>NJCS01000633.1:0-105832 GCA_002234255.1 Fusarium sp. Na10
TAACTATTAAAAGATATAACTTTAAAATTAACATACTTAGTACAATGCTTTACACAATCTGTAAATATAAACCTAATATGGACTAGTTTCCCTGTTTAAAACCTTAACCGTCATAATAGGGGTCAGGAAATTACAGTCGCGTTTCGTGTATGGAGACTGGGTCTGCGTGGTGGGTGGGTCACTTACGTTACGTGTTAAAAGGCTGGGCTGGTCCAGGCCTGTTGACCTTATACAGTCAAGAGAGACAGCCAGTCGGTGCCGACCTTGTCCGAGAGAGCAACAATCATATACGAAAGAACGCAGAGCTCTTCCGTGTGTTTGGAATGAGGCCCCGTCTGCCGAGGGCATGAAGCAAGTAGATCAACTATCGCATGCGATGCCAGGGGGCTCAGCGCGACGGGCCGATCTGCACGCAGCCTTGGAAGAAAAGAAACAAGAGTTTGAGAGTCTTGGCTTGGCCCACAATCATTTCTATGTATCCAAGGCTGTGTTCCTGGATGATGAGCCTGGCCCAAGACCAGAATTGCAAGGTGACCCGGTCGTGGAGGTTCAGATCAGCACCACCTATCCCGGTAGCAGATTGCCCCACGTGTGGATTGACAAGCCAAACCGCCTGGGCATGATAACAACTCTGGAATTGGCTGGGAAAGGGTCTTTCTGTTTATTGGTGGGCGCGGACGGCAGTGCTTGGAGAAGCGCAGCTGAGGCCGTCATGACAGCCACCGGTATCCCTATCAGTGTCGTTGGCATCGGCCAAGGTCAGGAATATATCGACGTTTACAGGCGTTGGTATGAGAAGAGGTGTGTCAGCGATAGTGGGTGTGTCCTCGTTCGACCAGATCGTTTTGTTGCGTGGAGATCTGTTGGCAAGCCTGCGGACTGTGAGCAGAAATTGGGGGAGGTTTTGGGGAGCATCTTGTGCAGAGCCGAGTTGTAACTTTCTTTCAGAGCATGAAGAAGAATTTCGCTAATTGAATTTACTTAAATATGCTTTTGCAATTAGATCTTGCATGAAGATTGGTGGCATGCCTGTTATCTCACATGCACTATGCCCAATAACGGCATTTCCTTCTCAGAACTCCGACGTATCGCGCTTCGGTATTAGCCCGGACTTTCAGTTGTCCGCCAAAGCGGGGCCTTGTAACCAATGGTCACTCCCCTCTTTCTCAAGCGATTAAGCTCCTTCTATCCTCGACAGCAGGTAACCAAGGCAGATCGGGCTTGAGATCGGGTCGGCGGTTGTTTGAGGCCGATATTCTGTCTACATTAACGGAGGGTTTATTACTATATAAGATCAGAATCTTGCACTTTATACGTCTACACCAAACACTGAGAACTTCAACCTGCAAGCATGGATTCTAAACTCGAAGGCGGTTACCGGGGCTTAGAAGCAACTTGCCATTTCGTACTACTTCTCTGTCTTCTATACTTACTCTATTATGTGGGTAGGATCTCAACTCCAGCCTCTACTGCTCTAACGAATTGTAGGCAACTTTTACCGTTTTCTTCAATCCACTTTCGCGGCTACCAGGTACGTTACCTATTTGTATCTCCATTCAGCCTGGCTACGCTAATACTGTCACGCAGGTCCATGGATATCCCGCTGGACAGACGTTATCCCGAAGTATCACTGTCTAAAGGGCACACGAGCGCAATACGTTCACTACCTTCATCAGCAATATGGTTCGTCCAAATATCCCCAGACAACATGCCGCTAACCCGTAACAGGCCCCGTTGTGCGAGTAGGTCCTCACGAGGTTGACATTTCCGACATGGCAGCTGTCAAGGAGATTCATCGCGTCAAAGATGGCTACAGAAAAGCCCCGTTTTACCAGAATCTTGTTCCCAATACCAACAACCTCTTCAATACTCTCGATGTGGAGTTCCACCGCCACCATCGACGTCTGCTGTCATCGCCCCTCTCTGAATCATCGCTCAAATCTGTGGGGCCAACAGTTGACGCTTATGTCAAGATGGCAATTGCTAGTATGAAGCGTGAAATGGATCAACGCGGAGCAGCGGATGTAGCCAAGTTCTGGTTGTTCATGGCCACAGATATAATCGTCGAACTAAGCTTTGGGGAGTCATTCGGCATACTGAAACATGGCAAAGTGAGTACCGAGGTGACAAATTATTATCTTTGCTAACTAAGATAACCAGAAGACCCAGTACATCATGGACCTAGAAGGTCTAGCAGCCAAAGGTTCCATTCGATCAACATTTCCAACCCTTATATCCATCGCAACCAAGTTCCCCCTTCCCGTCTTCAAAGAAACTGTTGCTGCTGCGCAGCGCATCAAGGACTACTCCGCTGAGGCCGTCGCACGCTACAAAAGAGATCTCGCGAGCAATCCTGCTGCAGCTAAGCCTATGTTGTTCAGAAAGCTGTTTGAAGCTGGTGAAGCTGGCCTCTCAGATGATGAGATACGCGCGGAGGCGCAGGCATACATCGTCGCTGGTTCTGATACTACCGCGACGACGTTGACGTACCTCATTTACTCCGTCTGCAGTCATGCCGATGTTCGGCAGATGTTGGTCGAAGAGCTTATGGGACTGCCTAATGATTTTGGTCACAGTGACCTTCGTGAGCTTCCGTATTTGAACAACATTATTGATGAGACCCTTCGGCTGTATGCAGCAGCCCCTTCAGCTCTTCCACGTGTCGTACCCGCTGGAGGTGCTCACCTAGCAGGCTACTTCCTGCCCAGTGATACTGTTGTTTCAACGCAAGCTTGGACCTTACATCGCGACCCGCACGTGTTCCCAGACCCAGAAACCTGGAGCCCATCACGTTGGGAGAAGAGTAGCAAGAGGATGCACGACGCAGTTATGCCTTTCGGCGGAGGCTCTCGAGGTATGTAGCTCACATTCTGTTCTTCTTGAATCTTACTAATGGCGTCCAAGTGTGTATTGGTAAACATCTTGCGCGAATGGAACTTCGTTTGGCTGCGGCGAGATTCTTCCGGGCTTTTCCAAATGCGAAGGTGTCTTCTATTGAGGGCATGTCGGGAGAGGATATGGAGCTGCGAGCGTACTTTCTTTTAACTGCAAAAGGAGGGCGATGCTTGATTCAGCTGGAATAGAAGATAAGATAGCTTGGATTACTCCGCTTGTGTAGTGGACCGCACAAAAGTTACGATCGTGTGAATGAAACGTTGCGTGAAATGAACCTGGCAAAAATCTGGTTTATTGGCTCCCATGTAATGGTTTTGACGCAGTTCTGCTACTTACATAGATCATAAAAACTACTAGCAGCTTGAATGAGATATCCAATTTCAGAATAATGGAATGACTGTTTTAAGTCGAGAATTTGTGGTTAAAAAGAATTACTTCATCGGAATACAGGGTATTTCTAATGACATGTTGAGAAATACTTCTGTGATCACCCGGTCGGCTCACATACGCATGTACCTCTTAACAGTCTGAACAAGAAGTCCGTGCACCTCAAGCATCGATTCCACTCTCCTCTCTTTTTGCATCAGCTGGCCAAGTAATGGAAAATAAATACTGGATCATCTTTCATGGCTAGCGGTTGAAGAGGCAAGTGGTAAATACTGCAAAGCGAATATTTCTTTATCTTATCCTTGGGTATGATCCATTGGCTGGAACTTGCCGGTGGGATTGTACTCAATCTCACTCGTTTATCTGGCGGGAACTTCCGCATGCAAAACATCCCAGCCGATAATGCAGTAGATATTGCTTGAGCCTCTAGAGCATATTAACTACACATAGATCTAGGGTGAAGTGTATTTGCAGCTCTCGCAACCGAATCCATTGTCCGAGAGGAGTTAAGTTATCTATAGTCGAATTGGGGAGAGAAAAACAGAGCAGATTTACCGTGTCTCGAAATGGGAGCACGTGCAGGGTGTTCATCAACTTCAGCTGTTTGGTTATTGCCGTTCATCTTATCAATTCACAGCCTAGCTTCCCCGATGACTTTCTCCGCGGGAGCAAGAAAACTGAATAAGGTGTCAAAATAAACTCAGCAAAGAATCAGGTAAGCTTTTAGTAAATTACGTACCTATTTTCGTCGTTTAGGGTCAACGTCTTAGGTTTTCTTACCTCCCCCAGCTTCGCAAGCTTGACCCCATCCACAGCACCAACACTTTCTTTTATTTTTAGTCCCTCTCCGCTCTCGCGACCGCTGAACTAACTAAAATGTTTCAGGTCCCGTCTCTCCCACATTACGCACTGACAAGTCAATCTAGTTGGTTATTTAGCGATTGGCCAAAGCATCTCGCAATCTAGGCCAAACCGTCAAATGATGTTCAGCCTGACTCGCACGCGACGAAGTGCTAGCTGTTTTGGGCAGTCATGCAGGGGCATGTTGTACTGACAAGTCATGGAAATTGTGAACGTCAAGAAAGAAGGAAGGTTAGATCCACTGGATATGGGTTCTTCCCCACAGACGTTGAAGGGAGCTAAAACACTCCCGAGGGCGTTATTGATGATAGATGATGAAGTCAATATTCGCGTTATAGTTCGATACCAATTGGAATGAAGGCAGCTGTCAAGAATTACCAAGGCCACTGTCCTGAGGCGACGACGTCCATTCTATAACTAGACAAAAGCAAACCTATCTCCCGCCATCACCGTCAAATTGAACCCTTAATATCTTTGCATGTGACCAATGCTCTCGATACGAGTGTGCCCAGGGCTCATCTGGCAGTTGTATGATATGATTGACACTGCCGTCTGTGCGACGCATGCCGGGACCCCGTTCGTTTAGTTTCGTTTCTTTTCCTCCTCTATTTAACTCCCGACATGTCTCTCTCACTTTGATCCATTATCAAGTTATCTCTGATTCCGTGCCCCTACAATGCACCTTCACTCGCTCCTTGTATCTTCCCTCTTCGCTACTTCAGCCCTCGCGGCTCCAAGCGCTTCAACGAAGAAAGCCTGTGAAGAAATCTCAGAAGCCATTCCGGGTCGCGTCTCACAGCCCTTCACTATCAACTACAACAGTCAATCTTCGGGGTATTGGTCTACAGCTTTAAGAGAGATCAAACCTGCTTGTGTTGTCACTGCCAAGTCAGCTGAAGATGTTTCAAACGCTGTAACCATCTTGAATAAGTATCCTGATGTCAAGTTTGCTGCTAAGAGTGGCGGACATGATCCTAATCCTACTCATGCTACTGCTGGTGATGGAGTTCTGATTTCGTTGAATGAGATGGTTGGCGCTACTTATGATGCTGATAAAAAGGTTGCGTATGTTAAGCCTGGAGGAGAGTGGAATGATGTTATTTCGCAGCTGAATAAGGAAGGCGTTGCTATTGTCGGAGGTCGTCTTGGTATGTTTTGCGAGGTTGCCAGATAATTCACCGCTGACTTGACTCTAGGACTGGTTGGTGTTGGAGGTCTCCTTACACAAGGTGGCATATCTTTCCTGAGCGCTCAATACGGCTTGGCTGCTGATGTACGGCCACTCATGCAACTGAAGTGACTCTAGGTAACGATGTGCAGAACGTTATCTCGTGGGAGATGGTCAATTGGAACGGCACAATTATCAACGTCGATGCCAAGACTCAGCCCGAGCTCGCCGTCGCTTTGAGAGGCAGTGGAAGCCAGTTTGGCATCGTAACTCAGTTCACCGTTAAGGCCTATCCCATCGGAAAGGTCTGGGGCGGTATTCGCACCTACGATGAGTCCAAGACAGACGAACTCTACAAGGCGATGCATGAGTTCGTCCCATACAGTAACGAGGATCCCAAGGCGGCCATTATCGTTACCAGTCTCATCCTCACTGGAAGTAGCAGAATCAATCTTTTGGTCTACTTTTATCAGGGAGAGAAACCTCCTACCACTGGAGCATTTGCCGATTTGTTGAAGATCAAGTCGACGCTTTCTACTACAAAGACACAGTCTTATCCTGATCTGGTAAGCCAATTATATCGTCTCAGGATGTAGTAATACTAACTACACATAGCTCAAGTCCAACGGCGCCGGAGTTTCGCTGTTGAACTCACGCATCTCATTCAGAGTAAGCCCCCCTCCCCAGCATGCAACCCTCTCAACTAACAACTTAGACCGCGACTATTCCTTACTTCCCCAGAGATTCAACCGTATACGCCGAAATCACCGACAAGTTCGTCGACATCACAAGCACCTACTTCAAAAACCTCCGCGGTCTCGCCTCCCAATGTTCCGTCGACTTCCAGCCCCTCCCCTCCGCAATTGGCAAACACACCGAAGAACGGGGCGGAAACGCCATCGGCTTTACCGCCAGTGACCCCAACCGCGTCCTTCTCGAGATCCAGTGCGCGTGGGTTGAGAAGCGCTACGACGATGCTGTTCGTCAGTTCTCCAAGGATTTGACGGCTTATATTGAGGATAAACTTCCTGAGTGGATTGAGAGGAATGGAGGTGATGTGGATGAGTATCTCCCTCTGTTTATGAATGATGCTATGTTTGATCAGAATGTCACGGGGACTTATAAGGATTACGCTAAGTTTAAGGCGTTGCAGCGCGAGGCTGATCCGGAGGGTGTTTTGAGAGAGAGAATGGGCGGTTTCAAGTATTAATCATGGTTCAGAGTAGAATGTATAGGGTTTGAATAGTATTAATAATAATGTCTTGTCTATAAAGGACCCTAGCATCGCCAAATCTAACGCCTGTTGGCATATGAGCAATCGCGACTACAATTAACGAACTTACCTTCTGGTAGCATATGCCAGCCTACTAGCTCGTCTTGAGCAAGCCATCAAGCCATCCCACATCTGTTTCAACCGCGCATTTCCTATCTCAAACCGCTCCAGATATCGCAACGCTACGAGCGTGTCCTGAAGGGTGCCGACGGCAGATCCACTTCTAAATCCGAGATACGCCTCTACCAGTGGCTTACTAACATCAACTTGGGTATATACCCCGTTGAGCTCTGTGACAGCTCTGTCCATCTCCCTCGTTTTCACAAACATCTCTTGGCTCAATGCCGCCATGCTTCTACCGAGATCAGTATCAGGGCCTGCATTACGGGAGTTAGTTTGCAAGGATTGTATCATGTTGTTTAAGTTCATGAGGAAGCTGCGTATTCTGGTACGAAAACCTTCGTATTTCGTGTGTTCGGCCAACGCGCACTGCCATCTTTCTCGAGCGGCATTGCTTGCGGCAGATCCTGAGGCTTCGTTGTCATCCATTTGATGTAGTACAACTTTTGATTGCACTATATAAAAGTCAATTATTGTATTGGGCGTAATGTAGATTTAGGTCGTAAGAAGACAAGTGTAATGAAAAGTATTTATACCATTACGTAGCAGTGGAATCACTGTTGAGCTGTACAAGATGCAGAGCATCATAGCCATGCCTGGTGAATCAGAAGCTTTATATAAGAACGTGATTCCAACAGTTCATTGTCTCACGTCTGTGAAACTACGTTACTCATTGCATCGTTTGCTAGACTACAGATAAGTCTCATAATAATGTAATGTCGCAGCTCAGCCAAGACTGCCGAAGCGATGCTTTGGTGATGGACTGATAGATTTTGAACCTTCTGCTTTGATAGTCTCCTCATCAGCACGCATGCCATGCTACTCGAAGAGTAATGCCCCATTGTAACTGACTGCGGTATCACGCAATCAAATCGTCAGATTTACTTTTTCCATTCATCATGTGCAAAGGCTTCTACCGGTACTCACATCGTATCAGATAAGCATACAACACGGGCTACCGGGCCGACGACTTGTTGTTTTCTCTTCTCCCGTGATGTCTCGCTCGTTACTGGGCGCACCGTGGAGAAAAATATGAGTCTTGTGTAACCCAACTGCATCGGCAACTCATGATTCCGAGCAACCCCAGTCCAGCCACATGTCCTCACCGCCACTGAACCAGCCAGCCACGAGAGAAAAATGGTACAACTAAAATGCGGAAACCCTGGTCGCGCTTTTCAGCTGTGTCTTACTACCCCGCTCTCAGGCATGTTGCAAACTCATGATTGCGCTCATATTTCCAGTTCCTGTGGTGTCTCTCATGTCGAACTTTTTACACAGTTTTCTTTGGCTGATTCTCCGGCTGGTGGGCGTGCATCCTACATCGGTCATTCGCCGGATGCCGCATGATAATTGCTTCCACGAGATTGCGATAGTTTGATGCATGTCTGAGTTGGTTTGGTGAAGGTTGATGGTTTCATTGGTGACTAAGTACCCGGGACGACTGCAGAAAAGGTACTTGGTCCACTGTGAAGAGATTTGCGTCCATTGATCGTGCATCTGAGACACATCTCATCACCTTTCTGAATTGATAGGGGAGAAAACGTGACAGCGATGCACGGGCTGGTTGTAGCTGCATATGCAGTGACAGCACGCAGCCCAGTGTCCAGTTGGAAGGCGTGTTACTCGCCAAGAGGTACTCAGCATCGAACTCTTGTAATTTCACGTGACACAAGTCTCACTTTCTCTACTAGCTGTGATGTAGTACTCAATGCCACGAGGTTGGAGAGCCCACTTAGTGTCTCATTTTTAGACATTTATGCTTACCTATCATCGTTGGAACCCGCTGATATCCTCCAATGCATCACAGTCATCTCCCCCGACTGTCTTTGGAGCTGCGGCCTGCAAACGGCTTGCTGCAGTGTACCACCCATACCTCACTAGTATGTTGCTCCAGACTATCTTGAAGTTTTCTCCACGACATGGGGACACAAGATCGCAGGGTATTGAGATAGCCTACTCGTGTAACCACCAGCAATGGGATCAAATTGGGATTAGAAGAGGAATTATAAGTAAGGATCTAGTACTCCTTTGAGCAAACTGACTCACCAGCTGTCTGCATTCACACCATGTCGACACTCGCTTCATCTCGAAAGAGGGCATTGATCCCCTCTTCTCCCGGTACCAGCTTGAGCAAGAAGCTAAAGCTGACAAGCATATCCCCGCCCCATCCTCCGAGTCTGAACCAGCAGATGTCACCCGCCACGCTTACGACACTTCTGAATCAAGATCCAACCGATCTTATGCCAGATCTGCGGGTGCAGGTGACATGTCTCAAACTGTTTCTCCTGGCAATGTGAGATCCCCAACGATGCATCGTGGGCCCGACTGACAGCCTGCAGTGCGCGCATGCCAGAAAACACGCCAAGTGCAAACAAGGTACACAAACGTAAGCACGAAGTTGGGTACAGACAAGTTGTAGAGGCTCTCAACAAGTTGGACGTTCTTGGTATCGCGACGCGGAAAATGATCGCCGCGGTTAATGATATCGAGAAGCTTACGAGGGACATTGATGAGATTCTGGAATTTGAAGAGCCCTCGTTTCCTAATGTGCAGCTGAAGAGGTCATGTGAGGATTTCATGGGTGCGTATGAGGAGAGATTGGCTAGCTTGGACCCCATGAGAGAGAATGACTGTAACGATAGTGTGTATCACGAAGAGCAAGAAATGGTGTGAATGAAGTTTTGTAAAAATATGGTCTTTCATTTTAAGTCAATGCACTGAGAGCGATGCCATATTTATTCATGACTGGGAAGAAAAAGTCGAGATCTTCATCTAAGTGACAAAACTGTGTAATCGTAAGCTCGCTTAGAGTAGAGCCCTGAGATTTTGCGCTACCTGAGCGATCACAGTTAGCACAGACGCGTGCTGAACAAGCCCCTGTACTGGTCACTGGTAGCGCCTTGTAGTGGGACTCTGTAGTGGAGTTTGGCCCAAAATGCCCTCAATAGCAACTAGAAATGCTGGATTGTTCTGCACAATCGCGCTGCCTGTTGAGACTCTTTGTCAACATCTTTGTCAACTTGTTCGGGGAGAACTTCCTGTGGTTTGCAGATTAGTCGAATTAAGCCTGTACAAT
This sequence comes from Fusarium sp. Na10, assembly GCA_002234255.1. Taxonomy (NCBI): domain Eukaryota; kingdom Fungi; phylum Ascomycota; class Sordariomycetes; order Hypocreales; family Nectriaceae; genus Fusarium; species Fusarium sp. Na10. The sequence continues at coordinate 9,781 of NJCS01000633.1, forward strand.
TAAACACAAAATGGGAGGCCATTCTGTTCAATGTTCGGGTCACTTGTCGCTCCAGTATAAATATCGTAAGATTTCCTGTTTCAACCGAATCTCAATTTGTTAAGCACCAGTTCACAATCTTCTGCCTATCTCGCTAACACCAACAATACGTCAAAGATCAATCACATCCTACTCCCTCCAAGAAAAGAAAAACCCCCCACGATATCAAAGACCATCCGGTCAAGAAACTACCAAAATGTGTGACCAGTCCTTGCCATTCCGAAGCAGCAACTTCATGTCCAAACTGCGACAAGACTACAAACAGCGCGTGTCCACCTTTGCAGAGGATCTCTCTCGGGTCTATGAGCTACGCGTCAAAGTAGACAGAGCAAACCGGGAATTCAAGGAAACAGTCGGCAAGCAGATCGACCAACTGATGCTCCTACACTCTGAGATACTTCAGGAAGCCGATGCTATTCGCAAAGGAGACTCAATTCTCCTAACAGAGCAGGATCTCTCAGCCCTCTCCCATCACCTTGGCACCCACCTCATTCCAGAGCACTGGGAAGCGTGCGTGATGGACAACATCCGTGAGAATGAGAAGCTGAAAGCGCAAGAGAAGATGGTCAGAAGCCGCTACTTGGAACTTTACCATCAGAAGGGTCGTCCACGCATGACTCGAAATAATGGTCATTATACACGTCGTATGGATTGGTATGCTCGACGTCTATTTAGTCGTCAAGGCGAAGTTGAAGACAGACCACTGCCGGGCAGAATCGTGAAGAGACTCGAGTTTCTGAAGCTTTATGGAGAGCCGGATGTTTCGGAGACCGACTTTGAGCATGATTTGAGTGCCCGGACGTATGTTCCGGCTGAAGATCTCAGACCTAAGGGACATGGGAAAGGGTCTAATGCCAGTGGATTAGAGGAGAGGCAGTTTTCTGGTGCAGTTAGTCTTAATTCGTTATATTCTCGAGGTAATTAGACATGTCGGTGTTCTCTTATACCTGATAACAGATAATGTAGTCTGAAGGGTTGTATATAGTTCAAATTAAATAAACATCACTACTAAATCGATGTGGCCCAGTAAAATACTCTCGTGTTCGCGGATGTGACCAAAGAGGGATCAGCGAACAATTGGGTCCGTATGATTCAGGCATGACTGACATTTTGTAGATCACTATATCTGCGTCAGCTATGTTGCGGCAGTTGATGTCTTACATGCTGCCGAAGCGAATGGTTAGTCTTTTCGGTGTCTTAGAATCGAATTACTGCGCTGGGCTTCAATGGTCCGTAAAAATGTTCATTCAGGACCTTTACATTTAACATTGTTCAAGTTAGGGCCGGAATCATGACAATTGGTTCTCCGTGCCTGGGAGAGGTCTAAACCGCGAGTAGCGGCTTATGGTATACAATGCTACAACAAACTCCGAATAGGCGGTCACTGCCCTTGAGGTATGTCTTGCTCAACCAGATCAACAAATAATCACAGTAGAGGAACGTAGCACAAGGGCTCGCCATTGAGGCCCAGGTCCATATCAATCACTGCGGGTACTAGCCAACTACCGGTGTTGCCTTTGTTCCGTCAGAGGGCTATGACATAGTCAGCCGTGCGAAGGCTCAAAACATGAAAGATAATCATCCGGTTTACCATTCCAGACGATCACATACCAGAAGATTAAGTTCTTGACTCAGTAGAGTAAGCCAAAGTTAATTTCCAGGACAACACTGCTGAATAACCTCTGTGATCCATAGATCCTGGTACCGTAATGACATGTAACGCGACTATCACGCGTTATGGCTTCAATTCTACACGCGACGAACCCAGGAAGAACTGACTCATCTCACTACAAGATTTACATCCGGTAGCATTACAGGGAGTGGCTAATGGTGCATACAATCCATTCGGGATAAGTTCTAACAGCTATGGAAAACTATAAAGAGGCTCCATCTTCCCTTCTCATTACTGAATCATCAGCACTCACAATCAACACTTTGCCAACACAACACATTCAATCTCAAAGATCCATTCAGATCACCACCATGAAGGTCTCCACCATGCTCGTCTTCCCTGCCCTTGCTCTTGGAGCTGCTACGCCCAAGCTCCCCGTTTCTTCCATCGACCCTGCCTGTCTTGAGAGTATCACCAGCGTCACGGACTGCATCAAGAACCTCAAGCCCACCGGCGCCGCTGGTCTTACGGATGTCGCAACTTGGTAAGCGTGATCTTCTATTGGCATGGCATAAACCATCAACTAACAGGACGTAGTCTCGCCGAGATTGTTGCGGGGATCCAAAAGTGTATCCCTGGTGTCCCTACTGGCCTCCCTACTGGCCTCCCTACTGGCCTGCCTGTTCCCCTGCCCACTCCTCTCCCCGGTGGTCTTCCTTGAAATGGTACCCTTGGAATCCCTGGCCTTCCTTGAGTGCCTTCCATCACACCGACAGCCCGGCAGGCCTTGATCACCTGGATCACGGATTGGCTGTGTTTGTTGACGGACGCCTTCACCAAGGTGTCTTATATTTGTTTGGACGTTGCTCTTGACTGTCGGTGCCTTTGAGTAGGAATAAACTTGTTATTATACCGTTCTGTAGTCTGAATTCTTTGACTTGGACATGCATAGTAAGGCTTTGGTAGCATACTTACAGCAATGATCAAAGAAACTATAGTAGATCTTGGTGAATGTACATTTGCGTGATAAATGACGCTATTCTTTCACTATAACAGATAGAATTTGGAGTTCGAAGGAGGAGGCAGACCAGGCTGAGAAATAAAGCCAAAACCTATTTCCAGGCATTTGTGAAACACCTCTGAGGTTCTGATCCAAATTGAACATATGAGGAGAAACTTTAGCGGAATCTACGCTGTCAAGGTTGTCGAGAAGGATGACAATTCCGAAGGACCGAGCGGTCCAAAAGCGAAGTGAGAGCATTCGGTATGCCCTAAATAGATGCTATTAGCTGCCCGACATTGGCTCCAGGCCGGTTCTCAAATGATGCATCACCAGCCTCTAGCCACGAGAGAAGCCCGATTATTAAGGATTTGCAGGGAGATGCGCGAAGGGTCGACAACCCAGGGCCTTGATCCTATATAAAATAAACACTTCGCCAAGGTTATTACATCTTAGTAGAACTTTATACCAGCTTATTTTGCTTGCTCAAGACTGCCGAGTATCCCTCAAGTTTGCACGAGCCCGCTTGGAGCTTTTGACTATTCCAGGTATGGTTAGCCTATCAAGATTGCTCACTCAAGCGTATTTGTCATCCTCCACCTCGGCAAGTGACTCACTGATCTTTATTTCGTAATTAATCTGATCTCTACCTTCTTTCCTCTCAGTAAAATCAAGTCGGCAAACCGCTTTATTACAAACATGTCTCACCTCACCTACACGTCCTACGAAGGCTACGGCGAGCGGGCCAAGAAGGACCTTTGGTACAGCCAAGCCGTCCGTGTTGGAGACATCATTGAATGTTCTGGGCAAGGTACGATTGACCCCTAGAAATGGAAGTCGATTTACTGAAGTGCTATCAGGTGGCTGGGATCGAGAGACAGAGAAGATCGACCCCAATGTCGTTATACAAATAGAGAAAGCGTTCGACAACGTGGAACGCGCTTTAAAGGCAGCAGGTAGTCGCGGCTGGGATGATGTTTTCTTTCTGAGGTCACATCATCTGCCCTGCAATGACGAGGCAATTGAGACAATGGTTCGCTGTCTTAAGAGATATTGTCCGAATCATCAGCCGACCTGGACAGCATTGGGGGTTCCGCGCTTGGCTCGTGAGGAGATGCTAGTCGAGATTGAAGTGCGGGCGCATGTCCCCAAAGATCGAGAAGAGAAGTAAATGTGATACTTGAGTAAACAAAATATACAGATACTGAAACTGAGAGTACTATCGTCTAGTTAGAAGATTGCCAAACATAGAATCCACCATGATATTCGAGTCTCTTAGCCTTTAGGGTTGCTGTGCTTGTACGATAAGATGTAGGATTGACAGTCGTTTCGCGGAGCGACTTGACAATGCCTTTGATCCTCGGCTTGAAAGAGAGAGCGCAATCAGGAACTATAAAGAAGAAAAGTCTGCTCCTTTCATTACTAACGTATATCACTTTCAGCCCTTTACCAGATGTCGCCCTTTCTTGAGTTGTTATCGTTATCTTCATGACTGGGGCTGATCTAGTCCTAATCAGGAACTACAGCCAATCCAGAGTGCGTCATTATTATCGTCTGTAGTTGCGCACCAACAGAGATGCTGAATAACTTAGAGACTGAGTGAAAAAGATTGAAAGGCCACAGGCTGAAGGCATAATTGCCAAATTTGGCATATAATGACCAATATCAAGATCGCATCTCATACCGGATCTAATCAGTAAGATGCGAATGGTCTTCTTGTTTCTCCTCTATAAAGTTGGAGAAAGGTAGATAAACCGTTTCTGTTGGCTGCTGGATTGGTATGGTGCTTTATCACTTAGTCTGGAGTATATTGAATTTTAAAATCAATGATTGAAGTTGGTAACTTCTCAAACGCTATGGACAGAACTGTTGACCAGCCGGGCGAATTATATAAATCCTCTGGGTCTATCTTGCTACTTCTACGATGTAATTGGACCGGTTGACAGTTTCAAATTTTGGGGCTGTGAACATGAATGAGGCGGATATTGCGTCCAGTTCCACTGCGGGGAGACCGCTCGTGATCTTGCTCTGAGGCGGCCACAAAGACCCAAGATTGGAGCGCTTCGAGTAGCGCGCTCTAGCGCCCTTTCACAGATCCATCAGTCATACATACCAAGATAGCGGGGTTCACCTGGTGTAGGTAAATATCTCGAACATAAATACTCTCCCGTCTTTCTTTTCTCATCCTTCATCCTATATACCCTTCAAAACTACTCAAGATCACCATGTCTCAAGGAAAGACCTTCACCCTCAGCACCGGCGCCAAGATCCCGTAAGTCAAACCGCAAAGCGAGTCGATAAGAATGAGCTAATTGTTTTGCAGTCTCCTGGGATACGGCACATGGCAAGCCTCCCCCGGTGAGGTCGGTCAGGGTGTCTACGAGGCTCTCAAAGTTGGATACCGACACTTGGATCTCGCCAAAGTCTACGGAAACCAGCCTGAGATCGCCGAGGCCTTGAAAAAGTCCTTTGCCGAGATCCCTGGCCTCAAGCGAGAGGATGTCTTCATCACCTCCAAGCTCTGGAACTCCCAGCACGACCCTAAGCAGGTTGGGGCTGCTCTGGATGACTGCCTGCAAGAGCTTGGTCTTGAGTACCTTGACCTCTACCTCATCCACTTCCCAGTTGCTTTCAAGAACTCAGGAGCTCCTATTGGTCAGGATCTGTTCCCTCTCACCGGAGGAAACCAACCCGATGGTGACGTCGTCATCGATGACAGCATCTCCATCGTTGACACATGGAAGGGTGAGTTTGGCTTACCTAATCATGGATCTTGATGTTTGCTAACGTCCTTATTTACAGCTGTGACTGAACTGCCCAAGTCCAAGGCCCGCGCCGTCGGTGTCTCCAACCATACCAAGGAGCACGTAAGTAATTTCCGTCTATTACACTGAAACAAGACGCTAACGCCACTTGAAGCTCGAAGCAATCATCAAGGGCACTGGAGTTGTCCCTGCCGTCAACCAGATTGAGCGTCACCCTCTGCTGATCCAGAAGGATCTCATTGACTACTGCAAGGAGAAGAACATCCACGTCACCGCATACTCTGTGAGTTGTTGCAAATTAATTCGTGATTCTGACGCTAATTCATGCCCAGGCTTTCGGTAACAACATGGTCAACGCTCCCCTCCTCTTCACCTACCCCGAGATCAAGGCCGTCGCCGAGCGATTGACCAAGGAGAAGGGTCAACCCGTCTCCCCTACACAAGTCCTGTAAGTCATCGTCAGCATACAACACTACCTTATATAGCTAACGAGATTACAGTCTCGCCTGGGCCCAAGTTGGTGGCCACAGCGTCATCCCCAAGTCTGTTACACCTAAGCGTATTGCCGAGAACTTCCAGGAGATCGACTTGTCCGAGGACGATATCCGCGAGATCGAGCAGGTCGGCAAGGAGCAACGCCGTTACAACGTTCCTTATGTCGCTAGTAAGTTCAGCCTCAGTGATCACTCACAAGTTCAGTGCTGACCATCTCAATAGACAAGCCTCGATGGGACGTCAACATCTTCGGCCATGAGGATGAGAAGCCTGCCACTCACCAGGTCATTATTTAGATAAAAGTAAAAGTAGATATAGAAACACTTGACTTATTTTCTCGTATTATAAAGTGTATATCATGACTATGTAATTGGGACTCGCCCGTGATCTATAAAGGTCCACAGAAACATATCTCCCCGTGTTCATCACCTACTATTATCTCGACTTCCAGATGATATCTAGATCACGACAATATCTCAGGGCGTAGGTCATTCTTGTGACCTGCCACGAAGCCTCCAGATCTTCTTTCACCACCAGCCTATCTTCAGGGGCAGAAACAAATATTCCTAAAGTATACGCTGGCCAATTGCCCGCATATGATCTGGCCCACTCTCGACTACCTTGGTGACTCTTGAGGACTTTTAGGAACAGCTTTATCTGCCACTTATCCCTGGATACCACAGATGGCAGAGTCCCCCAGCTTCCATGCTCACTAATCTGCTCAAGCAATAGAGACGCAACTAACGCGTATAAATATGTTTCGTCCCTTATCTTTGAGCTGGGTATCTTTCTGACGGTATCTGTGGAGCTGTAAATAGATTCTGAATCTGGATCACAGAGTTGTGCTTCCCAGCATTGTACCTCATCTCGTATCCGACTGAGGACCTCTGGTTCCAGACTGACACCTGAACGATAGCATTCTCGCAATATCATGGCTGTACGAAAGAAGGACAACGGTACTCCTAAGACAGGGCTTTCGACATTCCAGGGCGCACCTGATAAGAGTGTTGACCTGTCAAGAAGCTTCTCAACACCATTCCAGAAATCCGGGTCGAACACAAAGTCACATTGGCTGCTTTCTGACCATAAACCTGTTGATAGTAGGAACTGCTGGTAGATGACACTTTCGAGGGCGAGCCTGTCGAACAACCGTTGAATGCCGGCTGGCTTGTCAAGCAGTCTCAGAGTGACTATACGAGTCGCAGCAGTGACGTGCTGTGCAATATCACTACGGGTGCCCCATCCCAAGCACTGTTACTGTCAGTGATTGACTCTGTATTATGATCGTTGGATACATACCCCGTGGAGATAAAGAAGCATCACGGACATGAGCAGCGCGTCGTGGTTCTCATATTGAGCAACTTTCCCAAGCAAAAGCTGAAGTTCTTTCACGCCTTCAGCATAATAGGACAATGCCACGGGATGCATTTCCCAGACGGAGTCGGAGAGAAATATGTGTGATGCAGCACAAGCCAAGACTGAGTAGTATAGGCTCTTGTGAGTGACCATGAGCTGCTTTATCTCAGTGAGCCAGCCGTCGTGGAATCCGCGGTAGCAGTCCGGTAGTAGGAGGAGGGAAAAGTATTTATCGGAGAAGTGGTCTGAGACGCGGAGCTCTAGGTGGTTGGAGAGTACGCGGTGTACGGTAGCGGCTTGCGATAGGAGGTCTAATGGACAGACGGAATCTATCTCGTAGTTGGTCGATGGGCTGGAGGGGGAGAGAACATGCTGGATGGGTTGGAAGCTGCCGCCGGGTATCAAAGAGTTTTCAGCATCATCTTCGGGTTCAGGTAATTGTCCTTTCAGGCTCCGATCCTGGTGCCGTGAATCGCAATGGTGAGAGTAACGACGATCGAGTAAATCGCTGGCTGACGGCCATATACATTTCCGTCCAGATGATCGGCACAAGTCGCAGATCGGGGACTTTTCGTCGCATTTCTTTCGTCTTTGTCTACCTGGTTACAAACTGTTAGCAACACGATTGACTACATACTGCAGACTTACATGTAAAGCAACCAGTCTTTGTGCGTAACTTTCTCCGTGAAGTGTTGATTTTATCAGTCATTATCGCATCTCTGGTCAGGATACAGACAGGAAATCGCGGGCGGGGGCATTTATGAAGAGGTTTATTGGGGTCGGCAATGGGCAAGGGAGGAGCTTCAGGCGCTATTTGAATCTTAACGTTGGCGTGTGACCAGGGACATCTTGACCTAAACAGGTTAACCCTGAGTTCCTGGCGTGCGTAAGCGTTATCTGGGGCTGATCATCTCCAACGTCACTGGACGATAGCTTCTTGGTGGAGTAGTTGGGATGCGGGGTTAACATGGGTAGTTATCCTGCCATACGCTTGGCACGACGATAGCCGATATCAAGATCCCATTGCCCAATCAGTTCCTTGCTGCGTATCTCGATCGACTGGATGCTGTTATCAAGATACCTATCGGACTTATTAAGACCGGTTGGAAGGAACTTGAAAGAAAATAGTGGACATGGGGACATGAGGAAGTACACAACTGAGGTGTTGAAGCATTTTTAGGTCTTAGCACCAATTAAGAATAGCATCTTGGGTTGTTCTAGATAATCTCAAGCCAATCTTTCCAAAGTCCGGCGATTCTCTCCTTCGTTGCACTATAGAAAGTATCTAGCATTACCAATTATCCATCAGTGACTTGCTTGACCATCCTCAGCCAGCTCATAATATTTCTCAGCGCTACGAGTTCTGAACATCTTGCCATAAACCATCATGATGATAAACGCAGAGGACGCTGCCATTCCGACAAAGGCTGCTGAAATGAAACAGTTCTGGTACCCAAGATTGGTTATCCAAGGGGTGATGCTAGTCAAACTGTCAGAAATTATTGCAAACATCAGTTGGAACAAGACTTACCCGTAGCTAATTGCAAAAGACATGGTGTTTCGAATGAGAATGACAGTGACGATTGCGTCGCCACTGATACCATGATAACTATCGATAAGATAGTTGACGCTGAGAGTGACGCCTACAGCGCTGGTGAACGCGAGACATCCCATCGCAAAGACAAGTCCAAACCAATGGACTTCATGGGCAGCTCCAACGCCCCATAGAATCAGCGAACCGGGCACCATGACGACACAGAGAGCAAAGGGCCAAAGGCGGGTTTCCGCTTCCATGATGCCGCCATTACGTCGGGCAAGCCTGATGGTCAGGATATCACTGAGTCTGCCGGATACCAGGGCTCCAATGACGACACCAACGCAGCAAGCAAGATAGCTGAGGCCAACCATGGATGAACTGAAGTTGTAGGGCTCTCCCGAAAGAATCAGAGAGGCCGTGGCGTTGAGGACGTTGAACCAGATGAGATATGAACCGTACGAGAAACCGGCGTAGAAGATGACAGGCCATGTCAGATACTTCAATGATCGCCATGCTCGTGTGAGCATGCCTTCTCCAGGCGATGGCTGCCAAAGCGACATCTTCTGGATGAACGTTTTGGGGCTGTTGTAAACCTCGCCATTCTCGGCAGCCGGCGTGTCTGCAGCGACAGAACCACTCTTTTCATTCTTGATCTCACCCTGGGAGAAAGAAGCCTCGGCAGTGTCCTCAGCAACGGGTTCCCGGGTGTAATTCGTCTCTTCCATGAAAAGGAAGAGGAAGACAAACACAGCTGCCAGGAAGATAGCGGGCCAGTAAAAGACCCACTGCCAGCCTTGGTGATCGGCGATGAAGCCGCAAACAACTGGGGCAAAGTAATTGCTGCCAGCGAGGGCGAACGAGTAAATACCCATGTATGTACCACGCTCGTGGGTGAAGTACTAAGGGCATGAGTAGAGGCTTTTATGAGTGGTTTGGACACTTACGATATCAGTGACGGAGATCTCCGGAAGAGCTTCAATGGGTGAAATGAAGAAGCCTTGGATAATGCACTTTGCTAGCCACTCGCCATTGCTGGTGACATATGCACTAAAAGGCGGTTAGTCAACGAATTCATATCATGTTCAAGATCGAAACCAACCTCCAAATAGTGGTGCCCTAAATAACGAGCTGTCAGAAATGTATACAGGGCTTGTAAAAAGGGCCACTCACGATCGCACCAAGGACAGAGATCAGATACGTCAAGCGTTTGCCATAACGCAAAGAGAAGGGCTGCCAGAAGAGGAGACTCCAGCCAAGAAAGAGGAACATGTATCCCGTTCCTTCGTTGAGAGTTGCGATGGAAACGCCGGATTTGGCAGAGAGGGGTACGAGGACCGAATAGACGGTAGACACTGAAAAGCCAGTGAACCATGTGTATCTACATATTGTTAGACGTAATACAGCAAGAGAGAGTACACGCCATGACGTACAGGTTCTGACTAATCAGTGAGAGTAGCTTGCGACGGGGAGTCCAGTTCAATGGATCATTGGGGTCTTTGGATGGAGTAGGGTTCAGGACAATGTCGGCAGATGAACTGGCATGACGGGCATGCATGTCATGGTCCAGATCCACAAGGTGGACAGTACCAGGGATGCTAATAGATTCGGTCATAGTTGGTAGGCTGGAGGTGAAATGAGAAGCGGATTGGTAAATGGTCTGATGGATCCAGATGTGCGTTGAGGCCTGCCAATATATACCCCATCTACAAGGCAGAGAACGATACAGCTGATATGATGAAGCTGTGAATACCGAGCGATAGCTTAGGTAGAGTAGCTATCTCGTTTCCGAGCTTCGCTTCCCCGCTAGGAGCTAATCAGGAGGGGGGCCGGATAAGCTAGTGGTGCATCCATGTAACATGATGGCGCAAATACACGTGAATGGTCAGTCTTATCAACACGGTGGGACGTGGGCTTGAGCTAAGTTAGATTGGTGATTCTGCCCAATGATGTGTATTTGCGACGGATCCTCGTGTCGACCTACCCTAAGAGACTAGGAATGCAATTCCGAAACTCAGAATCAAATGTTGAGCGGACGAGGGGAACGAGATGATCGTCCCGTTGTGTTGTAAGTAGTATTAATACTCCATCTTTCAGTCTATAGTTTGTTTGTATCTTTACATTCCTGGTTCTTTATCTCTAGAAACTTCAAGTCTTATCCACATCCCTCCAATCCACCATGAGCGTCGTTTCACCAACCCCTCTTCCGCTTTCTCAGCCACAAGTCCTGATCAAAGATGCCTCCATTGTTCAAGTGAAAGCCACCGATGATATTGAGCAAAACATTCCATTCACTGTTGAGCCAAAGCCTGTTCCTCGCGGAACACCAGCCTTTGAAGCTAGACGCGCTGCTCTTCTCAACACCATCAAAGCCAAAGTCCCTCTGGAGTACTACCTCCCCGCCGAGTTAATCGCCAATCCTCCCCTCGACGTTACCAATGTCCCTGCTTCTTGCGGCATCCTCACTGCAGACGAGGTTCGCATCACAGAAGACTACGATGCTGTTGGTCTACTACAGGCACTCGCCAGCCGTGAATTTTCGGCTGTTCAAGTCGCCACTGCTTTTGCCAAGCGTGCTATCGTCGCACACCAACTCACCTGCTGTTTAACGCAATGGCTTATGGATGAAGCTATTGTTCAAGCGAGAGGTCTTGATGAGTACATGGCCAAGCACGGGAGACCCATCGGTCCTCTGCACGGACTACCCATCAGCATAAAAGAACACATGGCTATAGCTGGGACACTGTCTTCTCAAGGCTGTCTGGCGAGCTTGAGAGAGGATACAACAGATAGTGACATGGTTGCGATTCTGAGAAGTCTTGGCGCCGTGTTCTATTGCAAGACCAATCAGCCGCAAACTATTATGCACCTTGAGACTGATTCCCTTTGGGGTCGTACCCTCAACCCTTTCAACATCAATCTCTCAGCAGGTGGTTCGACCGGCGGTGAAGCAGCCCTTATTGCAATGAAAGGTTCTGTTCTCGGTGTTGGTACTGATATCGGCGGTAGTATCCGTGGTCCTGCAGCGTTTTGCGGTATTTACGGATTCAAGCCAACGTCGTACACAATGCCAATGCGAGGTTTCGATGCAATGCCGTTTCCAGCTGAGTTGACTGTTCTGGCGTCAGCTGGGCCTATGTGCCGGAGCTTGAGAGACATGGACCTGTTGATGCAGTGCGTGTTGTCGTCCAAGCCGCATTTAAAGGACCCAAGATTAGTGCCCATCCCTTGGAATGGTCTCAAGGCTCCTATCAATGGTCGTTTGAAGATCGGCTTTGTCAGCAACGATGGATTCATCGTTCCTCAACCTCCAGTCGTGAAGGCTCTGGCATGGGCTCGAGAGCAGCTCTGTGATCCAAGATACAGTGATCTTATTGAGCTCAAGGACTTCAAGGTCTTTGACTCGGCGGGCGCTTGGTCCAAGATTCGACACATGTATTGGCCTGACGGTGGAAAGCCATCGAGAGATGCCATCCAAGCTACAGGGGAGCCCATTCATCCTCTGAGTGACTGGATCTGGAAAGATGCAGAGCCGCTTGGCATGAAGACAGCTGTTGACTTGAGTCTCATGCGTCGGGAGAGAGATGAATTTCGCTGGGCATTTGCAAAGAGCTGGGAAGAACAAGACGTGGATATACTGATTGGACCTGCATTCGTTGGACCCGCATCAGCTCATGATACAGCGTTCTTCTGGAACTATACATCGCTGTATAACCTTGTGGATTATCCTGGTGTTGTCATTCCTACACCTGTCAAGGTGGAGGGGAATGAGAAGTATGCTGGTGGGTACGAGCCGTTAAGTGAGGCTTGTGGACAGGTGAAGAAGCTATGGGAGGAGTCGGACTTTACTGGCGCGCCGATTGATCTTCAGATTGTTGCGAGGAAGTATCACGATAATGAGTTATTTGGGGCGCTGGCGTTGTTGAAGGATGTATTGAAGCTACAGTAGTTATTTTTACACAATGAAATTGCAAGTTATGAGCTACAACGAAGTCTAATCTTATCATTGAAGACATCAAGACCCAATTGATTTGAACAAGCGAGCAAGGCCGATGATGCTTTGGAAGGACTAGCGGTGCACCATGCTACAGCCATCGAATCATCTTTAGCGCTTTCAGTGCGCTTAGACCGCTGGAGATTAGCTTCCGAGTGCTTCTGTCGATCATTATGTCCTTGGAAGCGCGCATCATCGACTGAACGCGTTGCCATCAGATTGAATCTAATAAATAGCAAGGCCTGCGACACCTTACTCAGTCACTTGATTGTATTCGTGTGCGACAGAACACGACTCAACACAATCGACAGTATGGTAGCTGCATTCAACATTGTGCGTCAGAGCTTATTTGCCGGCAGCCCAAAATACACAGAAAATGATCTGCCCGATCTCAAGGGCAAAGTACGTCGCTGTCCATCATCACCTCCATAACCCTCACTGATGTTTACTTCCAAATTCCAGGTCATTGCCATCACAGGCTCAAATACCGGCGTCGGCAAAGAAATCGCCAAGATGGTCTACAGCAAGAACGCAAAAGTCTACATGTTCGCGCGAACAACAACGAAAAATGAAAAGGCTCGTGACGAGATCAAAGCTGCGTTTCCCGAATCACACGGGGAATTGATCTGCATCCAACTAGATCTCGCCAACCTGGATAGTGTCGAAGCAGCAGCAGCAGAATTTATCAGCAGGGAAGATAAGCTTCACGTTCTGTTTAATAATGCAGGCGTTGGATTCCCTGACTATGGCTCCAAGACCAAGCAAGGCTACGAACTACAATTGGGAGTCAACTGCCTTGGTAGTTTTGCTCTGACACAGAGATTGACGCCTGTGTTGGTTGATACTGCAAAGACATCTACACCAGGAACTGTTCGCGTGGTTTGGGCATCGTCAACAGCTGCGTTCTGGACGTCCACGAAGAAATACATAGAACGTGTCAAAAATATTAACAAGCAGAGTCTGTTTCAGCAATATGCGATTAGTAAGCTCGGCAATTATTACCACGCGACGGAATATGCTGCCCGCCACAAAAGCGACGATATCATCTCTGTCCCGCTCAACCCCGGCAATCTCGACTCGGAGCTCTGGCGCACACAGGGTAAATTTCTCACTTCGATCCTCCGAAAAACTGTTTTCTATCCGTCGCACTATGGTGGGTATGTCAATATCTTTGCGGGGTTCTCTCCCAAAGTTACGCTTGAGAGTTCGGGCAGATTCAGTAAGTGGCCGAGATGCTTTTTGAGGATTCGCTGACCTGATGGGCCTGTAGTTTCGCCATGGGGAAGGTTGTGGCATGCACTCCCGGCCATGGTGAAGGGATCAAAGACGGAGAATGAAGGAGGAACGGGCCATGCGAAACGGTTCTGGGAATGGACGGAGGAACAAGTCTCACGAAATGCATCTGCTCCCAGTGCCAAGGCTTAGGTAGTGGCTGCGAATGAGGGCAAGATATCATGCAGTTTGTTATTGGTCAAGACTATTGTTCGATTGGTTGGGAGTAAAGATACCTGAGTCATTAAACACAGTTTCAATCCATCATTTACTACTTTCTTTTTAAAATGGTCTGTGTTAGGTGAGCCTCAAGAGTAAAGAAATGTCACAACTTCAAATAAGAGCACTGCAGTAAAATTGGTAAAGGATTTTCTTAGCTTAAGCTAGACTACCTAACTATCTTTATCCCTTGGGATTTATATCTTGACGTTTTTTCCCTCCCCTGTTCCGGCGGAATAATTTGGCTAAACGTTGCTCTACCCAAATCCTCGACAATATCCATCAGTGAGCCCTCATCCCGCATTCAAGTCCTCGGACCCAGGAGTCGCTGCAGGGCCTCCTTAATCGGACGAAGACTGTGATAAAAAAGCACCAAGAGAGCCCACTTAAAAAACAAGTTGATAAAGTGTCCAAAAAAGATATGGGGAGACTTCAATGCCTGCACAAACACAAACCCTGTGAAAAGGCCCAGCAAAAAGGGCACGTTGAAGGACATGGCTCTTCAATCCCAGTACCAGTGACGGAGATACTCACGCAGCTGAACGAAAGAGGTAGAAGAGGAGTGCGATGCCACTCACGGGGATGATACAGTAGTACACGGCGGTGATGAAGAAGTGGAGAAGAAGTCGGATGTACTTCAGGAGGGTGATGCAGAAGGAGAGGAAAAAGAGGATGATGAATACCAAGATCAAGATGATAAAAAGGGGAAGGAATTCACGTTGGACGGTCTTCATGGCGGGTTGGTGTGAAGGTGAGTTTAGTTGGCTGAAATTCTGTGCTAGATGGTGCTAAAAGAAGTTCATCTGTCGTGGTGAGTGCCACATGGCTCTTTTATGTGATTCCCAGCTCGCTGACTTACCAGTGGCTGTCTGCTGTTACGTTTTGAGCTTTTAGGCATATATCAAGAACAATGAGTCCCACTGGCGTGAACAATCAGAAGTCCCAGATCTTTGCGCCGAGTAGGCAAGCAACTCGAGGACACAACTCGAACAGTATTCTTATTGTCTTTAACACTTGAAGGTCATGTTAGATCTGTATAGTCGAGCTTGGAGCAAGTACGAGAACAAGAGACTCTGGATATCTGACTTTGAGGTAATGCGCTGGAATGAAATACTGGGAACTGAAGAAACATGGAACAAAAGGTGTATGTTTACTCTTGGTTAAGTGGGTGATTCTTGGTGGAAATATCTATCATTGATGGACGGGACAGTGGCAAGAAAGTTTCAACTGCCTGCGCACTGAAACAACGTTTGCTCTGAAGACGCGCCGTTACTTCTACCAGTGGCTGTAATATAACTAACATCACGTTTGGACATCGCGAGCAACGCGTATGCTCCGCCTTGTTCGGTCCAGTCTGGCGTCACCTCTCCCGGCATTATTGACCCTAGTTAGCCTAGCAAAAGGGCCCTGATCTAACTATCCTTGAGCCAAATCGAACATCCGGCTCAAGGGCCCATCTCTGCATCACAAGATCGATATGTTGAGTCCCAGTAAAACAGGCAACAACCACTCGTTTCCACAATGGTACCTTGATTTTACGCCGCGAGACTATTCGGTTGTGACAGAAAAGTCTCGAAACTGCACCTTCAACATCCCGCCGCTCTGACTCTCATCACCCTTCGGCATACAAGCCGCAACGCCAATCCAAATATCATGTTCGGGAGCCACATCAACCACCCTAGTCAACTTCCTCACCGGCGTTCTCCTCCCATCCCTCCCCGTAACATATATCCAAAGCGATCCTTTCACCTTCTCCATCTCAAAGGTAGCACAGCTCTCCCCCAACCTGACCAAACTCCAGTCCGAGTACGGTTTCGCAGCAGCGACAGAAGCGAAGAACTCACCGTCGATTTTCTCAATACCAGCTTTGATCCATGTTCGTGGTGATTCCTCGAGGCCCAGTTGAGAATCAGTTTGGGTGAGTGGGATGTTTTCGGGCATGAATAAGATGAGGCCGCCTTGAGAGTAGTTTCCGGGAAAATCAGAGGAGATTGTGACTTTGGCGCTTTTGAATGAGCTTAGAGGGAGGGGGGTCGCGTAGATGGGACCGTTGAAGTCATCGCGGCCTCCAGCGCAAGAGGGAGTTCTCCAAATGTCGGGGCCATGAAGAGCGACGAGTTCAAAGGGCTCTGATTGTGGATTCTCTGGAAGGGGGGGTTGATTGGACACGCCGGAGAATAAAGTGAATTTCATCTTTGTCTTGGGTTTAGCAACCTTGTAGAAAGCTGTTGAAGGATGCAATGTACAGAGAAAGTTGTTTATCATGAGAGAACTGAAGCCTATGGTGTGTTGAGATGCGGGGTTCGTTATCGGTGAAACTACCCGATTAGGAAGTAACGATAAGATATTCATGATGGTCTAGGGTAGCCAAAGACTCGCCAGACTCATGAATCAAACGGACAAAGCCCAGTCCAATTCAATTCAATGAAACCGTTTCCTTTTAGAAACTCAATAGCATTATCGCTACCTTTTATAACGACTCCCACTTTCATTCGACTAACGCAACTGAATCTCAAACAAGATGTGCCTGAACATCCTTGGTAAGAATCTCGTACATCCCACGAGTATCCGACCCCGCCAACACGCACTGACATACCTTTACAGCACGAAGCATCGCAACAAGTATGTACAACTGCTCAGCCTCATCAAGCTCCTCATCTGTAAGAAAGTCCATCACATTATCAGCTAACCCCTGTATATCTTGATGACCACCCTCTTTGGCCGACAGGTCAATGTTCATGAAATCCACCTCAAAGTCAGCTTGCAGCAGCTGCACAAGTGCAGGTGCTCCCTTCAGTAGGTCTGTGGGCCCGTTTATGATTCGTTCTGTGCGACCGACATACGAGAGCCAAGCGTCGATTCGCATCAGTTCGATATTGAGGTCTTCGCAGTACCGCTCTTGATCGTGTAGGCAGCTCGATACCTGCCATTCATATGAATACAGCAATTCGAGCGCCGGGACAGTGTACTGGAACGCTGGAACCTTTACACCCTTGTATGAACCTCTCGCAATAACACCACCGCGGGCATTACTCGCATACGCCGGGTATGTTATCCCACCGTGTGTGATCCAGTCTCGTGTGGTGTAGAAGCGGCGGGGATTGCAGTAGACCAAGCTGACATTCTCTTCTAGAAACCCCAGTAACGCCTCTAGAATGACAGTGACGGCACCAACTAGCGATGTATCGATAGGGGCATCGGCCCTCCACGGTGTAGCCCAGAAGCCCTGGTAGATGTCCACTTGGCAGAACCAATACATGTCCATGCGGTTAAGGGAGACGACGTTGCCTCGCGATTTGTTTCGTCTGTCACGTTCAATCTCTCTCTCTTCTCGTCTTCGTCGTCGTTCTGCTTCCCTTGCGTGAGCTTTATCTTCTTTTGTTTCTGGTGTTGCCTCTGAGGCTGGTCCTTCTCCCGAGTAGGTTAGTAGGAATTGGGATCTAGCATCACTGGTCCCTGACTCCTCGACGATAGCCTTGTCCTTTTGTATCTTTCGGCTGCGCTTGTTCCTTTTTTCTTGCCGCTTCTTGGCTGCAAGACCTCGGCCCAGTACCTGTGGACCCAGCGGTCTTCCAGACTCAGACGCTACTTCATCGCCGCTATCTGGTACATCTTCAACTGTGACTCCTCTCCGAGGTTGGCGTTTATCTTGCTCACGGTGACTCGTGTCTTGCGGGTTCTCCTCTGGCAGTGTATCCCAGTGTGATGTCTGCGTCAGAAGGAGACGAGTGACCGGCCTACCAAAAATGGCCGCGAAGTCCTCTCCACTGCTCTGAGGAGCGGCTACATTTAAATCGTCAGGCTCTAGCGAAATGCTCCGAGATTGACTTTCACTTTCTTCTTTCAGGGTTGGTTCTTCTGCTATTTGTTTTCCTTTCACCAATGGCTTGGGAATAGGTATTTCTTCAACATCATCACTATGCCCTTTTCCTTTTGCACCGTGTTGAGGTAGGTTGGCCGATTCGATTGGATGCATTGCGGGCGTATTTTCTTCCACTGGACCTTGTCCAGTTGGCTTGGACTGTTGAGAGGTTAAATCATCTCTAGGGAGCTCCTGGTGCATATCTTGTTCCTTTGAGTTGAGTTCAGCGGCCGACGCAGATTGAGGTACTGGTGCTGCATACTCTCCATTGCCCTTCCCAGTACCCCCCTGTTCTTGAACCTTCTCCTTGTTTCCATTGGCCTCTGTAGCAGCGGCTTGAGCGGGCACAGGTGGCTCTATGATGAACCAATTCCCGTCTTGGGGCCGGCGACTCACGAACACGGGTCCTGTCTTGCCTGGTTTCTTGCCTTTTGTCTTCTTTTTCCTTCGCTTTTTATGTTGATCCGCATCGACCGGCACAATCCCAGCCATGTTGAACGCTCTTTTGTGTCCCTGATCCCTGTAGTGCTGGCCAGGCTCTTGATAACTAGTCCATCGGTCGTCAAGCCGTCGAGTCGTTCGTCTCTTGAGCGAGCCAAAATAGACTTTCGCAACAGTACAGACATCCCATGTTCGAGAAAGCCAATGGGGATTCACAACACCTCTGTCGTCGTCACTCCATGGTGCTAGCAAGCGAGGAATGGGTGAGGTGATAGCTCTAGGAGTGAAATGGAGTATCGGTCCGAGAATCGGATGGTTGGAGCTAGTAATCGTGCCGATAGCGCCTCGCATCGAGATGGACTTTTCTCTGAATGAACAGTCTGTGATCTTCATACCCGCTGTCAATCCCATGACGGCAATGTCCCTCATGGAAACTTGCATCGGTGCCGTTACGAGATCAGAGGGACATCGGTCGGCGTCATAAGTGACAGAGCGGTATCTCACTGACCCTCCACATGAACTGTTGATGGCTTTGCAAAATGAAGCCCAGGAGGCCTCGCCCACGGATGCGTCATTGGATATAGAGGCTGGCCGTTCCTTTTCGGGCAGCGATCGGACCACCGCAAATTTGCGGCGTAACCAGACCCTGAATAAGTTCCAATAAGAGTAGTCGGGGGGAGCTGGGGGACCCCAGGAGTCGCTGCTCGCCCGCGAGATGCCTGAGCCCTTCCTGTTCAACTTGCGGCGCAGCCAAAGTCTTAGAGAATCCCAATAAGTGAAACGGGAGCGATCTGAGGAACTCCAAGCTTCGCTGCTCATCTGAGACCTTCTACCTGCCGTACCTGTCCTGTGGACATGTACTCTATAATCTGACACAATTTCGACTGACGAGCTTGAAGCAGAGTAGTCAATCAATGAATCTGGTTGGAGATCGGGCAGCATATCTGACCCGATAGCATAAGACTTAATATGCGGGCTTTCCTTAGGCCACAGATCGGCCTCGAGATTGATCTGGGGAATAGAGTACAGTACTCGGAAGCGAAACTGAGAGAACTGCCAAACGCGGTAACCCTGACCTGGCAAAGGGCCAAACACGACGCTATCGCAAAGACGGATGAGTTGGCCGGTGATCAAGTACTGTTGCAGTGCTTGAGCAGCAGCGACTAGCAGTGCGAAGAGTGCGACGATTAAAGCCGCTACAGCGGAAATCGCACTTGCATCCCAGTCGCCAGCCATGGCTGACACTGTCGGGCGAAATGCTATGATAGTAAGGCCAAGATCCGGATAACGGTGGATTTTGGACTGTAGGGCTTGCTAACGTTGCAATACCTGCTGGGCGAAGATGGAGAAATCGGTATTGGGGTCTCAACTTTGCGGGATATGAAGCAGAAAGCGGTGCGTATTGAAGATGATTACCCCTCATTTTTATCTCTCGCAGGTAATATATGCAGGTTGCCTAATGCGAGTCTTGATTGGCTGGGACTTGTGTAAAAAGTGCAAATGGACGTGGTTTTCTGCTTATTTCAAGCTGCCTTGCGCAACGCCTTGCGAAAGTGCGGGGCCGCGGGCTGATGTTCTAGATACATCTTGGTCGAGCTGAAGATAAGACAAGGTTCTGACAAGGGTTTAATACTGGCTCCCATTTCAATGACAACCAATCACTCCAGCGGCTACAATTTTTATCAGCGCAATCATTAGATATCATGTCGCTCCTCTTCCGGCTTATCAAAGATGACAATCTTCATTTCAGCTCTTCTGGCTATCGGCGTTGACACCAACACTTGCTTTGTATGGCCTACGCCCTAGGGCACGCCATCGAACCGCGAGTGCCATGCTTCTACAGAGAGTCTCCGTTTATAGAATGGACCATCCTGAATTTTATTCCCCTGGAGTATTTGCATTCGTTCAAGGTCCGTTTCTAGGTTGGAAATTGACTAGGAAACAAAGAGAAGATGGTTACCAATTACTTGCCTATCAACAAGATTATAAAGAATGGGGTTTTACGGCTTCCAAGGAATAGAGCTGTAGCGCTGAGATCAGATGCCTAATCGTTGCAGCATTCTACCAAGAAATAACGTAGGTCTTGAATATACGGTTACTTCGTTGGTACGCCATTCGAACTCGCTTGCAACCTTTATTCCGCTTCAAGACAAATGAAATCTTAGTGGCCAACAAACCTGTTTCCGCCCCCACTTGCATAAGTTTGTTTTCGCATTGCCGAACATTCAACCTTATGCAACTACCGTGCCGAAAGAGCCTAGCGTCGGACTTAAGAGAATCACACGGGACAAACCACGGTTCCGAGCCCGCCTTTGCTACATATAATAGAACGCGATTGCCATCGTTTTGCTCGGCGCTCATTGTCTCTCAGACAAACGACAAAATGGTATCTGTCAAATTTTCTCCAGACACTGATATCCCCAGTCAGAAGGGGAAAGTCATCCTCATCACTGGCGGGAACTCGGGACTTGGTCTTGAGACCGCTCGGGCGCTTTTGAAGCATGAACCTTCTAGGATCTTCCTCGCGTGTCGCAGCAAAGCAAAGTTTGAGCAAGCTGTTAATGACCTGCGACAAGGAGGCTCCAACACCGAGGCCATATCTTTTCTCGCTCTTGATCTCGCTTCCCTATCGAGCATCAAGTCCGGCGCCGCAGAATTCCAAGCTTCCTCCTCCCGACTCGATGTCCTCATAAACAATGCCGGCATCATGATGACGCCAGAGGGTCTCACCGAGGAAGGCTACGAGATCCAGATCGGCACGAATCATATGGGCCATGCATTCCTCACACATCTCCTCCTCCCTACCCTCGGAGAAACCGCCAAGACAAATTCCGACGTGAGGATCGTCTTCCTTTCTTCAGCTGCAGAGTCTATGTCTCCAAAGAATCCATACCAGTTCGATCAATTCAAGACTACAATGTCTAGCTTCTCTACGACATCGCGCTATGGGATATCGAAGCTTGCAAACGTCCACTACGCCGCAGCCCTTGCGGAGCGATACCCCAATATCAAAGTCATCAGCGTCCACCCAGGGTTCGTACAGACGAACCTCGCAACACCGATCATCAATAACAGTCTCATTATGGGAACGCTTACCCGGCTCATAGTCAGCTTAGTCGCTGTTGATGCTGCCAAGGGTGCATTGAATCAGTTATGGGCAGCGACTGATCCCAAGGCTGAAAGTGGCGTTTTCTACCACCCTGTTGGTGTGACGGGCAAGGGAAGCAAGCTGAGTCAGGATAAGGAGGCCCGTGAAAAGCTTTGGGAATGGACGCAGCAAGAGATCAAGCAGCACCTCGGTTGAAGGAAGTACGTAATGAGGGGAATGTTTGTCAGTCGTTAATCGCCTATGATAGTTGTGTGCCACCATATCTGTAGTTTTGTGAATCACAATGTTAAGTTTGTGATTATTACATATATGACTGCCATGTGCCAGTGAGTCACAGAAACTTCAGGTTTATATAAACCCCGATCGCCGCGCCAATACACTCAAATCCTTTTCTACTCCTCCTCTAAACATACTGCTCATTTGGACTCCTCAAAGATATACATATTATTTCTACCGCGGCTCTTACCAAAATGCCCTCTCAACCAAACCCAATGCCTCCGCCCCCTAAGCCAAAGCCTCGCCCAGGGCCCAAGCTGTAAGAACAATGGAAGTTCCTTTGTATTGCTAGCCAAGACGAGCTTTACAATGGGATCTGTGTATGGAAAAACGACGCGGGCTTCTGACCTTTACTAAATTCATGGGTTTCTCAAATAGCAGACTACTAGCTTAGGCAATATAACCTAGATTTCTGTTCGGGGTTCAGACCTTATTAGAGTATCTTCCCTAAACTCTCACTGTAGTAGGGGTTACTCCCCCCTATGGAATATCAGCTTAATGCGGAGCTAAAGTGATAGCGAGTAAATGCATCCTAGGACCCGAAAGCGTTCATCAGAACCTCCTTGTATGCGCATCGCAGCTCGGGCGAGTCCACAGTAACTGCACTCATCATACCGCCGCCTCGAACGAGCGACAAGGTTTGGAACTAATCTGATTGTTTAGCTCCAGTCAAGAGCACCTAACTAGCAGCAAGACTAGAATGGGGCCATGACTTGAAAGTCTGACGCTCCCAGCTTTCGAACTGCTTATCCCTTGGTAGATGACTGCGAATAGACTGTGACATGGCGTCCCATCCGGGCAGCATACTGAACAGCGAGGTGACCTAGACCGCCGAGGCCAAGAACACACAGTCGGTGATGCCACTGGACTTTAGTGCTGCGTAGAGCGGAACACACAACTGCCGCAGCGTACATCAAAGGAGTTGCCTCTCAAGATGGGACTGCACCTTCCTGCCCTCTTCCGCTTGCGGCTCCACTGCATATAGTAATCGATGACATGACTGAGGTGACTGGCGATATGAACTGGTGTTTTTGAAGTTTGCAACAAACTTGATCAGGTCTGATCTATTTGTATTTATGATAACTAGAACAATATACTTGCCACTACTTTTATGCTATCGACCTACCGTACCAATCTTTGTGTGCTCATGATGTATCTAACAAAAGAATTCTCCCACATGTCTGCTCGGCTTTACCACGAGTCCGCATGCTGCCCGACATTGCAGGCTCCCACGGTATACAAATCCCTCAGAACTCACAGCCCATGCATCTCATCATACTCTTTCTTCATCCGTGGAACAAGAATCTTAACCTTCGACGCTGGCTCCCAGCTGTGATCCTTCTCATCATAACCAACCCACTGAATCTTATAATAATGCTGCCTGGCGCGTTTCCCGCTATGATTAATCATGCTGCCATGGTCG
This sequence comes from Fusarium sp. Na10, assembly GCA_002234255.1. Taxonomy (NCBI): domain Eukaryota; kingdom Fungi; phylum Ascomycota; class Sordariomycetes; order Hypocreales; family Nectriaceae; genus Fusarium; species Fusarium sp. Na10. Next base: position 33,178 of record NJCS01000633.1, read on the forward strand.
AGAATCGCAAAGACGTGGTATAAATCGAACTTGGTTGCCCCTTTGCGACCCCCTTCCTTTGCATTCCAGTAAGTATAGACCAGCCCTGGCTGTAAGCGCTGGAGCGCTGGAGCGCATATTCGGGCTCCCATGACTCCTCACCGTCATTCCACTCCACAGTGAACCATACGGTGTAGGTGCGTCGAGCAAGAATATGGGAGGTGATCCGAGTGGCTTTCAGAAAAAAGAGCTCTTCGCCGATCGATGACAACCTAAAGTATGTTAACAGTTCTTTGGAAGGTGGTTGTTCGTCAGAAATTTTGTAGTCCTCCGAATTTGATAACGTACTGACTGTAAATCCAAGATCTTCTTGTCCTCAACGTCTCCACTCCAACTGCGATATCCTGTAGTCACACTAGACTTTGAGGTCGTTCGGTAGAAACTCATCTTGAAATGATGCGTCTCGTGATGATCGGAGGGCGATCGACGTAGATGCGACGATGCGTCCTTGTTGTCGGGAGACTAGGTCTATGGTATCGCTAATAAAACAGGATTGATAGCTGAGCCGAGGCAACCAAGGTCTTTTATAAGGGACGGCAGTTTATTCTTATGGCGGTAGCTGTTCTTGGCATCTCATGTTCATTATATGTTCGGGGTTAGTAAGCTGACCTTCTTTGGTCTCTCCCATGGCTTCACATTGCCCGTTCAGAAGCCGTCAACAGTGCCTAAATGTGTTCTTCGATTGCCGCTAGGTGATGATGATTTAGTGTTGGAGCTGATTGGCTGTTATTTCCAGATGCTTAACCTCCTCTTTTACGCACTCTACATACTTTCCACTCTTTGCTAGGTTTCTGGGTCCTTTTCAAGAATGCATCCATGTAGAATATTCTTCAGTCCCTTCCGGCATCAATGTTAATCATCTTATCAAGAGGAACCCTCGAATGTTGATCACGCTTGGTCTCATCGTATGCGCTTCACTTCATGTCGTGTCTTCACGATTCGTAGTCCAGTCTGTCGCGTTAAGTTATGCGTGGTGATTATAGGCTCCCAATCACAAGTCTCAATCATAAGGAAGCCGCTTAGACTCAGCTGTAGCCAGTGATTGATACTTCATCCAAGATGTGATTAGGAATGAGTAATCCTCCACAGAACCTCTTATGTGTCGGTGGCAGGCTTCATCACAGCCTAGTAGTTTGGACTATAAATGAAGCAGACCTCTTTCGCCTTTTTAATTGTCTCCAACACCCTCCACAATATAAAGTCCATTTCTAGAGAGAAACAACATCTACATCCCCCAATACAGTAACCTCGAAACCCATCGCTCACGATGTGCACTGTAATATACTATGAGAAGCTATGCTATTGCGGCAAGGACATGGGAAGCTTCCATGAATGGGATCTTTGCGCAGAAGGTATCCTCTTTAACGGCTGGATACACTGCACTGTCGGTATTCATAGGGGTCGTTGTTTCGTTCCTATGGAATGTGGTCGTTGCAGAAGTAGGAGAGAGGAAATGGCTCGAAGGGTCCGGGAGGCAAGAGAACAAGGCAGGTTCATGTAGCAACAAGGTCTTGGGCCCGATCTTTGTAGTATCTCACGTTGCGCTCATCCTCTTGAGGCATATTCCTTGACATGAGATACAGGGAGCTTGGTTGTGAAGCCCTGGCCTTACATGTACTTGATAGACAACCAAGAAACCTCTTCCAGCCTGGGTAAACAACGGTAATCTGTTCCGCTCCTTTTGTCGAGTGCCTTTTCCGTAGATGCTTAATAATAGTAGTTAATACACAAAGATCTAAAATCTTGTAATTGAACTGGTCCATCGTTCACGTCTTTATGCAGTGAAGGACAAGTAGCCATGGTCCACATTGCGCATTGGTATCATTCATTGAACTATCAGCAGAGAAACACGGGCTTCATCACAAGCAGAACAGTGACAAATACTTTAGAGACTGTCATTAGCCGCACTTTGCATTCCGTTTGTGGACAGCGGAAGGCTTTAGCGGACCTTTTCCCGCAAGCTTGTTTAGACCATCTGCGCCAAGCTTGTCTTTTGCTTTCCCTTTTGGGCCCTTTTACAAATAGATTTAAGTTTCTGATAGTTCACTAATGTCCCGAAATATGATTTTAAAGAAAGCATTGGTCGGTTAAATGCCGACTTGGAGGACCTCATTTGCCGCTGGCTGCCCATGCTTGTGGCGGCTATCATGGTGTGACGCCACCTGGAATGCAATTCTGATGCCGATAAACAACAGCGGTGATGAAAAAGTATCGTGAAAGATAAAGACCAAGATCTAGTTCACAGTGAGGATTAAAACCATGACGGGTCATTGCTCACGTCAGTCATTGTCAGCAAGTCCGGCAACACGGCAATGATAACAAGTCACCAACAATTCGGCGAACTTGGCGCCACTGACTCGGACGCATAATTTCACCCCGTACCGCTTTGACAATAAGCGTTGCTAAGTGGATCGCGGATCTTTAGTGGCCGCATAGCTTGGGACGGGCGCCAGAAAGATGTTGCCTATAGGAGCAGTGAGAACATTCTGTCTAGCATTCGAGGATCCATAACTGCCGAGACGCGTTTACTTACTTGCGCTATTCCGTCGATCCTCCATAGAAGCTGGAAGAAAACACCTATCATCTCAACACACAATATGCCAGCTGAACAGTTAGTCTCTTTCTGTCTTCCCCTTCGGGCCTCCTTTGTACATGACTCCGCTCCAAATCTACTGGAGACAAGTCCTCAAACTCTGTGGGGTCAGCTAAGGATGTGCATCGGCAATCTCTCGAGCCACACTAAACTTGCCACGTGAGATTAGTGGGAGATCAATAATTAAATGACTGCTCAAATTCCCTCGTATTCCCTCCCCTGTCGATATCACAGCTGTCTCTCTTCCCACCATGCTGCATATCAACTGAAGCATGCATCTGCTGCTGTTGCTGGTGACGTGGGCGTGTCTCGTATGCCAAGTGTTCTGTGATGATGTCTCGGACTTTCTGACAACGATACCAGACTGCGCTGTATGTTTACTTGCTCATCCTAACCGCAAAATGCTAATTCCTTGCAGGGGAGCTGTCTTGTCGAGCTTGTATCAACGTCGACTTGTGGCATTGACGTCTAGTGTCTGTGCGCCGACCCCAAACTCAAGACGCAGGTTTTGAGCTGTGTTCAGAAGAAATGCCTCCCGCGGGACGCATTAGGTGAGTGTGGCGAATTTGGTGTTGGGTAAATGCTAACGATTGTAGCGACGCTGAATGTCACCTCAGTTGCTTGTGATTTTCCGGTACGAGACAGACACGCGCAATTCGATATTTTGGCTATTACGTTGATCGCGACCACGGCGATTGTGGTTGGCCTTCGGCTTTGGCACAAGCTGCGATACGATAGGAAGCTCAGGCTGGATGATTATATTGTCGTAGCGGTCTTTGTGAGTCATTTTCGACGTCAAAAGAGGATCCTGCTAACCAAAATAGCTACTTGATCTGGGGAACACTATTGTTTGTGTTCATGGTCGTAAGTCTTCCTCGCACTTGGTGGAAGCGAAGCAGCACTGACAGCAAATAGTTTCTGGCAATGGTCTCGGGAGAGATTCATGGCTATTTAGCCCAGAAACGATCAACAGCTATCTCTGTGTATGCCGCTCATCTCCTTTCAAAAACATTTCTAACAGTTCCAGTACCTCTACATTGGCCAAACCCTCTACGCCTCCGACGTCTTCCTGACCAAAATCTGTGTCGCTCTCTTCTACCTCCGAATCTTCCCCGTCGTAACCGTCCAACGTATTATATGGGGTACCATCGCATTTTCAGCTCTTGGCATGGTCATCTTTGACATCCTGGCCATTGCGCAATGTCGACCTATTAGCTTCTATTGGACAGGATGGGATAAGTTACATGAGGGACACTGTCTGGGGGTTCAGCCATTGGCCTGGGCCATCGCAGCAGTCGGTATCATCCTGGACGTTTGGATGTTAGCCATTCCAATTTGGCAGCTGGTCCAGTTGCAAATGAAGTGGCAAAGGAAGCTCGCTGTAGCTATCATGTTCACAGTCGGTACTTTGTAGGTTATCTTCGTTCATTGTTGCTCCAACGACTAACGTTCGTAGCGTCACGATTGTCAGTATTCTACGTCTGCGGTACTTGGTTGCTTTCGGGAACTCTCAGAACCCAACATGTACTTTTATCAACCCATTTCCCCTCAGGCACATCTAACATACCGTAGGGGACAGTTTCGAGACCTGTTACTGGTCAGTCATTGAGATCAACGTTGGACTATGGTGTGTCTGTCTTCCCGATCTTCGAATGCTTATCCTCAAGGCATTCCCAAGACTGGGAAGTTCAATCGACTCAGGCCCCAGAAATCCTCACCAAGGATCATCGGCACCCAGGCAGCAGGGCAGAACTCCGGGTTCCTCGCGTCATACCGAGAGTACCATTTACAAGGGAACGCCAATTCAGGCGCAACAGGAAGCTTCGTCGAGCACGGCTGAGCTGGTGGAGATGACAACCTTTATGAATGATAGTAGGAGTGTAGTTTAAATTACAAGAAAAGAGATATCATTTATCATTTTGACTACTGATTTGTGAGGGGAAAGTCTGTCAGTCTGCAAGACGAAACATGAGCTAGGCATGATAACTATGACCAACACAAGATCTTGATGTGCGGACTATAATTAAACCCGGTCCCCGCTAGGCTTTGTTCATCAAAACACCAAATCGTGGCCTAAACAGAGGAATGGATGCGCAAAGTCAATGACACATCGCCCCAATCCACTCCATCATTCTCGCTAGCTACTTCTGAGCTTCTTTGCCATGGTCTCATAGCAATCCGCTCAATACTCTCGCAAGCTACAAGTGGCATCGTCGCGGAGAACACCGCCGCCGATGGCAAACAGACAGCATAAGCAAGGATGTCTGTTTTTGCTACGATCGCAATTACTCTATCAGCCATCAATATCTTAGTTATGCTTCATTGCCATATTATTTCGCAAAATTGAACAAAGGCACGACAAATGAACCCAGCAATAATCACGGTAACAGGCATACATTGAAAACGAGTTTTATAAGTAGTTGCACAAGTGAGTACAGTCTTAGACGATGTAGGCGCTCAAATTGAATGTTTGCGAAGCACTGAAGAATAAGACTGCCTGTTTCTATAAACAGCGTTCTTTGCAACTCCAGCCGCTGCATAGATGTTACCTGTGTAATACCTCATTTTTGTTCCAGGTCTGTTCGGTGATTCATATCCGTTATTTCTTGAACTTGTCAACTGTCCACCCAGTGTGTTCAGTCGTAAAAAGAACCCAGTGAGTACTATGTTGAACAATAATCCGAACTAGCTTTCCAGATGGAACTATAAAATGTGTCAAAACCCACTTTCATACAGCAGTCCATCTTCACCAAACCTCCATCACCAACATCACAGGTAAGCCCTCTCCAAAGATCAGTCTCTGAATCTCTCCCGCTGCCTAACTTGCCGAACTTTGAAATATGGATCAACTTCAGTCTGCCAAGTCCGCCTTGCAACAGGCACTAGCCGAGATCGAAGCAGCTATTGCGTCTCTGTCAACTGCGCCTGCGAATGATGGCATGCCTCAAAAAGGCAGCGAACATCTAGCAAGCTCGGAGTCTTCTGACGAAATTAGTGACGGCCAATCACAGCCATGACCGTCTAAGGCATCAGTACAAGATGATGGGGGAAAAGATTGGACCGAATTAGGACTCGACGCAAGATTTCAACAGGATAAATGGATTCGTCCTAAGCCACCGGGCAGATCTTGCTTTTCTAACGAGCTTATCCAATGGGCCGCAGTGCAGGACCCAGACGATGAGGATGTAGAATACCCAATACTCACCCTTCGACACCACAATGCTTCCAAATGTATTGCCGGCGAACCCTGTGGAACCGGCCACTGGGAGCTCATCCATGATTGTGTTGCTACGAAAGTTGAGGGATGCTTAGATCTGCAGCTTCTATGCATGCGTACCGAGCATGTTGAAAGGCAAATGACTAGCTGTACTTCTGAAAACTTCTATGACTATAAGGATTCAATCACTAATCTGCCGTGTAAACTATTCAACGAGCTCTTGCCAGACTTCAGTAGTGTCACAAGAGCAGGCTACGAAGTCATAGTCTTTCGACTTGTTGAAAGCTTCAAAGATGAGGATATCAAGCCTTGGGTAGGTGAGGGAGTGTGGATGGACAGCCATGGACGCGTGCTTCGAGATATGGATCACCCTGATTGGTTCTGAGGTAGGGCCTATACGGTCGTCGATTAGCTATCGTGTCACAAAAAGGAAGGGACCAGTGCAAAGGTAGGGCTCGCGGGTCTTTTTGGTACAAAGGGTGGGCAGGTAATTGTACTAGACGCACACGAACTTGGTTGGGGATACAGATATGGTGAAACAAAAAATGAAAAACGATTCGTCCGATGCAAAGGTAAAATGTAATAGTCGAACCCGTGTGTTTGCCATCAGTGTGCATCATAACTTGAGTGTATAGATCTCCTTAGAATTTAATGCTGCCGAGTTATGATATGTGGAATAAATGTCCCTCTTTCTTTCTGTTGAAGAAATCCAGGGAATTCCAAGATTAGGAGCTCTTCTGGCTACCATTTCAGAGTACTACTAGCCTTCTTTCCCAAGGTAATCTAAAGCACAAGATTGTAGACTAAATGACAGATGTTCAAAGACAAAGTCGTGATTCATTTAAAGTATGTATCTACAGCTAAAACCGTATAAAGTCTATCTCCTTGCTTACTGAATGGCAGCGCGACAAGCAGCCAACTGAGTTTCGCACTGTCCAACGCCTCCCGAAAGCTGACCAGAGTTGGCAGCGTCCGCACAAGCATTGTGCTGAATATCACAAGATCGGCCGAGAGCAACACTCTCACCGTTGAAGGTGTTTCCGTTGACGGAGAAAGGCTTCTCGGCAGCTGAAGAGATGACAGGGGGGGGTGCTCCGCCAAGGCTACCAGTGAAGGTCTGGACGTTCACACCCTGAGCATTGTTAGCGGCACCGGTGGCATTGGCACTAGCGCCAGATGTGCGGCTAGGGAGGGGAGTCAGGGTTGCGCTGGCGGCGCCCTTTGACTTGGCTTTGCATCCCTTTCCAGCACCGGCACCAGCGGTGTTCTCAGCAGCTTTACCAGCGTTGGTAGCAGCCGGTGCTTCAGCGGTAGCAGTGGCTTTGACAGCGTCGGTAGCGGATGCAGCGCCAGAAGCGGCTCCGTTGATGATAGTAGCAAGATCAGCGACCTCAGTGCCAGAGGCGACGGAGAATGAAGCCAGGTTAACCAGGTCGGTGGCGAAGATACCGCCTGTTCCGGTGAAGGTTGGTGTAACATCAGCTACGGCAGAAGAGATCTCATCCTCTGTCGCATCCATAACGAGAAGACCCTGGGAGAAGATGCAGCCTAGGTCGGGTTCTTCCTCGTCACAGGAGTTGCCCTTTCCAGTGGTATCGCTGGTCTAAACATTGTCAGCAGAATCACTATACAGCTTACGGTATGTACTTACATCTCCAGGCGCGAAAGTACCACTCAGCAGAGCCAAGTTGGGGTCAGCACCAATACCAGCCAGCTGCTTCGCCAGTTCAAGGGTAACAGCCTTGTTGATAGCACCAGCGCCAGTAGAGGCCGCATCTTGATGCTGTGTAAGAGCACCAATCTCGGGGTTGACGGCAGCTTCATCGCACAGCTTGCTAGCAACACCAACACCAGCAGTGTTGCGCTCAATAGCCTGGAAGAGCAGTGCACCAGCCATACCACGAAGATCGCCAATCGCCTTGGCGTTGGTAAAAGCTTGATCAGCAGTTTCCTGCTTCAGACAAGCGAGGTTGGTGACGCTTCCTGCGCCCTCCTTTGCAGCGGCGTCACCCAGAAGACCAAAAACAGGATCCTGAATCTCCTTGGGGTTGTTGAGCCTGAGCATCTCACCAGTGATGGTCAAGACAAAGTCGTGAGAGTGTTCCTGGGGGACCTGTCGCTTCTTGATGGATCGAGAGACATGGCGACCAGGGGCAGGGCTGCGCAAGACAGGTGTCGCAGTGGCCAGACCGGCCGAAAGAGTGATGATGGCGGCAGAGAACTTCATCGTGATAGAGAGAGTGTTATTCAATTAAAAATAGCAAGTATTGTAATGAGTGACTGTTCCTGCAGCCCGGCAAAGGAATGATAAGTAGAAAAGAAGACAAGAAGCTCACAGAGCGTGGAAACAATAAACAGAGATGAGATTGGATGAAAGCTGGATGAACAAGCACAGACTAAAGGGTATCATCGCGCCCTTTATACTTTACAATCGTTTTAATGGCATTCTCAAAAGTCAATCTCTCGCCGTTTTTCCAAACAGATCCTAATACGAAAATGTGCATGCCATTCACCCCTTGGGCGCTTTCAGAAACAGGAAGCAGCTTGATCCGAGAATCCAAACCCGATCGAACAGATGAGACAGTCTAGCGGGCCGTATAACCGATGAGGTTTTGGCTGGTGGTAATAGTTCGTGGTGATATTGCTGGTGTATAAGCGAATGGAATGTGAAACGGGTACTGTCGAGATCTGAGACGTGAATGTCAAACGATTGAGTTTGGCAATGTGTGGCAGGGATGCAGGGGTTTGAGGTGCGTTACAGATGCGTCATCACGTCAGAACCAGTCTGATGGGTTTGGCCAAAAGTGGAAACACTTTCATCTCTAATTGAGTCTGGAACCGCGATGGAAACGCGTTGTATTTCAACTCATTGGGGCCGCGTATGGAGCTGACGTGAATCTCGTGGAGGACGAAGTGCCCCACTTGTCTAGCTCTGATTGGCTTGGATGGCGGCAGATAAGATAAGATAAGTAAACTTTACGCTTATCTTATCTTATCCCACCTGCTTGTCTGACTGTCTCTAGGAACTGTAACTCATTGGCCAGCCCTTACTTTGTTTTGTTTTTTTTTAATAAGAAAAGGAACACTGTAATTAATCTAGAAATAAAATAGAGTCATATTTAAAAAGGAACTAAAAGTCCTACAGTTTATGTTATGTTTTATATTACTTGGCTCCAGATACTTAACTTACTACTTCTAGGGTAGTCCTCATACTGTGCGTTACGAACAAGACCAGCAATATAAACAAGTAGTCTCACAGGTAAGTAACTTAATTAGGGCTAAAAAACTTTGGCGATTATAGATTGTTTAAGATCTAGTAGATAAATTCAGTAATAGCTACCTATTCAAGAATACTAAATACTTCCGTATACGGTCGAGTTAGCATAAGATTACGCTGGCGTCTCAAGCCAAAGCAAAGCGCTGTCGAATAACGACACAATTCATCATGGCACGCCGTCTTATTGAAGCATATATACTTTTCCGTCGGTTATTGATACTCCAAAGAAAGATTACTTTTCTTTATGATTGAAAAAACCTCAGGATGCAGCAAAGCCTAGTGGACATGAGAAAAGAGAGAAGAGAGAAGAGAAAAGGGGTAAGACAGAGACAAGAGTTTGCAGGGCATTGCTTCACTGAGATGAATGTTAATTATTCTGTAGAATATATATATTCTAGCATTAAAATCTCAGTCAACCTCTCCCTTTGCTAACTTGGACCTTCTATGCAGTATCCTGTCCATGTTGATGCTCTGTCTCTGTCAAATCAGATCATATTTATCCCTGTCACCCCGGCACTTCAACATCACCCGGCAATGATCCGCAATAAATGCAACATCAACCAGCCGAGACACGTTCATATCTACCCCGCAGGTTGTCAAAAATCGCGCTTTGACGAGAACAAACTAGTTTCCTACGCAGCCCTCGTCGCCAAGTCATACACCATGAGCGACAAAGCCTCGTCCCCGAAGAAGTCACCAAAGTCTCCTTCATCAGGAGCGAGTGAGGTTGTGCTGCATGATGCTGGACACTGGGCAGCCCTGGCACAGGTATGTTGGTGATCGTTTGGAAGGTACTGGGACTGACGTCTTTTGCAGGATGAGCAGGATGAAGATGCCGACTCTTCACTGGGTGTTGATACAGAGTCGTCGACAGCTTCAATGACATCGAGTATTCTGAACTATAGAACTATCAAAGGACGCACTTATCACTCGGAAAGAGGAAATGCAGAATATTGGTGAGTTATGTTTGGCTTCTTACTGCATAAAGCTAACGCGGGACATGCAGGGCCTCGAATGATGCTCAGCAGAATGAGGCGATGGATATTATGTAAGGGCACTGAGATGTCTTGAGATACACACTGACGCGTTTCAGCCACCATTTTCTGGTTCTTACACTAGATGGCAAACTTCATTTGGCACCGTTGAAGGATGATATCAAGGTAAGCTTCCGACGATTGTGCAGGATAACATATCTGACCTTGTCAAGTCTGTCCTTGATGTCGGTACTGGAACAGGTATGAAATAGCAGTTTTTGAACCAAGCACATACTCATATGATCGGTTGACAGGAATCTGGGCAATGTACGTGTAATCTAACGACGTGGTGTTTTCGACTGACTGTCCAGTGACTTCGCCGATGAGCATCCCCAAACCGAAGTGATTGGCACCGATATATCTCCCATTCAACCCAGCTGGGTTCCCCCGAATATCAAGTTGTAAGTTCGTCCGCGCCATAATGGCTGTGCGACAACTCGATTGAGCCATCAGCTGACAAAAGCAGCGAGATCGAAGACTGCACTCAACCATGGACCTTCTCCCCCGACTCATTCGACTTTATCTACATGCGATACCTCTACGGTTCCATCAGTGATTGGTCAGCTTTGTTCCAAGAAGCTTTTAGATCGTGTAAGCCAGGCGGCTGGGTAGAGAGTTTCGAAGCGTCAGCTATGCTTGAGAGTGATGACGATACTGTCAAGGAGGGTAGTGCGATGAGCGAATGGGGCAAATTCTTTATAGAAGGTGGAAGGAGACTTGGTAGAACTTTTACAATTCTTGATGATGACTTGCAGAAGAAGGGAATGGAAGATGCAGGGTTCACAGATATTGAGACTCGGGATTTCAAGGTAAGCACTGCTAACTGTCCGGCTCTACTACATACAGCAAGCAGTTTTGACTAACTGGAATTGCAGCTTCCTATCGGTAGTTGGTCGAAAGATCCTAAGATGCAAGAAATTGGAAACTTTGCGTTTGCTGCCATGGACCAGGATCTAGAGGGCTTTGTTCTGTACATGGCGAGTGTCGTGTTGGGATGGTCGCAGGATGAAGTTACGGTTTATTGCTCGCAACTTCGAAGGGAGTTGAGGTCGGGTAAATACCATCCTTACTGTCGACTGAGGCTTGTGTATGGGAAGAAGCCGGAGTAAACACGCTTGTGCATATACTGCATTGGGTTGGAAGCGTTTGTTAGTATATTTGAAGCAGCTTCTCCTGGACGCCCAGACTTCTGACATTCGATTAAGGTGCTCAAAACATCTAGTCTAAGATCCTCTAAATCTATATCAAGTTTGCCTAAGGCTTTTCGTCGTTTAGGATAGAGGTCCTACCTTTTCGTGCATTCCCTTGATGCCGTCGTAAGATAAGGGCAGATGAAGTTCAACTGAGATTGCACGTCATGTGCTGCTCGTTGCCCCAGTTGTCGAGGCCATTTCGCGCTCACAGCTTCCTTTTAGTCGCCGAACCGTCATGATTAATTAGTGGTCTTTAAAGTAGCCTCATTCAATCAGATCAAGTGACAATAAGAACAAGCCAATCAGTACGAGGTAGCGACCGCGTCTCAGCACTGAACGCGCTATAAGAAGTGATGTAAGTCGAACATGTCCGACCTCGCATCGAATTATCTGCATTCTCTCACGATGCCGGTTATACCAATTGACTCCATCAACACACGTGTCACTGCTCAAGGTCCGCTGTCGAAGCTCACGCGGAACGACGCAGAGCGACCCCTCGATGGAAACTTTGCGCCAAGTGGATGTTTATGAAAACCTTGTTCAGTGATATCGTGGAAACTGCCCGAAGACAGTCAAGCCACAAATATCGCTGCCACTACTGCTGTCGCCTGACCCCAAGGCAAGCAGGAAGCATTCGATGTAGCGCACGATGCCAGCCAGTCATACATCAACGGTCGTCGCAATGAGCCAGATGCGAACTACAGGCAGTGTATCAAGACAGACCCCCAGCCAAATGGAGACGCAGCATCGTTCTTCGTCGCGGCACGAAAGAGCACTATACTGGTGACGGCAGCATGAGAGTTAGCTCGAGAACCATGTCGCCACATTGACTGCTGAGGCGAGGTGCAAGAAATATAAGCCCTGCTGACAGAAATGCTCAACGGCATCTAACTTTCTATCTCACATCTCGAGTTCGGTTTATGCAAACCTTATCAATACCTCAACGAACCAGATCAATGCAACGCATTAAGTACAACACCTTGTTGTTCTTAAACTTTCAAGCAGTATAAGAATTTGATTCCATACACAAGGCATCGAATATTTATGCTTTGCCGACTACGTATATATAGCCTATGTCTCTCACCACTCTGCGTTGCATTTCTCCCTTCTTTTCATACCAATTATTCCCGCCCTGAGCACACGCCATCTTTCACAGTCAGACTGCTTTCGAACTCAACTTTCTCACGGCTTACGAGACACATACACATACTTACTCTCTATACACGATAGCAGCTATCCATCCTCGACCCTACCATGGCATGCCCGGTGCTTGCGCTTGGATATGACGCGCTCAGCTTGATTCTCATGCTTGGGGACCGAGTCGGGACAGCATGCCTCCCAGTAGGCCTAGCGTGTCTACACGCATTGCTGATAGCTGTCTGCACTGTCTTAAGCCTTGTCCTATTCGTTGAGATATTGGGCATAACAGTCAGCTTGTCAAAGTGGTACGGAAATACCTTGCCCTCTTTGGCCTTTACAATACTTCTATACGTTATTCATCAGTCATCCTGTACTACCTCCATATACAATTGGTCCCCAGTTCTTGCGCTTGTCGAAGATTTGAGTCATAGAGAGCTTAGGAAGATTTCCGAAGAACAGCAGAACCTTAAGAACCAAATAGACGATCTACTCGATATCCACTGGGACCAGTCTGCGGAAATTGCAGAATGGGCTGAGATACCTCGAGCGATCTTTGGCGACAGAATCAATCGTCACAAGGCAATCCTGGAGATGCAGAAAAGGACAATCGAGATAGAATTGCGAAGGGAGCTTTACTATCGATTTATACAGTATCTCGTCGCCCTTGAAGAGAGAAAAAGAGGCCAGCAGTTTTCGTGGCGTGACTTTTGGCTCGCTGTTTGGATTCAAACTTATTGCATTAACCTCTGGATCTTTGACATGGCGTTCTCTTCTATCTGGGCTGTCCTAGGCCTTTTTGAATCATTTTTTTGCATTTGCTACTGAGCCATGGGGTGTAGGGCTCAAGCTGATCGTAACGCACTAGTCTCGCCGACTGGAAGGCCTTGAGGCGCGATGACACAACCTTTCTCGTTAGCACGGGAGAGAACAAGCCAAAAGGCCAATAATGATCAAGGTCAGGAATTTATTGATGGGGCGGTTATACCCACACAGACCTCTAGGAAAATAGTCTGTCTCGAGTCATTTATGGGGGAAAGCCGAGAAGCGGAAACCTTTTGGCGGTTATGCTTGCAGATCACCTCCAATACTTTAATTTGGTTAGTCACTCCTACAGATGATGTCACAGAGCATTGCACCTGAGATACTCTAGAAATTCATATTTTCATTGTCATTCTCGTAGATCATTCCATAAGTCAATACTACATCTCAACTTTCTCGGTAATCATAAAGGCGTACAGGGGCCTGCCCACTCGAGCTGTCCGCCATCCAGCATAATTACAAGAGGGCGACCATTCTCTCAAACAAAAAGCCGGAATCTTTACTCCAGGCCGTATGCAACAGGCTCCTCACTTGAGCAAGTGAATGATGTTGGGGCACACCTTTGGGTCACCCCGATCAATAGGACGACCCTGACGATCCATCCAGACACAGCCCCCAAAGCCACAAAGCTTCCAAGCCAAGACTCGACCAGCGAGTCTTCCCTCAAGGCCAGAAAAGTCTGGAGCGATCGTCGACATGAGCACTGAAACTGGCTTCAAATTAGTAGCTTGATCAAAGACGACTTCGCCTTGCTCGATCTTCTTCACAAAGTCGCGATTCGGCGTGAATAGTACCAAAACATCGCCCATTTGAATACCTTCTTCATCATAATTGGGATCACACCGCCACCCGAGGCGCTCACATCGCCGCCCGAGTTGCAAAGAGGTTTTTCTATCATGGATGAGCGTGCGCGTAAGGAGACAGGATTTGCTATTCCACTCATCGTCAAGGACTCCTTCTTTCATTATTTCATAGATGAAGATGGCTTCTCTGGCGATATCCGTGCTGATTGGCAAGTATGGGTGAGGATTTACTGTTTCATAAGCACCTCCAAAGGTCTCCTGCTGCCGAGTGTCAACGGAAACATCAGATGCCATAGGCTCAAGAACCACAGATCGCCCTATAGTCGCAGTTGATGCCTCGGAGTCTGCTTCACTAGCTGCATAGAAGGAATCATTTGACGTTTCATATCCGTCGGCACAATAATTTGAGGGGAAATGAAGTGATTTAATGTCCTCGCTCTGGTCACAAGACTCACCTTCGTCGGCCCACCCCAAATAATAATAAATAAGCTTTCGCATGATGAAAACAGATGATGAACTTGGTGATGATGCTGTGGATTCTGTTGATGGTCGTCACTAATGTCGTGAGGTGGTCGTCATTATTGTGGGATACACTCCCTGTACTTATATCCATTGCTGCATGCACAAAATGTTCTGTGAATTTGCTTGATCTAGTAAGCTCGGCGCCGTCAGCTTGATGGTGATATCTCGTTGTCGCTGCGAACGAAGTCAAGTCCCTGGCGATCATGGCGATGTCTAAAGACCAGCAGGTGAACAGTGCGTCAGTATATGAAACAAATACGCGGAAGTCTGCCGGGATTGTTACGATGAACCACTGTTCAGGTACTGCACTGTTCAGACAGGCTGACAGCGAACAGCGAATAATGATTGAGGGAGGCTGACATGGACCGGAACTGATTTGGCAAAACTGGCCAATGGCCCAATGAGTCATAAGTCTTATGATCATGGATAATAGAAAATAGATGGATAGAGGTATCAACACTAAGTTCTCATAGCAGTCGTATAACATTCTTGGTGCATCTCCGTCTTTACTGACGCGCCTCAAACCACTGAAGTAGTAAAGTTCCCGACATCGCCCACTAAAGTCGCACCATATCACCCAGGCCTTCACCTACGAAGGTTATCACCACAGAGTCATCAAATACCACGATTCCCAATTCAACCTCAACGTCTGGATCCATACAAAAGAGAAATATGTAGCCCCATTACGATTTCAGGGCAGACTGTCATTTATGCTTCATCGCTGAGTGAAGCCAGACATCACTAGCGAATTCCATCAATCTATCAACGGCATTAGCTCAGCTTGAATACCTATGAGCAGATGATTTCTTACCAATGCAAGCAGTTCCGCAATATCCACAGTAGCGACCTGGAATAACCCAGACTTCTTTTCCTTCTGCAGCGCAAGTCGGGCACCGAACGCCAGGCACCTTGCTGTTGACAAGAACTGTTGAATGCATCTTGAGAGGAGAGAGATAGGTTATAAAACAAGTTGTGTAATGGATGTAGTTGAAGATGACGAGGCAATTAATCAGAGTTGAGGCATGGTTTTATCATCCTCCAATACCCTAAGTAATACCCGAAACAGCGCTCCGTCCGGTTCCTCCCTTCTGATGGCTTGAGACATATCGATCACATGTTATCCGATGTCTCAGATTCTAGATCGGTATTTGCAGATGAGAGACGAAAAGCCGCGTACGGAGGGGCAGTCTTACAAAAAGCAATATCTTCAGCTCAGCTCTGATCAACCCCCTTACTTCAACCAGGCCGTGCTTGGACGGGCGGCATACCTGAAGTCCCTTGCGCTGGCAATTACTAATCTGCCGCCCGGTCAGTTCCGTTTTCTATTCCCGGTCTGTTAATCTCCGATGCCCAGGCTCATCGCGGTGGGATCTTGTGTAACTACGGAGTGGGGGTGATTAGTGATATGACGCACGGTCAAGTTTGCAGTAAGTAGGTGCGTTGCGTCAATCAAACGTGGATATGCGGGTTCATACAGTAATTTTCCGCAATGTCTGCATTCCTTTCTAAAGCGCATGTCAGTCATAAATCACTTGTTCTGTGCTACCGCCCTGCATGGGGGCGGCTGACAGTACAGTATGTCTTTGTCTCTTATCCCTCTTGTTGTACGACGCGACATAACTGACGGATCATATTCATGGCCGCATTTACGCTAGGTGACTATACTTGCTTTTGTTCTTGATGCATTTCTTGAGTGTGCGGCGACTCGCTCGCCCTTGGGTCTACTTGGCAAATAAGCTAAGACTCAAGGTTCCAAGACACTCCTTTATAGCTTTGCTTACTATTTGTCCCTATCTTCCTAGCGGATGCTGACGCCGGGCCGGTTGCGGATAATAGTACCCGCTAGCAAAAGATCATCATGAGGTTGGAACCTGTGACTACGGACAACTAAATGGCTTGCGCGCTAATTTGTGCTCTCTCTTTTCTTATTCCTCGATTAATAAAATAATGCCTCGATATCTGGTAGCCGGTTGTGTGTTGCGACCTTTATACATTGCTAAAAGGTAGCGTCTTAAACTGGTCTGGTCTGGTTACACGAGACGCTACCTACCTAGACCCTCCCTGTATTCAATTATCGTGACGAAGGCCTCAAGGCTTGCGGCATTAAAGGGGACAAAAGCTTTGTGGCATGACGATCATTGTTGAGGCCTATTCTCGCGGTGGAATATCAAGCTGAGAGGGCAACAAGTAGAGAGTAGACTAGCTTTGGAATATAGGATAAGTTCAGTCTCGAGAGGGACAAAATGGAAGGGAAGTGAGAAAAGCGCAGGCTAGAAACCACCAATCTCTAGGTCTGTTCAGCAATACGAAAAGAATATTCAGCGCTGCACAGCATGTCCATGTAATCAAGATACTAGAGCCCGAGAACAGGAGATTGAGTTATTGAACATATTCTACAGGCTCACTTAAAAGAACAAAAATCTCGCACAAAGAGGTTCTGAA
The DNA here is from genome assembly GCA_002234255.1 of Fusarium sp. Na10. Lineage (NCBI taxonomy): Eukaryota > Fungi > Ascomycota > Sordariomycetes > Hypocreales > Nectriaceae > Fusarium > Fusarium sp. Na10. The sequence goes on from NJCS01000633.1 coordinate 50,257, forward strand.
CGTAATTAAGACCCGATGTATCAAAGACGCCGTAACAGATATAAATTCCTTGTAACTGCCCAGCGGTCAGCTTCTTCTCAACATATTCCGCTACAACTTTATCTTCCGCTGTACCCTTTCACAATCAGAACCATTAACATCAGTAAGCATGCCTCGTCAGGAATTATCTTATTTCGACCTTGTGCCTCAGTGGCAGGCATCTAACCATGCAACGGTTGGACCCCAACAAGAAACATGTGTCAGCGGCACAAGCATTATGAAGGTCACAGATGGGTACGATTCCGATAGTGACGGTGAGAATGGCGGCTCTGTCATTGGCACCAAGCTTACAGTCCCTGCGAAGCGAAAACAAGCACTTCATGAGAAATGTATTACCCAGGACGAGATGAACAAGCTCGAGAGCCGACTCAACAGAGCTACTATCCTTTGTACCTCACTGTTCTGTATTAACCTTGCTATCTCTGGAGTCATGTCTGTCAATTTTATAAGGAAGCAGTGATTGAGGAGGGCGATATTGATGTTAGTTAAGTTACTGAACCTGACAGATGTTGCTGACATCGTGCGCGTATCAAGGTCATGTCCCCATACCAGAGATTGATTGATGGAACATCTTTGCACACGTGGCTTTGAACGGTATTTGGGTTAGTTTGTAATTGCAGAGGGTCTAGTTTATAAGAGAAATAACAAAGAGTATATCAAGCGACAGAAGAATGAATGATCTGTAGTCGCCTCAAAGGAAGATGAATGCTCTCAGGATGACGTGAGGGGAAAGTGTTAAAATTAGTCTATAGAGTACTATATCTTCTGTGTTAGTATCTCTTTTGTTATCTAATTACGAAAATCGGCTTCTTGGTCTAGAGGTATGATTCTCGCTTTGGGTGCGAGAGGTCCCGGGTTCAATCCCCGGAGGAGCCCTTTGTTTTGCTTTTTGGATTTTGCACCAGTCATCAGTCAATCAAGCTTTGGTCAGCGACCTGCCTTATTCTTTGGAGCGCTGTGAAAATTAATAGACATGACTTGGTTAATTGACTTGAGTTTAAAATACTAGTTATTATTCTACTGCTAGAAACGCTGTTGGAAATGGCTGTATTATTTAACTATAGAACTAAACTCCATGGTGTAATGACAGTGAAATTGTGCAATGCTAATGAGATCTAACTTGCGTATTTGTAAACTTATGCAACCTCTATTATCCCTTCCCGCTTCTAATGCTTTTACGACACCAAACACCAAAGACGCATGTAATGCTTTCCCTCCCTCACTCTCTCCGCATCATTCATTTGGGTTTGTCAACCCAGCTTGCATAGGGAACTGCGTGTCGCATCTTACGCAAAGCCCTGGAGTTACGGGTTTCTCCTGGGATCCGACGGGGTGCCTTTCGTCGTGCGGGCGCTGAAGTTGGAGTGCCTTGTGGCTCGGGTGAAGAAAAGAAAAGCGAAGGGGAGGGGAGAGAACGGTGGCTTTGGGGACTGTCTGAATATTCGCTGACGTGGTTCGCGGTTGAGGGCGATTCGTCGGCGGGTGGAGGGGTGGTGTTAACCGCAGCAAGTTCGTTGTTGCTGCCGCTGTTCTGACCCAGTAGGGCCTTCTTCACCACGATGAAGTGCTCCACCGTTTTCAGGTGGGCAACAAGCTGGTTATCCAGCTCATCGTTGCTGTGAAGGTTCTCAATAATCCCCTCATGAATGGTCAAAGCCATCTCCAACAGGTAGTCCAAGCGTTCAGCGTCTGTGGATTCCGCCATTATGTATGGGATCTGACGTTGTGACTTTATGCAAGTGTGGATTGCCTAGGCTAGATCGTTAGTTGCAGTTGTGTCTGGCTGGAGTCTGCACTACTTACACTAGGGCGATTGCCAAGGTACAGGGAACTTGTAGGACAGAGACGGGAAGTTTTGTGGTATGAGACCGGCAATGTCGCTCCAGCAATAGTAGGAGGGGAGTTCGTTGAGAAGTTCTAGAAGAAACAGCAACATCGTGGGTTTAAGTATTTGGTCTTGAAGCATCGCTGCAATCTTCTTCAGCGCCTCCAATTCATCACAACAAAGAAAAGACATCGTTTCTGCAACAGATCCCGGTATGCAGACGAAATTGATGAAGAATTGCACATTGAATGAAGCGCTGGTCGCTTGAAGATCCCTGTCTTTCGTGCTCGCTTCATAAACGCAGTCAGAACTGTCTTTGTCCCTGAGATCGGAAAGTCCGTGAACTTCAGGGCATATCGGTGAGAAGGAGTCACTTTCCGGTTCATTCTCTTAGTGCTTCTGATGATGTACGCTAGCTTTGTGCATTGGGGGCCCTGGAGGAAAGAAATCAGTGAAAAGTGGCTGTGGCGGCCTGGGCGTGAGTGTTGACGTGGTCTCCTCTTGTAGAATATGATATATTATAAATGATGAGGACAGCCTGGCATGTAGCTCTGCCTCAGACACCTGAGTTACTAGGTGCAGCTAAATATGGGAGCCTCTTCATTCTTGGTCATTATTCTTAGGCTTTACGAAGTGTAAACAGGTTTTGGCATTAAAGATAAAATTAATTTGGGGTTCTTCTAAAGTTTATAATATAAATTGGATTAAAAATTATATTATTTTTAGTCTATTTTATAAATATGGATATTAAAATACTCAAATAAAGATTTAATAAGGATAACATATATTCGTTGCGTTGAAGTTTGTTTGAAAACGTGGACTTCAGGCAGAGTTAAGTTGTTGATAGCCTCATATCACAGGTATTGTCCTATTGCTCACAGATGCAGGGTAGCAGGAACAAACAAGCGATACACGTGACAGATAAGAGCTGATAAGCGGCACTCGGTAATGGAAAAACGTTAAACCAAGCCTGTAACTCCAGAATCTTGACTAAACCAATTCTGGATTACAGCATGCAAAAGCCAACAATGACGTGTAACAGCAAACGCTAGAATCAATTAATTTCTATCTACACTACTCATTTTCGTTCAATATGATTCTTATTTCTATTAGTAGTAACTTAAATAGAAAGTCGCAAACAGCAGGGCTTCCTTCTCTTCCTGCCTACACGACAGCGGTACTGACATAATAACATGCAAGACATGCTACCTAAAGAACAAGATCGAGGCCTCGGTATGATCAAAACTCCATCGTGTCATACCTCACATCATGTTTGTTAAATTGGATGTGTGATGCTCAGCATGTAGGCCTTGTAGTTCTCCCGGGACCGGCTCCCCGAAAATGCTAGATCATGACACCGTCAGCTTTGGTATGTGACTGTGCCGGATAGGCCCATAGCACCATGATCTGATCGTGCTGGTATAATAATGATGACATGGCGTAAGAAAATGTAACCCTTAAAAGTGCACGGGAATGGTAAAGCGTGATTATTTGAATTGATCAATAGGATCGCTTATATCCTCACCATGTCCTGTTTGTTGAGTAATAGGGTACTTCTAGGTTCTTTTTTCATTACTCGCAAAAGCAGCTATATTAGCTTTCAAAACCCTTGCGTTTATTCCTATTGTCGGAGTCAAATACATCCTTTTATACTTGCACTCGGATTTCGCTTCTACTCCCAGCCCCACATCCAAATGACTGCAGTTTTTGACTGGGGCATTGGTACTCAAAATGTGCCTCACTATGGCCTTTTTGAGGGAGACATGCTTGAAGGTCTGCAACAATGGGATTGGCAAATTTCTTCCAACACTCTCTACAACATATGTGCAATGGGTGAGCCATTGATATCACCTTCATCCTCCGACTGCGGCGAGAATGATGCTATTACGGGTAGAATGCTGAGTGATGACGAGCTGTATTCTGCACCGTTATCAGGATCTCTATCCAGCACGCACGGCGTCGGAGAATACTTTCAACCTGGAAGTCGAACACAGCAAGCATGCCTGAACGAAGAGACGAGCTTGGACATTCTGCAAGATGACCACGAAAGCTCAAGGGCTGCCGCCGAGTCGATCCCAAATTCGACTCTACGTGAGGCTGAAGTTGCACTGGCCACTGGCGTGGACGTCAGCGCTAGCATCAGACCCCGCACGAATACGGTCACAAAGGCTGCGGGGAAAAGAGGAAACAAACAAAAGTCCATTGTCAAAAAGAACGCAAGAGGTAAAAAGACCGATCCCAAGAAGGAGAAGGAGAAGGAAAAACGGTGCTTGAAGATTTTGGAGAGAAACCGAAGGGCTGCAGCGAATTGTCGTGCGCGAAAGCAAGAGCAACAAGACAAGTTGAACGCCGAGGTAGAGAAGCTACAAGACCGGCACAGAGAGCTATCTGCTTCCTGCAACGAGTTGAGGGAAACATGTTACCAACTAAAGCTCGAGCTACTGAGGCACAGTGACTGCGGTTGCACCCTAATTCAGCGATATATCGCAAGCGAAGCGATCAATTCTGTCGAAAATCTGATTTCGAAACATTCTCCTTCGAGCAGCCCCAACTGCACCGCCATCGCGGGTTCTGCTGCCAGTGCCAGCAGCCCGACACGAGACATGGCGGGAGATAACGGATGGACAAATGGGCGATTACAATAGGACATGTTGATTGATCTGTTAATACTGTGGCCATTAATGCTGCTTTCAATTGAGACCAGCGAGGATCGAACGACCTCGTTGTATCGTCATAGGGTAATTAGCCAAACTTTGAATACAGGGGAAGTGACCAATAATTGGTGTCGAGCTCGCAGACCAGTCCAACAATCAGCAGCAACTGTACGCTAGTTAGTCGATAACAGATAAGCGATGTAACTGTAGCCCTCTGTAGACTGCTGCCTGGCATCATCAAGATCGAACCATATCAGTCAAATTGGTTAGCTTCCTCAGAACGAGATCGAGATCGCCAGGGCCCTTGTCTTGTAGTGATGAAACACACGAACCGCAAACGCAGACAGCGATGCACATTGGCATCAGGTGATGAGGTTTGGCTGCATCTCACCACTATTTGCCATCATCGTAATCAGCGCCATGCGCAGAATAAGTCTTTAGCTTTGTCGGGCAAACGGATGTAACAGCGGGGCATGAACCTTCGGCTACAGATTAGAAATGACCAGAGTCTAGACCGTCCAACACGTAAGTTGAGTCGCGGAACGTCGGAGAATAATGGGGAATAACACAAATGAATGTGTTATCACATACCAACGCCACCAGCTCAGGCCGTGTTATATAATTCGTTGTGCAAGATGTGTTGAGTCCGGCTCTTCACTTCAAGATATCGCCATCATTGGATGCACAGATTATTATGAGCACTGTTGCTATTCTCCCAGACTTCAATGGTTTTGAATGGGACGGAACGCGTTTTCCATCTGAGGTACGTAGCGATGTCCAAGAGATGCAGGACGACATTAACCCTTGTTGTATTTAGGTAATCTTTAATCATGGCGCAGTTTCACCCGTTCTTTTGGCCAAGCCACTGTTTCTCTCACAGCGCCATGCCATCCCTTGTCGCAGTCCAGGCTGACATCTGACAGTCGACGTTCAATAATAGCCTGAGTCAATTTGAGCAGGGTAAGATACCCGTGGTCTTGTCGAATGCAGAGAATGACCCTCTACAGACCCTGTGTTCCTCGATCCTTTGTACCTGGCACCTGATTGTTATCTTTCGGCAATCTCACCCATCCCCAACGAACCCCTCACTCACCTGCCACCGACCCCCCCCTCATCAAGTGAGCTGCACAAGACAGGAAAAGGGAACTCTTTTATCACCAATACCTGTATTGGGGATGATGACCCAAATTTGCAGAACGGAGAGGGCCTGCAGTCGAAGCATCCCGTCCATCAGCTCGATTCATCCTGCGCCGTAATGAACCAAGCGAAAATTCTGCCGTCAGCACCTATTGCGGGGCTATTGAAGCGGCGCGACTCAACAATGAGCAATGAAGAGAGCCTTGTGGGCTCGGGAAAATATCCCGCTCAAGTGAAAATGCGCTCAGCATCACGAAAGCCAAAGAAGGTCAGCAAGAAACCCGCACTCCCTGCGCATGTCGTACAAGCAAGGGAGTGCCATAACAATGTTGAGAAACAGTACCGCACCCGCTTGAAGCAAAAGTTCGAGCGACTTCTAGCTGTACTCCAAACGTCAAATACAAAGGACGAGTCCGGAGATGAAGGAGACTTGGAAGCACCGGATTGTGGTTACAGTCGAGGTGAGGTGTTGGATTTCGCGAGGCAGCGCATCCTTACCCTCGAGGAGGACAACAGGCATCTGTCTGATCAGCTACGGCAGCGCGACCGAGGGTTTTCTATGGCATAATGACAAGTGATAAATTGGATGTCGGCAGCGACAACATGCACATAGGTAGTGCTATGGGATGTTTCTGGAAGTGATGTGGCAAACCTCTCACTTAATATATGTATCTGCTTTGCTTTGCGTCAGACACTTTAGGGCCCGTGCGCTTAATCCACCGCAACTGGCGGACCAACTACTCCGTGGCGTAAAGGTTATTCTGGTTACTACGCGTCTTAGATGCTCGATAACAAACTAGGATTATTCCCCGGGCTCAAACTGGAGCCCGTAGAGAGGGCAAGCTTCCGTCTGCTAAGCTTGCAACTAAAAGATACTAAGTTTGAGTGAGACCGGGAGATTAGCTTTCAGTTCTCTAGCACATCCGGCAGATGGTAAAGAACTTGTAACTGGCTAATAGAACATAGGATCGGTCTTGGTAAGATATCTAAACAATTTCTATCCGTCCATCATATACATGGGCCTGCTGTGGCCTTTCCAATCTACAAGCGCCTGTAACAAAGTTATGAATACATATAGGGCACGTATCATGATCCGCAAGGTACCATGCTGCGATACAATCAGAATGAAAGATATGCTGACAATCCAGTTGGCGGAGCATGTCCGTGTCGCTGACCTCACCCAGACAGATTGCACTATACCCAGACAGGACGGTTAGTGAGTGGCGCCAGTGGATGACTTGTCCAGAAACAAACCATATTATGTTCAAGGCTGGTTCAGCCCACGAGGCGTGAACATGGCTCATGATGTTCGACCTCATGTCTTTGCTGGGCCTTGAGGGAGCAAGGGAGTCAAGGTGCGGCAGGTCACGACGCTGTGAAGCGCTTGATGACACTGTGGTAGGCGATGATCCTCCCGAGGATACAGAAGATCTTGGCCTCGCCCATCTATAGATTCTTTGAAAGCATTAATCTTTGGGGTCCCCCTGCAGTCAAAAGGAAGTAAGACATACTTGGGTATTCCTACCAAGAACATGATTGTCAAAGCCATAAGCGGGAGTAGGATGGCAGCCAACCACGCCAGCATCGCATTGCTTGGGGCTGGGAACTCAGGGCTGGGAACTCAGGGCTGCCTGCATCGGTGGTGGTAGAGCTAGACATGGCTGTTACAGCATGAAGTCGAAAGATGTTCCGATGGCAGGCGGGACGGCAGGGATGTCATCTCTGAAATTACAATTCACCTTTGGCCTTTGAAATATTCATCATAGACGCAATCTAGACCTGCCGAGGCTAATGGTTATGATATGACATGATGTGATTGTCGTCACTAGGCACTAATGTTTGTGGCGTGAGCATCATATCACGAAAGTAGCGTAGCATACCCCTCAACCAATCACAGATGGCGGAAATTCGTCCGACGGCATATCATCCTCTCAACTTACCGAATCACCAGCTCAACTGGGTAAGGACTGCTTACCAATTAGTTCTTGCGACTGACATATGATGCCAATACATATGAGAAGAAATCATGTGAGAATGGTTTATTGACAGATCACAAGACGCGAGAGGGTTGCAGTGGCTCTCCAGTATGGCGCCTCCACGCAATCACGAATAAGAAGTAGTTGAGGCAATGTCCACCATCTGGTTACTATCGTGATATACTTTACGTGAAATCGAGATGCAGATCGATCCGTGAGTATATTTCACAACGTTCCTACCATCACTAGGAGTGCCCTTGATTCGAGTAACAAACTACTCACTCAGAAATTACTTGATAATCTGAAAAGTAATACATCAATCCTATGAATGTTCTTCATCATGCAGAATAGCTCTGACCTCCTCTACCACATTATTTTGACCGTCATCGACTTTCATCTCGAGCCATCGGGATCCAAACGAGCCATCTACATTCTTGGCACACGCGCGACCATCGAAGCCGCCAAAGACTCTGCCTTTAGGGTTTTGCATACCCTGAGATATAACCCTGATGACTTTACCGAATACGCCGTCCACTCAAGTCATGTCGGAACCTGGAATTATGGCGACGGCGTTCTCATCTACGCCAAAGCTCCTGCGGGCCAAGTATTCCTTGTCTCGATCCAGGCAACGCCCAACACCGAACTGCTCCAGGCGGACCACGACGGTGCTGTTATACTGCCCCACGGAGTACCTTCTCTGCACTACGTGACGCAGACGGTCATCGACTACAACAAGGATCGGACTGGTTGCGTGCAGGAGATGCAGATAGAGGGGACGTTTGTTCACCGCGCTGATGCTAGAGTAGCAGCACGGAAGTTGCTTGACCCTCTTGACTTTGCGGAGTATGATACGCCGGAGAAGATGAAGGGTGAGTGGCCGTATGGTGAGGACGTAATTGCGCACGCAGTCGCGGAGAATGGAGAGAATACCACTGTTGAGATAAAGACTGTTGTTGATACGCACCACAAACATGGAAAGGATATCTAAGAATCCATCGGCGAGAAGGAGTTTGTGTGGCGATTTGGTCAGGCAATTCTTCTTTGCCTGGGTGTTATGAACTCTGATTGAGAAATTGTATGAATATGATGGTGCTGGCTATTTGGGGTTCGTGTTGCTGGATTGGCATGGTTATCATTGTCTCTCAAATTGAACACTTTTTGTAAGTCTCTGTCGATGATCTAACAAATGTATTAGTAGTGGCCCAATATCTCTGTATGACTGTGGGATTTAATGTCTACTGCAATCAAGTAGCAACATGGGCCTACTATGACTGAGGGAGTAGGCCATACATTTAGACATTTCTTTGATTACACAGTACACTATAGCTCGAGGGGCGTGCATTATGAGAGAAAGTACGGCAAGAATAGATTAAAGAAAGAAGCTATCTACAAGGAGCTGCTAGCAGACCTCGCTGGCAAGCATAAGGATTGACATGAAGCTGGATCTACCAGCGCATTCGTATACCGCACCGTGATCAACTTGCGGCTTCAAAATTGAAAAGATCAATGGAGGAAACCTGCGAGAAAACAACCATGTCAGGCTAGTACCAGCCAAAACTAGCCTAGAAGTGAAAACCAGGGGGCACGCAGTACGGTGAACCGTTCTGTTTGTTGAACAGACAAGCCGTCTTTGGAGGACAAGCACCAGCGAACTAAAAGGGCGGACGCACCCCAGTTAGTTTTTCTCTTCCTAATTAGCGCGCCGCTAGGAGACGGAGATGCTTACCACCCAGGTGCGGTCGACGTTGCAGACCTGCCAGCCCTTCAGGTCGGCCGTGCACGAGTAGGTTCCAGGCGTGCAGCCCTTGGGAGTAGGAGTAGCTGCTGCAAAGGCAGCCATGGTGAGGAGAGGGATAAACTTCATGATGAGAGTTGAGTTTGTGTGTAACGAGTGATTGGAATGTTTTGATGCTGAGTGAATGTTGATGATGATGCGAATTAAGATGGCTTTGGATTAGATGCTTTATATCTTGATGAATTGCCTCTGGTATTACTATCTGATGATGAACCCTGCATAGCCTCTATAACCTCTTTCTGATGACACTGACATTAGAACTTGACAACACCTATTATGCAGGCCTTGTATTACGAGGTGGACTTTGAAAGTGAAGTGATTCCTTGATGGATTAAAATAGCAACATGCTGGTGCTTTTGAATGGAGCCGTCAGATTAGTGACCTTGGTTAAAATAGCAACTGAATATAGCCGCGATTAAAAAACCTTTACAGTACGATTTATAGCCTCTATCGGAACATTAGTAACAGTCTATGATCTGATTTGATGATGCTCTCTTGTGAGCAAGTTTCTAGTTATTGTTACATTAGGTCTCTTGTTGTGGCGTGACGCTTCAATGCTACTCTGACAGTTAGCAAGGTTGAGCATCAGTATATAATCAGAATACCAGAAACTCTAATTACGCTACAATCGTTACCTGATCCCGGAGGTCTTATAAATCGCGGCTCACAGTCGATGCGAAGCGGGGTTAAGAATATTTCCAGCAATTCGGCTAAAGCACAATGGGCTTAGCATCTCGAGTTGCGATTGTAGGCGTCGGCGAAGTCGGTGGTGCTGTCGCTTACAACCTCACATTGAATTCTATGGCGAGCGAGTTGCTTCTCGTCGACCTCGACCTCAGTGTCAGAAATGCCCAGCTCGAAGACCTCAGCGATGTCACTTACAGCACTAACAGCAGCACGCGAGTCCGTCCAGCTACGTACCACGAGGCTGCCCAGTGCGATCTCGTGGTCATCACCGCTGCATCTAAACACATGCTTGGTACGTGTTCGCTACTTCGGATGGGGATTTAGGCTCAGTGTTCACTCAAAGGTCAGACGACTGTTGACTACACGTCTCGGAATACCTCAATGATACGTGAGGTGATGGAGGCAATGAAACCCTTCCGGGCTGACACCATCTTACTCATCGTGGCAAACCCAGTTGACCTACTGACATCCCTGGTCAAAGAGATGTCGGGACTTCCTCCATCTCAGGTCATTGGCACTGGTACAGCTCTCGACACTTATAGGCTTCGAGGGATGGTTGCATCTCGTGCTTTGGTGAGTGGGCGATGTGATGTGGACTACCGCATTACTAACACACAACCACCGTAGGTATCTCCATCTGCTGTGGATGCATTCGTCGTGGGTCGTCATGGAGAAGAACAAGTGGTCGCCTGGTCCGCAGCAACCATTGGCGCAGTCCCCGTTGACGATGTGAGAATGCTAAACGCCATCGACCGGAGTAGGATCGAACTCATCTGCAAGCATCGATCGAATAAAATCAGTCTGGGAAAAGGGTCTGCACCTTTCGGAATAGCTTCAGTCGCTGCTAATTTGTGTTGTTCTGTTATCCTCGATAAGCATGAGATGTACCCGGTCAGTCACTTCTTAGAGGAATATGGTTGCTGTCTCAGCTTGCCCGCCGTTATTGGGAGGAAGGGGATCCTGAATTCAATTCCACTAGCGATGAATGAAGGTGAAAATGCTGCGGTAAAGTCGTCAGGGAAGCTATTGAAAGCCAGTGTTGAGTCGGTTCAGCGAGACTGGTGGTGATCATTGTTGGCGTTTGTAAGTTGATAGTCAATAGGTCCAATATTCATAATCCACTTTCTTCGTTCATGGACCAAGTAACGTAACTTAGTAAAAGATTCATGTACAAGCAAGATGCGGCCAAGCCTGTTCTGTTTGCGCACTTTATGGTTATTTTGTACTGCTAACTTTCGCTACTAATATCTTTGCGAAGACACATTAGAGTAAGGCCGGCAGTAGCTTTTACTCTGTCCAATGTAACGACGTCGAATCATAGGCCCATAAACAAGACACGATTTCAATATCAGTAATAATAGCTAAATAGAACATTACAAGTCCTTTTCACTGGCCACTACATGTTTCATAACCTGAACAAAACTGTCCGGACTGACAGAGATAGAATCAATTCCCGCATTAACCAGAAACTTGGCAAACTCAGGATGATTGCTTGGTGCTTCACCACAGAGACCAATCTTACAGCCCTCTCGGCGAGCCACTGCAATGACTCTAGCAATCATCCACTTTACCGCCTCATCCTGCTCGTCGAACAAACTCGCCAGCTCCCCAGAGTCACGGTCTACACCGAGCGTGAGCTGAGCCAGGTCATTGGACCCAATAGAGAAGCCGTCAAAGTGCTGGGTAAAGCTCGAGGCCAGGATCACATTGGAGGGGATCTCGCACATTACATAAACCATGAGGCCGTTCTCCCCTCGCTTAAGACCATTCTGTTCCATCAAATCCAACACCTTTCGGGCTTCTTTGACTGTTCGACAAAAGGGAATCATGACGATGGCATTGGTGAGCCCCATTTCCTCTCGAACCTTTTTAACAGCACGGCATTCTAGGGCAAAGCCCTCCTTGTAACGAGGCGAGTAGTAACGCGAGGCCCCACGGAATCCAACCATCGGGTTCTCCTCCTTAAGTTCAAACTCGGCGCCTCCTATCAGGCGAGCGTACTCATTCGTCTTGAAATCGCTCATCCTGATAATGACTGGTTTGGGATAGACAGCAGAACACAGTGTTGCGAGGCCAGATGCTAATTTATCCACAAAGTAATCAGGCTTGTAGGCATAGCCTGCAGTAAGATTGGCGATTTTTTTCTTGGCTGCTTCATCCTCAAGGTGATCAAAGTGGATGAGAGCCATGGGATGGACCCGAATAGAATTGCTGACCACGAATTCCATACGGGCAAGTCCGATGCCATCAACTGGGAGCCTCCACCAGCGGTACGCAGCTGGGGGGTTGGCAAGATTCAGCATGATTTTTGTTCGGACAGAAGGGAGGTCGGATATGTGGACCATCTCCGTAGTGATCTCCGAAATCCCATCATAGACAAGACCAGAATCCCCTTCTGCACATGACACAGTGACGTCTTGACCAGTGTGTAGAACATAGGTTGCGTTTCCAGTACCAACAACCGCTGGAACACCCAGTTCCCTACTGACAATCGCGGCGTGAGAGGTCCGCCCACCGTACAGAGTAGTCGGTAACGATAGCAGCAGCTCGCTTCATCACAGGCACCCAGTCTGGGTCCGTGGACTCGGTCACCAAGATCGACCCGTCAATAAACTTGTCCATATCTGAAACCGAGGTGAGAAGGCATATACGCCCGGCAACAGCCTTGTCACCAATAGATAGACCCGTGGTCAAGGTGTGGCCACGTTCGCCAACCTTGTAGGTCTTGAAGGCAGCCGTGTCTCGATGAGACTGCACAGTCTCAGGCCTGGCTTGCACGATGTAGAGTTTGCCAGAAGAGCCATCTCTGGCCCACTCCATATCCATTGGGCAGCTATAGTGCTCCTCAATAAGACACGCCCATCGTGCCAACTGGAGAATCTCGTCGTCTTCGAGAACATACGAAGCTCGCTCAGCCCTAGATGTAGGGACATTGCGAGTTGGTACGTACTTATCCCCGTACACCATCTTGATCGCCTTGTCGCCGAGTTTCTTGCCCAGAATCGGCGACAGCTTTTCATTAGACAGTAGAGGCTTGAAGATCTGGTACTCATCTGGGTTGACAGTGCCCTGGACGACATTCTCGCCAAGACCCCATGCAGCATTGATGAGAACGATCTTGTCGAAGCCGCTTTCTGTATCGATTGAGAACATGACACCCGCGCCACCGATGTCAGAGCGAACCATCTGCTGGATGCCAATGGATAGAGCCACATTTCTATGATTGAACTTCTTGATATGGCGATAGCTGATAGCTCGGTCTGTGAAGAGTGAGGCATAGCATCGTCTACAGGCATCGAGCAGCGCTTCAGTTCCCTGGATATTCAGGTACGTCTCCTGCTGTCCAGCGAAGCTCGCGTCAGGCAGATCTTCGGCCGTAGCGCTTGATCGCACTGCAACGCTCACATCGTCAACTCCGACTTTATCACACAAGTCGCGATATCCAGACAGTATGGCCTCTGCAGTATCAGCTGGCCATGTCCCGCGAAGGAAAAGGGTGCGTATGGCGTGCCCTATCTCAGGAAGCGTCTGATGGCCAGACTTCCATTGATCGACGAGTTCATCGATCTTGCCTCGGATGTTGTTGGCGTCAACATAGTGCCAGTAGGCATAGGATGATGTCGCGAAGCCTGGTGGCACGGGGATTCCTTTGGGCCCGAGGGCTCGAATCATCTCACCTAAGGAGGAATTCTTGCTGCCGACTAAACCGACATCGCTTCGAGCAAGATGCTCGAAATCGAGAACCAGAGGCTCGGCGGTCCAGTCGTCACTCATGATTAATTCTTGTTTGAGTCACGTGTATCAAGTCTCCAAAAGGTGAATTGAGAGCCTGAGTTTTGTTTTATCAGATAATTGTCAAAGTTCAAGTCTACAAGTGTCAATAAATAAAACTGAGCGGGATGGCAACCCTTTTAAATCTTTCCCATCTATCATCTGATCCCTCAGTTGATGTGTCACTAGGCTGTCATATTGCTGTCACCTCGCTAGAGGTATCTCGTAACTAACCAGCATTTTGAGTTTCTGTGTGAGACGTTGGGGAACATCACATCATGCTGTACTCAAAGAGGGGTAATCAGAAAGGCTAAAAGTCCAGAAGAACAGTAAGTAACACAACGCAAATTTTGTACTGTACCTGTTTGATAATGCGGCAGATGAGTGATCAATGATGCCGCAGTGATAACTGGTTTCCTCCATGTGTGGTGGTAGTGTTTCTCTAGGACACGTACTCTGTTAGCTAGAATCAACATCTCGATACAGGTTTTTAGCTCACATGTCGCTGACATGATGCTGATCTGATTACCGCTGTGGCTTGCAAACAGTGCCAAATCTAACGTTAGTGGTATCCCCACCATGGGACTTTCATATCGGCCCATTCATCCCCAGCTTCTGCCTGTCAATATGCGGTATACTACAATACTTACGCCCAAGCGCAGTTGACTGTGCTCGTAACCCGCGCACCTAGCTCTTGGGTAGCTATCCTCCCAGGTTGATCCTTCGCGTGACTTGCAAACCCGGCCAATTGTAGGGTCAAAGATCGTCGTGTAATCTGGGTAAGGCAGGTAAAAATATGAACAGGATATTGAACTGGGCCACGGTTGATTTGCCGAGTGGATGTGTTGTTGAGATTGATACGGAGGAATGCTTTCCTGCGATAGGTAAGGATTGCAATGATTTTCATGTTATTTGAGATAATGCGCGCCTCTAAGGTTGCGCATTAGGTGCTCAGACTCAACTGCAAGTGAACATAGTTGCTTACTCATGATTGAATAATTCTGAGACACATCATGAGTCAGAGCACTATTTCCTGCTTCCATTTGGGACTGTTCTGGGTTGCAGACAGTCCGGCGTCTTCCGGCCATGCCGTGTCATATATTGACTTTCCACAGATCCTGCCCGAACCCAAGCGACTCGCCTTTGTAGCCGCCTTCGCTCCTAGCCTGTAGAAGGAAGGTATTAGGATAAAAATAGTGTATTTCATCTATCTAACCGCCAAATACCCTCGGTAATAAGATAGGCGTCAAAGGAAAGATTTTAACTTTAAGGTTAAGTTTTAGGCAGCTAATTGCAGCGCTGTTAAATAAAGGCTTATATGTAAAGATTGCATGCACATATAAGGCACAGAAAAACTATTGCTAGGTTTTCGTATTCCAGATTCCTCCTCGTATCATATTAGTAAGACAACCCATAATAATTTAGAGATATCCAGAGCGCTTAGCCTCTTATAACTGCCGGCATGGTCTGCCTTTTAATTCTAGAGTAGTTAATAAGAAACTTAATATATAAGAGCTATCCTTAGGCATATATAGAAGGCAGTTTATAACAGCTGTTTAGAACAGTTAGATATTAACTTTACGATTTTTAGCTATAAATACTAAGGGATATTATCCTTCTTTACCATAGAATAAGCTTTTATAATCGCTTTAAGCTTTTATTCCTTTTTAAGCTTTACTAGTCCTTACTAAACTTAGACTATCTCTTCCTTAACGACTCCACTAAGAAACAAGCCCCAATACCAAAATGCGCTTTAATATCACAATAATCATCGCGGCAATGGCCTTAACCGTCTCGGCAGACTATATAGAGGTCTTTACAAATTGCGCAGCTAGCAGTTATTACAGTAATAATAGCATCTTCTATACCGACTTCGGTGCCTATCGTGTTAATACTAATGAAGAATACAGAGGTACTTTAATTGCTACTATGATAAAGTTCTGCATAGACTGGGGCAACTAATACGGCCACTTTAGGTTCTTGGGATAAGCCAATAAGCAATACCTTGTTCAAGACTCCAAAAACAAGATCAGCTGTAGCAGTAATAGAACGGATTGCTAGAAGACAACCTGGAAAGAGATTGCCTATTACTGGCACGAGATACCCATTCCGGAAGAACAGCTAGCGACTAAACCTCATTCTACATTTTTTACTAGCACCATCCCTACTGTTACCACTAGCTTCGCTAGCAACTAAGGAGCTATCGAACAGGGAGGCCGGTAGATAATAAATGTGGCTTGTTAAGAGGTTTTGTTCTTGTTATTATTACCCTTGATAAGTGGGGGCTCCTTTTGCTAAGGGACAAGCGACTTTTAAGGAGATGGTAAAAGATTTCTTGTAAAAAGACTCTTCTAAAAGCTAAAGTTAAATGGGATTTTTCAGTGTGTTGGCTTGATATGTCTCGTGGAGGCGTTATAAGCTTTAGGCATCAATTAGTAAAAAGACTCTTGGGCGAATATTGGACCTCTATTAGAATCCTTAGGGTCTTGGCCTCGCCTACTAGACAAGCTTAAACTTATTGTGTCCAATACATGTGTCGCTACAGCCGTAACATTCATGTTGTTTACCCTATGATTGACCTGTAAAACATTTATATCCAAAACTTATACAACCCTCTCCATGGCGAGAAGGAAGCCGGCGATAAAGCATCTAACAGCTGGTAAGTCCAATACTAAAGACCTCGTCAGGTATATCTCTAACTATAGCTCTAGCAATGCTATACTTGAAGTATTTGTATTATTACGTCGAATTCTGGCTAGTAAGTCAATTGCCTTAGGACTAAAAATTAGGAGATGCCTAGCTACAAATAGAGTTCTAGCCAAGTATAAGAAAACGACACTTTATACCCTATTACTATTCCAAGATATAACGGTATTTGCGATTCCGCTTGCTAAACTAAGAGTAAAACTTCTAAAGATGACTTTAGTTCCCTATAATCCCTAGTTAGTAAACTAAAGCAGTAGTAGCTTATTTGCCTGCACTTGGTATTAATATATCGTCTAGTAAGAGAGGAAGGCATACTTATTATAAGCAAATTGCAGGCTGACTATCGATAAGATAACTAGTAATAGACAGAGCAGCTTAGTCGGTAGAAGGAGTCTAAAGAGGGATAACAGTAGGATAATTAAAATAAAGAGCTATATGATCTGCTGAGATGTTTTGCTGGCCATTGTATCGCGTTGAAGGATGCTTATATTATTAACGAATGAGCGAAAGACACGGATACAGTTCAGGACGTGCAATCAACGGGATCAAGTTCAGAGGTAGTTATCACATAAGATACTAAAGCAGGTTTCACGGTAGCTTTGAGGATACAATCAGCTGGGGAAGAGCTCCTAGATATACTGTCTCCTCTTTCAAAAACAGGGCGATGACTCAGTACTAGCTCTGAGTAAGCTGACATGACTGTAACTGGATAGCGCAAATGATGCACCAGCGCCTTGGACACAAAGCACGCTAAGGCTCGTGATAGCGCTAAGATAGAGGTCTTTCAGCAGCAGCCTCTGCCAGTTCGCCCAGTCGAGGGAATGGCAAGAAAACAAAAGGTTCGTCACCTTAAGTCAATTGAGAAAGCAACCAGGATATGTATTACAATTAATTATGTTTGTCTAATGTATGTTCTTGCTATGTAACGTCTAGTCGCCTTTCAATGCCCAACCGATTATGCAACTCTAATCCTACACTCCCGTAGCAGTCCTCTCCTTAGGCTCAGTCGAGCTGCTGTCGGAGAAAACACCCTCCTTCTGTGATGACTTCTCCTTGGAGTCATCAGTGACAACCTTCCTTGTCTTACCCCAACCGAAATTGTCCATGTTGACAACAGCGTAGAGCATAACAGCAATGTTGAGAAAAGGACCCAAGAAGACAAAGACAGCAAGGCCAAGCAGAAACTGGGCGCGTTCAACAAGGTTTCGAGGCAGCCAAGTGGCCATGATGACATAGTAAAGAAGAGGGATGATCATGACACCAGCGAAACACATGATTAGCCACCAAGGTTGACTCATGAAGGCGACAATCATACAACCGATTGACGCAATGACGAACACGTTGAGAGACCAGGTGAGAACATTAGAAAATGCGACAATGCGCTCCCACCATTGAGTGTTCCAAGCACAGGAGAGGAGAAGGTCGTTGCTAGTGGCACCAAGCGTCCAACGACGACGCTGAGAGAGGAAAACGTTCCAAGAGTGAGGGACGTCAGTGTAAGCGCGGGCATAAAGAGCCTGGCGCGTCTGAGCATGAGGGAACGTAACGAGCAACTGGCAAATGTGGTTGCGATCCTCTGAGGCCGTAGCGCGGATACGCTTGAGCATACCGTCCATGTGCTTGGGGAAGTAACCGAAGAGGTCGATGAGAACGAGATCGCCACAGGTTTCATCACAGATCTTGAGGAGTTGGCAGCAGCCGGGAAGACAAGAGACCTTCTTGGTGGCAATAGACTGATGAAGACGACGAAGACCTTGGGCAATAGTGTACTCGGCAGATTGGTACATGGACCAGAGGTTCCAGTTACCATCCTTAAAGTCAACAGCGACGTAACCGCAGACACCGACAGTGTTAGGATAGTACGACTCTTTGAGAAGTTCGGTAACACACTTGTCCTCAAAGACGGTATCGGCATCCATCCCAATGAGATGATCAACGTTATCCATCTTGACCTCATCCTCAAGCCAACCAGTCATGGAGTCGAGGAACTCGCCCGAGAAGATGGACTGAGGGTTCTGGGCACGGGTGTTGAACTTGTAGAGGAACGATCGAATGACAATAAGACTGTCGCGCTTGCCTTGGTTCTGGTCCTTGACGATGCAGTAGAAGGGCAATCCCTTGTAAAAGCCCTTGGAGATCTCAATATCCATCTGTTGACCGTCCCAAGCAGTGTAAGCGCCACGAATCTTCTTCCTCTGTGTCTGATGAAGGAAGATATCCTCGTTGAGGTAATCCCCGGTAGTCTTTGTCATACCGGGACCACGAACACGGCCGTCGCAGATGACCATGATGCCTTTCTTGTGGTTCTCAAGACCGGTCTGGTTGACGAGGGAGTCGAGTGAGCGAGTGCACTCTTCGAGTGTCTCGTTGTAGCAGGGGATGACGTAGATCATGTTTTCGGGGGATGAGGGCTTGATTTGCTTCTCGGGACTGACCCAGTGGATGAAGGTGAAGATGGCGATGGAAGCGATCATGATGCAGTTGAGGACAAGGGGGAAGGAGATGAAGGGGAGGTATATGTAGTAGTACCGGGGCCAGTACCAACTCGCAAAGATGAACATGAAGCTGAGACGTGAGTCAGTATAGGCAAGATGGGGTGGGATGGAGTGATGGACTTACTTGACTGCGACCAGACCAGCTGTGAGGACGTATTTTTGAGTAGTAACCTTTCTCTTACCGCGCTTCAACAGGACAGCATTGCCGACGCCATCCTCAGCGACAGTCTCAACCTTGGGCTGAGCCTGTTCAGCACCGTCGCTCTTGAACTCAGGACCGACATCGCGCTCGGCCGAGGGTTGAGAAACAGGTGTGATCTCATTATCCAAGGAAGGAGTAGACGAGTGTCCAGCATCAGAGCGAGAGCCAACAGAAGTGTTATTGCTGATCGAGACAGGAAGACGAGAAATAGGAGCGATGAGATCGGTACCCTTTGAGCCAGGGCAACTGACCACCGAAGTTCTCTGGGTATCAGGTGTACCGACAGACTCTGGGATCCATGATCTCAGAGACGAAGGCTGTGAAGCGCGATAGCTGTCATTCGATGAAGCTTCGTCGGTGAGGTATGCGGGAATAGGCACGACGGGATATTCAGTGTCTGAGACATCTGAACCGCTGGAGCGGGCTTTGCCGTGGACGATTCGGACATTGGCATGGACTTGATCCTGTTTCAGAAGATGTCAGTCAAAGAGGAGGAAGAGGCAGTGTAACGGTGACGAACCTTTTGCTTGCCAATGAGGATGGAACGTGGGGGATTAGTGGTTAGAGATGTCATTGTTACACCAAATACGGCATGCAAAAGAAGAGAAGAGATTGGGCTAGAAGAGGACGCTGGAATGTCGTGAAACACCAAGAAACGAGTGGCAAGGTGGTATGAGGTAAAGAGCGGTGTCTCAGCGATAATTCAAGGATGAAGAGGGAGAGGATTATAGTTACCGGTTGAAGTTGCTAACTAAATAACATAAGCCTCCTCCTCAAGCCAAGGCTTTTATCCTCTGGTATAATGTGCAAAATGTGAGCTAAGTATGTCAATTTGCAATTAAGACTTGTGGTAGACAACTTACCGTTGCCTCACTATGCAGGGAAGCAATAGTCTCGCTAACTAAGAATTCTAGACATATCTAAATTGGTTCGGTATGGCTAGCTGAGGGCTCGACCGTCAGCTTGGTGTCTCTGGTGCTGGGAGCCCGATCACTTGGTTGCGACATCCTAGCGAAGCCCCTACCAACGATGTGCTTTTCTTCTTGGCAAGCAGACTACTGATTTCAGTCTAGTGGATTGAAGTGAGCCAGCTGAGGCTCAAATGAAAACTGCGTCAAAAACAGCCTTCAGTAAACGAGGTGTCCGTGTAGTCCCGGAAGTTGAAGTGTGGACCGTGGTGTCATGTCCGCCAAAAGAAGTCGACTGTTTTCCTTTTGGAAACTCAACAGGAATCTTGGGGAGAGGATATGCATAAATATTGGGTTGACTCTCGGTTCAAGGATGAGACAGATAGCAAGACTGGTCGAGACTGTTAGCGTGGACATGGTTCAGCCTTATTGCGCTGGTGGATGGCGGATCAACCGACCAGAACAGATTGTCCCGCGCAGCAAACCCCCTTGTTGTCAATCGCTTACCCCGGTCATATATGAGTTGGCTTTACCCAACGAGATGCATATCTATGCAGTCGCATTCTGCCAGTCAAAACCGCAGAGAGCCAAAGATTGCAATTTTGCTTCTTCGCCAAAACTGTTCAAAAACACCCCCTTCTCGGCAGTTATCAGAGATAAGCATAACATTATGTATGAGCGGGAGGCAATCATGAATCATCCAGGCTTTATTGAGGTTGCTTTTTCTCCTAAAGTGGTTCTGGGATCTGACAGCTCACTTGGCCCAACACGGCTGGATTAATATGGACGCAGCTATCCGTGGATCTGAATCAATAGTCTACTCCACTAAGACATATCAAGAATCTAGCCAGCGATCTCAAAGATCCAGTGACCCTTGTAACTGCATATTCTGCTCATCCCTGTAATTTATTCATGACACTAAAGGGCCTTAATGCATGCTACAACACGAGCGTAGTGCCACGCGGATCAATAAGCTTAAACTCTTGGCATCCGCGCCCAAACGGCTGAAGTGGGAGGAGAGTAGGAAGTCTGAGTCTCAATGGAACAATACCATATCGAATTGAATTCGCCGTTTCGCAGTTAGTATCTTGTGGTCAGTCTAAAGCCCAGTAAAAACCAGAGCCCTTTGAGACCCAGCCGCAATTGTTATCCCCAAGCAACATTGATCACGGCCCTTTAATTACGCGACCACAACATCAGGTTTCCCTTCAGCCTCATTTCGCCACTAATGGGAATAATGCGGTAGTTGATGTCCCTCATCCATGTCCCTGTAACTAACGTTAGTCTTGCTTTTGAGGCTGATCTCAGCACCAACCAAAAACATGAAGTCTTGCCGTGTCTCATATGGTCCCGCATTCTCGTTACACAGCATGGCGATGACCCAATTCACAGGAAACGAATTCATGCAGTTTTTCTTTTTATAATATTGTTCTCCGGTCTTTGCAGTTCAGCCGTCGTAACTGGCGCTAAATGTGGGGAGATTTATGCTGCATTGCGGGCATGCTTTGCTTTTTATACGCTGCTGCAAAAGTTCCGACAGAGCCGTGCTTTTTTTCCCCAGCACGGGCCGGTATCCCCCTGACCCTGTAATTTGCTCACGGGAGGATCTACCGGAATCAATAGCTGGTTCCGAGCCATCGGATACTGTACACCACAAGCGAAATAGCTTGATGGGAAGGGTGGCCTGGTGAAGAAAAGATTAATCGTGTCTTGGGATTATCCCGTGGATCGTTCTAGACCCTAGAAATTAGTCGTCAGGTTTTAGAGGAGGCGATTTAGGCTCCTCGTTGGCTTGGTTGAATCAATAGTCCCTATCACTTCTCTCTTTCGCTTACTGGTCTCCAAATATCCAGGAACATTTCACAGCCCTGCATGGTTGCCCAATAAACATGTTTCTTTTTTGATCCTGGTACGGATTTTGCCGTGAGAGTTTGTTCACAAGCCTCACGGATCAGTCCGCCAAAGAGATGCTGTACTCAACATCCAGGCTCGCGATGAAGTGGCTACAGAAGAAAGGAGGCTCAACTGAACTCTTTCAATCCACACCGTCTGTTATTTCCACTAACTCTGAACCAGGATTAGAGCCTTGGTGGAACCGTTCACCTGGGTCGAAGCTGTTCTGGCTCGGTGGCGCTGCTGGGTGAGGCGTTTAAAGGTATAGAGTCCAGAAGGTCTGCACGTATTATTTTTCACATGGCCTAATGATAAACGGACTCCAGTATTGTGATGGTGCGTGAGACTTTCATAAGTGCTGGTCTGGAACTTGGAGATGGATGTTTAAGATGTTGGGGTTGAACTGTCGTTGTATGAGAGGGTCGAGCACCGCTGAATCTTTCCCATTTGAAATCTCTCGCTCAACTTCGCATTATCTCCTGCTTTCATATTCCTCCCCTCAATCTTTGAGGTATTTGTCAACATGGAGGACTTCGCTGGCATGTTGACTCCTTCAGACTCACCCTCTGCATTCCGCTTCTACCCAATTACTCCTCCGCTCAGCTCCGTCCCCTCAGAGACAGACCTCACCCTCAAAGTCTCTACTGATGTCGCTCCCTACGATATCCCCGTGGTAGCAGTCGTCGGAGTCGGCTATGTCGGAAAACATCTCGTCAGCTCTTTTTCTTCGATGTATCAAGTCATCGGCTTTGATGTTTCCGAGAGACGCATTCAAGATCTGCGACAGGAGTTCAAGCTCAATGAGAACGTTACCTTCTCACGAACTCAGAACGATCTTATCGCTGCTACGCACTTTCTCATCTCGGTGCCTACACTGCTGCGACCTGACAAGTCCATCGATTCTTCGTATCTTTGTGATGCTCTCAAGATGGTCGGTCAGGTTGCTCGTCGGGGTTCGACTATTGTGATTGAGAGCTCTGTTGCCGTTGGTATGACCCGTGAGTTGGTCGGACCTATCGCCAAGAAGCTTGGTCTCTTTGCTGGCATGTCTCCAGAAGTATGTGACACCTTCGTTCATCAGTGGCCGCTCATCGTCATGACTCTTACTAACTCACAACTACAGCGCGTTGACCCAGGTCGTACCGATCCACCCGTCAAATCGATCCCCAAGATCATCTCAGGTCTTGAAGACATCCTCCCCGGCTCCCTCGATGCCATCAACCGTATATACTCCACCATTTTCGACAATGTCGTCATGGTCTCTAAACCTGAAGTCGCTGAGATGATGAAGCTATACGAGAACTGTCAACGTATGGTCTGTATCGCCTACGCCAATGAAATGGCCGATGCGTGTATCCCTCACGGTATCGATCCCTACGAGGTCTGTTCTGCAGCATCTACCAAGCCATTTGGCTACATGCCCTATGCCCCCGGTGTCGGTGTCGGCGGACACTGCATCCCCGTCAACCCCTACTATCTCCTTTCCAACAGTTCATTCCCACTGCTCGAAGCCTGTTCATCAGCCATGAGTGACAGACCGGCCAAGCTTGCCCAGCGTCTCATTGACTCACTGCCCACCACCGAGTGTCGCTCACGCGTGCTCGTCGTGGGTCTTGGTTTCAAGCCGGGTCAGTCTCAGCTTGACAATTCACCTGGTGTCGCCCTTGTTCGAAATTTGGCTGTTTCGGGTGCTCTGATTGACCTCACTTGGGCTGATGCTCTGGTCAAGCAGGAAGCTGTGCCTCAGGTTCCTTGTCTTGCTGAGCGTGATTGGAACAAGGGCTTCTTGGAGACATTTGACGTCATTGTTGTGGCTATGAAACAGCACGACATGGACTTTTCTCTGCTAGGAGAACTGGAGGGTGTTCGCGTTGAGAGCTGGTGCAAGTGATTGAGGACTTTGTACGATAGCTTCGTTGGCTGGTGTAAAAAGGTGGGTTTATTAGTTTCATCATGTCGCGAGATAATAGCTTAGAGTAATAGACATCTTGAAATCCTTTTCATTGCACTTAACATCCATCTTCAATTGAATTGATCCCTTGACGCATTCCATCTTCCCTTCACCATTATTCACCCAGAATGCGACTCATAGGCCGCTATTGACCCGCTGAATCTCCTATTTGCATGTCCAAACTGCGTTTGATCCGTCACGCCGCGTCTTAAACTAAGCATAACAATACGAAACCTCATCTCGCTAAACTTATTGAGAAATATGATGTGTTGAATTGTGAGCTTTATCGTTGCATAGCGAGCCGCTCTCCGCATGGCAGCGGATGTTGGTCGTCTATTGGTTACATGTCATTTTTGAGGGTGTTGGCCTTCCCGCCAATTTTAAGCTGGTCTGGAGTCAAGAGGGAACCGAGCTAGCTGTGTTTGGGAGACACGGTATCAGAGAGGCACATGATAAGATAACGACGTTTTTCCCCGGCGTTCAGGGTAAGCGACGCGAATTACAAGTAACAATTGAGCAAACACAACAGCCAGCCAATTACGCACTTTCAATGAGCAATATAAACTGTTACTAGGTAATATAACAACTGAATTAAGCTGGAGGAAAGAATGGTGACGAGAACGCGATGTTATGTGTATCTAGGCTCGACATCTTTGGTTGAAATAGTGTCAGTGTTAGTGATTCCAACTCTTGGCCCCGAGGCAACACGTCACTTGATACCATTGTGTAGACCATTGAATGTCGTAAAAACAAGCTTAACTAAATCCACTCATACGTGCAACATGCTTTAATATACATATATGGAATTCTAGACAATCTTGCCGGAATTCGAATGGCATCTCCTCAAATCGCCGACCACCAGCCTTGTGACGGTCGTTGGTGGCGTTAGCAGGCAAGAGAAACTTACCGCCAATTATCGCCAAGAACAAATGAAGTCGCGCACTTTCGCGCTCGCTACTGAGCCGTTCCCAAGATGGCATAATTAATCGATAATCATGGCTCGTTAGGCGCAGTGATTTGGTGCTAGAGACGACGCTATTGATTCCTGCATTGCCCAGCTCAGGCCAACGTTAGATCCGACCGCCCAACGCAGCCTTAATTTATTCTTAAACTTAATGAGTCGTTGGTAAGGCCACATTCATGCACGGTGATCATCAACAAATATGAGGATTCTACGAAAACTCCTGGTCTTGGTGCTCATCGCAGTGACGAGAGCCCAAGATAACGCGTCAGAGACAAAGCCCCAAGACTGGGAAGCCGATCAGTGCAATTGCTACCTGACAGACGGCATTGAGCCAGAATATTACACTCAGCATCGGTTCTGGGACTTTAGAAACCTAGGAGCCTACGCTCGAATTCCGGACACGGTCGCTGGAGAGAATGCATCCGCTGAAGCAGACGTCACGAGCAAATACTTCAAGAAAAAGGAATGGAAGGACTTTTGGGCCATCCAAAGCTGGAGCAACCGAAGAAGTCACGACACTCTTGCTTACGGCGCGAGGTTCCCCATGGTCAACTCTGCAAACAACATTTACATCCGGACCAACCCAGACAAGAACCCAGCGTCGGAAACATATCTTTCCATGCGAACGAACCGACAGCAAGATTTTCAAGTCGCATCTGAGTTCGACTCAATTGATCGTTTCCAGTTTCTCTCCATCCGATTCCTAGGTCGCGTGAGAGGTGCGCGCGGCGCTTGTATGGCGATGTTCACATACGTCCCCGCCGACGAGATCAAGAACGTGCAAGAAGCCGACATGGAGATTCTGACCCGTGAAGACTACGATCGGGTTCACTACACGAATCATCCGGGTTATAGTATCGAAGGCGAAGTGTATCCCAAGGCAACGCGTAACACAACACTCCCCGATAATCTCAAATGGAACAAGTGGGTAGAACATCGCTTGGACTGGACACCAAGCCAATCAATCTGGTACGCCAACGGCAAACAAGTCGCCAACATTTCCTTCCAAGTACCCCGCGATCCATCTCTTATGATTTTCAACACATGGGGCGACGGCGGCGTCTGGACCCAGAACATGACGACGGGCGAAGAAGCGTACATGGAGATGCAGTGGCTTCAACTCTTGTACAACACCAGTGATGCATCTGCTAAGCACAAGCGGGATGACGCTGGGCCGAAAGGGAGGTTTTTGAGGAAGAGAGGGGATGAGAATGCCTGTAGGATGGTGTGCAGTATTGATCAAGAAGATGGCGCTGGGGTAGTGACGTGGCTTTGGGGGAATAATATGGCGAGCAGTCTCTTGAGTGGGAGGAGTGTTGGTGCGAGTTTCGGGGGGTTGATAACCTGGGTTTTGGGATTAGTGACGTTGGCGCGATGGATCTAATAGGCAATACTCTAGTTTTTAGTTCTTGAAACATAATATTAAGCGATTTTAATTCTTATTCTGATACGTTGTTTGTGTCTTGGGGTTTGGTGGAGTTTTGGTGATGTTTGTTCTCATCATGCGGCCAAACACGTTCGAGGTTGACGCCACGAACAAGTCAGCTGAACCTACAGACTTCGGTAATGATTGACACGGTGTGTCTGCCATTAGAGACTGGTAGGCTGCTGGTTTAGATAGGAGGCAGCTAGATTACGATTGACAATGAGGTATTATGCTTTTGGGCGACTGCGAAACAAACCATCGATCAACGCCCCGTCTGAACTTTTTGCTGCATCCAAAACAGGACGGGTTTAGATAAGATCAATGCAGTGAACTCTGTATGTTCAAAGAGCTGAACTCCTGAATGGCAGCCCAGTCAACATCTTAAGCTAACCATTCCAAGAGAGCACGCAATACATCACTAGTCTTTCTCGCACAACAATATCGCCGATGGTTGGTTTCCTCGTGGTTGGGCCTCAACCTAAAAAGTCGTGAGATTATCAGTATTATCAACTCCTCGATTTCCCGCGATATAGACTGACGTTCTCGACCTGGCATATCCAGACCAGATAATGAGCACGCCTAGGCCTCATGCGTCTATCAGATAACACGTTGCGTTATGCCCAGCACCAACCCGATCATCAGCCCAGCCCAGCCAAGTTCCATAAGCCTTGCACTTGCTCTTCCAGTCCGCATCCTTGATAGTACCATTCTTGCGCTCGTTACACGTCCCCGTCTTGTTGTCAAATTGCGCCTAGAAACTGTTTCAGTTATGGTCATGAGTAGATATGGGGATATACTCACGACATCCTTGTAATATTTCGTGCAAACATCTTTGGTGACGTCGGGATTTGTCATCCACCAAGCGTCGCTGGCGTCTTTGATGTGGAGACAGCAGTTGTGCTTGCTGAGATCCTTGGAGTCCTTTCTGTTGAGGTGAGTTAGTTGAGGGCTCAGTATGGGAATGAGAGGCTGGACATACGCCTGGACAGCTCCAATGAGGAGGCATAAAAGGATGAAAGATCTAATTCTTATCATGGTGATTGATGACGATTGTATGAGACAGTTTGTCGAACACGATGTTGTAAGTAGAAGATCTTGAGACAAAGATGAAATATTCTTGGTTGATATTGACCGCCAGCACCCTAGTAATAAATCGGCAGTTATTCATCCAGCATTGACCATGCACGGTATTCTCCAATGACTACCAGTTCTGACACTGTCTTGATATGCAAACCCCAGTTTTCATCTTACTCAATGCTACGCTGCAAACTTTATGACGTCGCAAGGCTCTCCCGCCTTTCCGGCCGATTCGCATTAGCTGGCAGGGGGCTGGGCTGCTTGCAGTGTTTGGCTAGTTTTCACGTTAATGTTCACCGCCTTGTTTCACTGGCATTGCATACCAAGAAGTAAAAGACGGACGATCAAGAACTGGCGGTGCAAGAGTCTTCCAGGATACTGATTCTATCCTCGAATTGAGACATCATGTTAATAAGAATGTCCTGTTATCTGTATCGCATAGAAGTTGAGGATTACTAGCTCGAAGGGAGACTCAAGCCTCAACAGGAACGAACACGTCATGTCAGTTCCCATAGTCGTGAATACCGGTAGAGATGACGAATATCAAGGGGCATTGGTGATTTAAGCAACATGCTGTATTGATATTGAGCTGAACCTGAGAACACCATCAGTTCTTTGCTCAAGCAAATCGCTTTCGAAGCATAGAGCCCATGAACAAGCAACGCCGAACGAACAGCTGGTGCCCAATTGTTTTGCGAGATACAAAGATGAACAAATGTCTATGAGAACAAACATTGAAGAGAACAATCCTTACCGTATTTGCACTATATAAGTCTTCCCAATTACGTGACCGATCACGATTCAACAGCACCCTCTGTCAACAACATCCGCCAAGCATCACAACCAAAACAACCACGGTAAGTACCACGGACACTGTTACAATGGACTACTACACAAATGCCATGACCTGCACCGAGTGTATTGATCTCGCAGCCAACGTCGCCGATCTCCAGCATGCCCTCGCCCGCACCAAGATTGAAATAAAGCGTCGAGAGATAAAAAGCACGGCGCCATTTCAATTCGATAAGAAAGACATGAGAATCATTAAACTCGAGTCTTGCGTCAATGAAGCTCAAGAAGCAGAGATCAAGGCTGCCGAGGCTGCGTACCAAGAGTGTAAGCGCCATTTCGAGATTGTGAAAAGTCTTGACTGCAAAGACCTGGAGGCGAAGAGCGACAAGTGTGCTAAACTTAAGAAGGATCTTGGTGTAAGGAGGGTGCGAGTGGATGAGGCTAAGAAGAGACAGTTGGAGTATCTGGTAAACATCCGCTATGCAGAGGATGACTGAGGGCATAAGGGTCTTTGGTTAGGAAAGTCATATCGAGCGAGATTGAATCCCGTATGTAGAATTGAACAGATGAATTGAATGTGACGCTGAGTTTGCACAAGTGAATTCACGTGTTGGTTGCTAGGAGTTCCGATCTGAATCCACGTCCTTATGCTTGCCCATCAAGTGAAGGTAAAGAGCCGAATTCCCAATGAATAATCGGAATCACAATCTGCTTTCTAAGCGCTGCAAACGCCGCTGACACAGTTCGAGGGCTTCTGGCACGGGACGCTTGAGCTGCATGACCATCCCTGGCACCTAGCAAGACGAGTTAGTATCCAAACATGTCACTCCTCATAAGATCACTTACCCCCAGTTGCAGGCCTTGTCGCTGCAGACACCATCAGGGGAGAGGCAGGTGAGGCCGCTGTTGCACAACTTGGTCTGTCCATCGCACTTGGCTCCCAAACCGCCAGTGCCAGATCCGCCGCCAGAACCACCGGACGTAGGAGGCCAGGATGCACCCGGTGCAGCATACTTGGTATTGACCCTACCTGTAAACTCCCATTGAACTCCCTTGATGACATTGTTCTTATCACCGTTGGGATTTCCGTGGATGTTGGAGTACGCATCGGTCATGATGTCGATGGAAGAGGGTGTCTACGTGGACGTATTAGCAGCAATTTCTCTCATATCCCTCGCGTAACGTACTCTAACCCACTGATCGTCGAAAGAATCACCAATGTACATAAGCTGACTCTTGCCCGTCGTAGGGTCCGTGACCTTGGCTTCGAGGCCACAATACTTCCTAGTCTGCTGTCTCCAGGCATCGGGATTGGAGTTATACGTGGCACCACCCATTGCCTTCAAAGACTGTCAAGCCATGAGTAGATGTTCGTGAAGAATATGGGTGTTGAAATGGCTTACAGGAGCAAACACAGGGTCTGAGTTGTAGTATTTGTAGCCACACCAGCTCTGTCCGTTGGTTGAGTCCTGGCCTGTGGAGGTACCATGAGCCAATGCCGGACTGAGGACCAGGAAAGAAGCCAGAGGGGACATTGACGTTGTAAATATCTGCGACCACTGGTGTCGCGATGGTGCCGACCATGATTGAAAGTGTAAGGAGAGAAGGCATGATGGAGAAAGTTTGGAGGAGAGGTGAATGGTTCTGCGACGGAAAAGAGGGACGTTATTGATTGACAATGATCAATTTGAATCTTCTGGTTTCAATCATAGAAAATTGTCAGCTTATGGACTTATATGTCGAAACCCGGATGAGAGTTCAGGAACAATAGCAGCTAGCTCGTGCTGGCAGCAGATTATGCGCTAGCTGGAGTCTATTGCCGAATATGAATCTCCGTACCTGGTTCAGGTGCCTAGAGTGGATTTATACACCCAATAGCTCGCTACCACTGGATCTCGCCACAAAAGATCGTCCGATGGATGCCCGTTTCGTATACCGGTTCACCCGAACTCAATCGCCATGCCAGAATGAGCAGGTCGTAAATGCAAGCAACATGCGGATGTTATCGATCGCAAGGGTATGATGCATGGATTGAAAGATCGACACGGTCTAGCTCTCTGCTTTGGCCAATGAAACTCTTTGGATCGTCAGCATAATTGGGGTAGTATCTGTATAACGGATCAGCTGAACTTGGGGACTAACCGAGGACACCTTCAGTGACAATTTGTAGACTCATGGCTATGGAATTGCTCCCTCAACAGAGGTGTTCTTAGCAGGTCCGTTTACGAATTCGCGCATCCACCGCCGCCGTATTCTTTATGATTGGTTGGTGTCGGCTACGACGGCAGTCTTTAGGGCCGAGCCTGATCTTTGGGGCCGAGCCTGACTTTGTGGAACTCAAGATGGGCCACGATTTATCAGTAGCCAGATAGAGTGAGGGTCTGTCTATGAAGCGACGAAAAATAAATAGTCTGGGTAGGTATCCCTTGTTATCTAATTGATATGGGAGTAAATTTGCTTTGCCAATGGAGTGGCATAAGCTTTATATCAATGTACTGCCAAGTTTGTACACCGTTGGAAGCTGGCGTTCATCAATGATCGCTCTGGGATGCTGGAGGACTCCTTCCTGTATTCTTCCCCAATGTCACCACATGTCTTAAATGTATGCACCATATAGCCTGAATATGCAAGACGACGTTCTCGCCCATGAAATATAAATACCGCCCATTGCCCTCTGGTACCAAAAGACCCCAAATCACAATCACGCATCATTGACCCAACTTTCTCTCTTGCCCTCATACCAGCTTGTACCATGAAGGGTCTCTACACCAAACTGTGCCTAGGTCTTCTTCACCTTGGTCAATTGACCGAGGCCAAGTCCGGCTCTTGGTCTGGCACCAACAACTACTTCCTGCAAGGCATGTCAGACTCAGCCCAAGACGCATACATCCAGACATTGTCCTCCTACAATACCAAAGTTGTCAGGCTCTGGGTCAACCAGGCTAGCAAGGGCTGCCAGAAAGGAAGCCAGATAGTCCGGGACATCCCGCAATTGGAGACGACTATCGGGCAGTACAACAAGGTGACTTTGGATGAGATTGATAAACTTCTGGTCAAGTTGTCGGACAAGAATATCAAGGCTATCATCTCACCACATGATGCCAACTCTTTGATTGGAGACTACAGAAAGTAAGTAGTATCTCTCACAAGCGGCCAAGATTGGCCATATCTAACATTTCGAAGGGACGCCTATTGGGCTCGTTGGGGCGCGGGGTATTTCTATGAGAAGCAGGATGCCTTTGATGCATACGACGCGCGCCTGTCGTACATCCTGAACTACAAAGGCGCATACTCCGGCAAAGTCTGGAAGAACTGGCCTCACGCCATCTTCAGCTTCAATCTTCAGGTATGAACTTCAAGACATCACGTTAGATCGTAGTTCTCTAACAAAGTCCGCAGAATGAACCCATGACTCCTGGACCTAGCAACTGCAAGAACGGCGACCCTGCAGGCTGGGCATGTGGCCGTGCTACTTTCATGCGCAACGCAGGATTGGACAGCCATATCTTGATCTCCACCGGTGGTCTGGGTGGTGACTTTTCACACGGCTGCACCTTTCTCCCCGCGGTCACGCAGTGCAAAGCCATCGATGCCATTTCGGTCCATCGCTACGCAAGTGTGCCTGGCCAGTGGAGCGCCAACTTACCCAGCTGGCTGAGCCAGGCCAATGGAAAGAAAGTCTATCTCGAGGAATGGGGAGTCGATTCGGAAAAGTACGATCAAAAGTCGGCATTTGTCTCAGAGGTCAACAACATGAACTCTGTCGGACTGCCTAACATGTACTGGCAACTTCTTCCCCCATCTTCTGGAGGCTGCAGTTATAACCCTCAGAATGATGCTGGTGATCCTTTTGGAATCTATACTAACTCTTTGGTCAATTTGGCGGGTCCGATCAATGGTGCTACCTCATCGGGGGCTGCTCAAGACTGGACTGGTAGTCTTTACTAAGCATCGCTATATTCAGTACTGGCTGTTGAGATGTGGGTTTGAGAGACGCATTTTACTTGGGTAAATGCTTGGCTCCTGAGAGTGGAGAGGTAGTTAGTCGGTAGCTAGGGAATTGAAACGTATCAACAGAGAGAATTTATGTTGGTATTTATCCCGTAGTTAACTTGTTGATTGACTGCCAGACTGGGCATTCGATGAGGCATCCATACGCGATAACCAATGCCAGAGGTCTATCATCACAGCACCAGCCTGCAGTTGAAAATGCGTCAGCCCTTTGCTGCAGTGTACGATTAAATACTTCCCTTGGATAGATTTGGGTTGATACAAATCCGGCATATGCCATGCTAACATGATTTCTAAATCGACAACGTCTTTGTGTATTGATCTTGGCAACTCACTTTCGTTAATACACTATACTTTAGATCCTCTTCAATATTTAAGCTACGAGCTACTTGGTATAGGCGCATTGGCTCGTTAGCGGGCTGGGAGATACACCTCGTCTCTTCCCTAGTAACCAAACGATTCCCGTTGAACTATGGAAGGCACCATCACGTGGTATGGATCAGCCTTTTCAAGTGCTCAAAGGTGCCTGTTTCTGCTATATCAGTATCTCTGATCCTAATTAGCAAGAAGAAGAATCCATGGCGGCTCCACTAGAACATCTGGACCTCAGCCTGAGGCAGAACCAACGGATAATCTATCGGACAATTTCACTACATTTCTGGCATATAATGGCAATATTGATGGGACCCCTGTTGTTATAATTGTTACCCTCACTCTGCTCTGGTGTATTTGTCGGCCTCATCAAGCAAGAGGATGTTAGACCTTGACATGAGGAGTCCAATTAAACCCGCCGAAACACGTCCTGAAATTATGATCCAATTAGTAAAAGTTTATACTAGCTTATTTTTTAGTCTCTTCATCATTTAGCAAGTTTTGGTTCCTCCCTTAGGCCGGGTACGGAGACGAGAAAGGTATCGGCGGGTACTCCGAGATCAGCATGCCAAGCTGCAGAATGTATATTAGTCCGAGTGCTGAAATCCGGGGAAGCGGGGAATTGCAGTGCCGATTAGCCTCCGTAATGGAATACTTCCCCATTGTTCTAAACGTTTGACAATGACGCGTTTCCGCTCATAAGTACGCTCATAGCCCATTCTAAACTCAAGTCAATATCTAATTCCATCAAAGTCTTGTTGTATTAAGTTGATCAGATTACTGGCATCTTGTAAATCCGCTGTGTTGCCATACAAAAGTCGCAATCATGAGACTCAGCACTGCTGTCAAATCAGCATGCTTCCTCCTTCTGGGTCAAAGCACCATTGCTGAAGGTGCAAAGACCGCTAAGGGCATTCTTCAGACTTGGCCTATTCCCGATGGCGTCCCTATCGCATCCTCTTTCGATGTCAAAGCTCGCGTTCCCGGTGGCAAATGGGAAAGGATTGACACATTTCAACCTGTTCTCAACGAGGTCAACTTCACCACTGGCGGCTCCATCAAACACAATTCATCGCTGGCATATTTCGATTTCAACGGTACTGTCGAAATCCAAGCCAGATATCTCAAAGGTCGAGTTTCCAAGGCTGTTATCAGGCCTTACTCTCTCAACCTGACTCCTAAGAAGTCTGGTTCTGTTATCACTTTCACTTTGGATGAGCCGCGAGATATTATTGTTCAAGTCAACGACGATATTTTTGACGTCCTACACATCTTTACCAACCACCCTGATGCAGATGTCCCATCCGAGAAGGAAAAGGATGTCATGTTCTACGGCCCTGGCTATCACAAGCTCAACTCGACGTTGGACGTAGGATCTGGCAAAACTCTGTATGTCGCCGGCGGAGCAGTGGTCTCAGCTCCCGATATCACAGTGATCAACTCGAGCGATGTGGCCATACGTGGACGCGGTCTCTTATACAGTCCAAAGGGAAATGGTCTTCAGGTCTATAGATCCAAAAACGTCTCTATAGAGCGTCTAGTCGGCATCAACTTTTTGCCAAGGGCATACGAGTCAAAAGACGTGACATTCAGTCACTGGCGCGACTTCAGCGCTGTACAATGGGGAGATGGTATGGACGTGTACTGCTGCGAAAACGTTCTTATTGATTCCGTCTTCCTGCGGAATTCAGACGACTGCATCGCGGTCTACGCTCACAGAGATGAATGGTATGGAAATTCGACAAACATCACCATCCAAAACTCAATTCTGTGGGCTGATGTTGCTCATCCGATTAATATTGGAACCCATGGCAATACTGAGGACCCTGAGACCATTGCAGGTCTGACCATTCGCAACATTGATATCCTCGACCAAAGAGAGGGACAGGTCGACTACCAAGGGACCATCGCACTGAATCCCGGAGACGGCAACCTGATCCAAGACGTCTTGATTGACGACGTGCGCGTGGAGGATATCCGTGTTGGCCAACTGCTCAATTTCCGTGTCATGTACAATACAAAGTACAACACGTCACCGGGCCGAGGGATCAAGGATGTACTGGTGCGTGATTTGAAGTACACTGGTACAAAGGCCAGCATGTCTATTTTCGTCGGTTATGATGAGGATCGAACTATCAGCAATGTTACGTTCGAAAACCTGGTTATCAATGGGAAGGTCATCTCGGATAGCATGCAGAAGCCAGGTTGGTATTTGACTACGGATTTTATTCCGGCTTATGCAAATGAGCATGTGCACAACATGACTTTCACTTCTACTTGAGACCTTTTTTTACTGGTGACAGTCAATATTTCACTGTCAGGGATGCGACTGAATCAGGCTCTTGGATGCTCTGTATCAATTTTATTTCTTGAACTATATAGTTGACTGCTGCCTACAGACTTAAGCTTTAAGCTGCGAAGACACAGGCCTTTCACAGACATTATTACTAATGCGCATATGGATATATAAGAGCCTGATGAAGCCAGGTCTAATCCTCTTCCCTAGGTTCGGGACATTATCATGATGAGCAGTCGTGACTTTATCTATGGTAGTGTACTTCATTAATCATTCTGGCCGACTTGCCTCTGGCCAATCAGTACTAATATAGTTGCTATAAAGTACTTCTTAAAGATATATTGGTAGATGACCAGGCCTGCGGCAAGGCGATATGATTTGGAAGTGTAAAACTAACTATCTTAGTCGTTGTTTCCAGTTGCAACACCCCAGAAGTATCCGCACCAGCTACCGATGATCAACAGGATCAAGGTAGCGAAGCAAGCTAGCGATATCCGCCTGTTCTTCTCACCATTTTCCTTGGTGAAAATCTCTTTTCTTTCGTTGAGCAAGGAACCCTGTGCAATTCTCTTCTTTCGTGACCATTGGAGGTGTCCAAGGTCCACAAACTTCCACGCCCCAACCGCGAGAAGTAGCGATACAACGGCAGACAGTCCAGCGAGGGCGACGTAGACGATCGTTACCTTGTCGTACGAGTTATTATCGGCATCTTGAATCTTTCCGGTGATGATTCTAACAATGATGTTCATCCTAGAGTAAATGTTAGTAATAATGATAGCAAAGGCTAGGAGGTGGTTGCTCTTACGCATTGTTCATTGTGATTTTAATGGCATAAGCAGAGCCAAAAACAGTGCTGTCCCACATGGATGTTCGGGTGCTGTCAATAATCGTGGTAGGACCGAAGCAATAAGCGAAAGCGAAGACGCCGAATGATGCGGCTGTTCCTTTGACGGCTCCAGAGAATCACACCAGAAGCATCGAGATGAACATGCCAATGCCGCAAAATACCACTATATACAGTCAGAAACCTTTTCTTGGTATACGAAATGACCAACTACTTACAGACAGAAATGCGGCTTCCATAAAGATCCAGGAATACTCCCAGTAACGGAACAACATAGAAACCTGAAACAATGTCAGAGCTAGTCCGGTGCGACACATGTTGACAAGACAGCATACCTGAGTATTGCAAAACGGAACTGTACCATCCGGCTGCAATAGAACCCGTGCCGAATCTCTGCTCAGCAAGTTCCGTCGCATTCTGTAGGAACACAATAGCAGCGCTCGTTTCAAACAGCGAAAAGCCCATAACAGCCCAAAATGTCCACGGCAGTTCCAAGACCTTGCGATACTCGAACTTGTGCGTCTTTTCAGTAAGCTTCTTGCCAGTAGCTGGATCATTGATCCCGTGATAGCGACTGTTGGTAACCTTGGTAAAGAAGTAGAAGACGTCGGTCATGACGTTGGTGAAGATGTTTATAAATACCGTAATCCAGAAAACCCAGGCAAAGCCGAGCTTCTTGGAGATGATGTTGGCGGAAGACTTGCCGGCAAAGGCTCCGATCTTACCAATACCTAATTCGAAGCCTAGAGTTGAGGCGAATCCGTTGCCGGGGGCGAACCAGGATGAGAAGACCTTGTATTGGGCGACTTGGGTGGCGATATCGCCGAGAGCGCGCACGACCTTGCCTGCCATCATGAACTTGTATGATCAAGTTTGGGCCGCTCCAGCCACCAAGATCGATCCGACCGAATAGATAAGATTGCCATACAGCATCGCGCCTTGTTTCTGATCAGCGTCAAGTCCTCCCTTGCTTCGATTCATACATACCGGCCCCACCAATTCTGTCAGCTACAATACCACTAACAAGCATCAAAGCAGTGACCATGAAGTCCTCACTGGCTTCCAAGAGGGAGAATTGGGTGTTATTGATATGCGGTTCTTTCTTGATGGTGCTTTTCATGGCAGATGTCACACCAGAGCTCCATTGCGACCCGAAGCCGATTGCTGTAACGAGGACGATAGAGGCGAGCTTCCAAGACAGTGGGACAGGCTGGCGACCGTCATTTTCCGGCTGAGAGATCTGCGACTCAGATTTAACGTGATCTTCGTTGACGGACACGTGAGGCGGTATGAGCTTCTCTTCGTTCGCGAAGCTCTCTGGCGTCTGAGGCTGAGCCATTGTAAAGATTGGAGAAACAGCCCTCAATGGATGAGAGGCAGATAACAGAGATGAGATGCGGTTGGGCAAAGGGCAGAGGACGGAGGATAATTTACACATTTAAGTTGATCTGGAAAAAAAGTTAATGGATGAGTGAGATGTTAGTCCCAAGCTAACCCCAAGACTCAGAGTGTCATGAGTCCGTAGTAATCAGATTGATAAGATGTCCAGTGAGCACAGTAAGAGCCAGAAAGCGTTAACGGGGTTACAGTGAAAATTTTCTCACAGTGAGAAAATGAGATCCGCAAAATCCCGTATGCCCATGGAGCCACTTTGGAGACCGTTTCTCCACTGCGATGACGCCTCATTGTCTTTGGACCTTGTTAGACATGGGAGATGCTAAAGATGTAGACTCCGAGCTCGGCATGAGTACGGTAGAGGTTGATTCTTATGCTGATCAGATGAATGTCTTTTTTCAAGAGGCGTTGGCCGATGGAGATGTTCTCATGGTTGCAAACAAATACCCGATAGTCCGTGGCAACTACTTACCCTGGGCACACCCTCATAATACGACAGCAAAATTAGGCAGCACGCCTCATAGAGTGCGTATAGGAGGTCTGGCCATGGACTTGGGAATAAACAACGCCAGATAATATAATCCCTTTTATTTAGAGATGATACCGTGATGGATGATGGGGCTTCACCTTTCTTGCCGTTTTGATGTGCAAAATTTCGACTCTACAGCATGCTACAGAAATATTAGACTACAGCGTCCGTCTGCCGATTGGCTAGTCCTGGTAGCCAGTAGGCATCCCCATTGCCCAAGACAATCAGACATAACTAGTAAAGAGTAATAAAACCTACGTAAAAATCAACTGCGTTCTAAGTCTATCCAATAAAATTCCATCAACCGCCAAAGTCCTCAGAGTGAACATCTATTATAATATTTCGTTTTTTCTGCCACTTACTTGCCGAATCCTGCACGGCATCCATGAGAGACTTCGGACCACAAGTCAAGAGGAGAGCTCGCTGATGACTTCCAAGTGCTCCCACGCCGTCGCCAACTGTGCTATCAACGTCTAGCTTCTCAAACAACGGGTTGCATTTGGGCTCATCGCTAGGCAACTCGCGCGCATTGCCCATCTCAGAGATAGTTTCGTAGTGGAACGCATCATCTCTTAGCAGAACCTCCAATTCTGCTCCCCAAGGAGATACTTGAGAGTCGGTGTCCTGAACTACTGCATCACATCTACACCGTCCGCCCGTCACATAGAGATTGATGCTGATGGGATACTCAGACTCCTCCATGTTACTCAAATGTCTGCGAAACCAACTCAACTGTTCTAAAAGTTGTCAGTCGTTAGAAACAATTTCTGAGCACTCAGGGCTTGATCTCAACATACCTATACGCCTCACTGCCCATACAAACTCGATAGAACGAAGCGCAAGCTTTTCACGCTGTATTATGAGACGGTTCATGACTCCAAAGGTAAAGGCTGCTCCGCTCCCACCAGCGATCAGAATCAGTTTATCGTAGTTGCCCACGTCTGGCAGTGACCCATATGGCCCATCAATAGATGCCCATAGAGGAGTTCTGAGATGTTGGTTTGCAAAGCTGCCGACAGCTTTGGTGAACCCCTTGTGCGATTTCATGACGAGCTCTAGACCGGAGGAGTCATTACTGACAATGGTAAATGGATGGCTCTCAAATAATCCGAGTCTTGGAATCCATAAAAAACAGTGCGATCCAGGTAAGGCATCTTCCATGCCAGGCTTCTTGAGCACTATTCGTGTTCCGTCGTATGGAAGAGGAAAGAATGCCGCCGAGTTATTAATGAGGTTGCATAATAGCTTGCTCAAGCGTATGAATCGGTCAACTATCCAGATACTAAATATGATGAGCATCACCATCGGTATCTTCTTTGCCCAGTTTGGTCTGTGAAAGGCTGTTAAGATCACGACCGCCATGAAGCCGATAACGTGACTAGCATAGAAAAGTTCGTAGTGCTTGTGTCTAAAAACCCCCATTAGTAGTACAAGCATGGCAACACCGGCGCCCATGCCTTCGACATCCTCCTTCTTCAACAACTGAACCAAACGACCTTGGCGGCCAAAATGTATCGTGTAGACAAGAGCGTGAAGCGCGAGAAGAAACACAGTTGTATAACCAACGATGCGATGTAGGATATTGAGTTGGTTGTGCGAGATTGAAGCCAAGGGGGCTAGCGGCGTGTTCTTGAGGCCGAAAAAGACACATAGCGCCATGTTGCCAATACACATCCTGGCGTCGGTTAGTCAAGCATGGACCGTCATGAGGAAATGGTGCGCCCTACCACCCAAACCGAGAAGCCCAATGATTCAGGAGCTGGGGCATCGCAAGCATATTTGAGCAAAAACCGATGTTTCCGACAAGATAGATGCTGATCATCACGGTGAACCCTAGGGAAGGTCGCCCAAACCACGAGGCTGGTAGACGTCTCTGCAGAATTCTATAAAAAGCATGAGTATACTACTGACTGGATTTCTGGACGCTTTTACATACTGGAATAGTAGGAGGCTGGCCTCGCGCCCATACGTCAACAATGAAGCAGATGTTTTCAAATGCGGAGATGTAATGCAAATGTTACGCAGCCAACGAATGGCAATAACTAAAAGCATGAGACCACATAAAAAAGCCGCATACTTGGTCAGTGCCTCTTCATTCTTGCCCTGTTTGGTGCTTGGTGGTTTGAAGTCCTCCATTTTCGAGAAGGGTATAATGGAGGAAGAATGACAGATCTCTGACTGATTGATAAGATTGCGTTAAAATCCGATTGATAAGTCTAACCAGACTCTCGGTCAAGCGTGCATTACGCTTGACCCCCGCGTATGACCCTAGTCACGCTGCGTGGCAGTCGAGCTACGAGTGCTCCCGATCTCGGTGCGATTTTTGACTGGTCGAGTCTTAGCGAAGAGGGTGTCATGAGTGTTCTTAATTTTTAGCACGCGTTCGATCCATTTAGCTTAGCTGTTATCAATCTCGTTCGGTTTTCCGTCGGCTTCGGCCCCAAGACAGCTAGGCTCGGTGTTTCGATCACAAGCCTGATAGGCTGTTCTGGTCACTATGGGGCGTGACAGGGTTCTTCATCATGCTCAATTGTTCACTGTGAAGAAACAGTCTGCTTGCTGATCCCTGCTCGGCACACACTTG
The DNA here is from genome assembly GCA_002234255.1 of Fusarium sp. Na10. Lineage (NCBI taxonomy): Eukaryota > Fungi > Ascomycota > Sordariomycetes > Hypocreales > Nectriaceae > Fusarium > Fusarium sp. Na10. Next base: position 90,586 of record NJCS01000633.1, read on the forward strand.
TTTCTCTATCCTTGAGTGGCCACAGTGGGCGGCAACTAGCTGGGATATTTGCATGAGCCGATTTTTCACGAGCAGGATTCTCACGCGAGGATCCACGAGATCAGATAAGATCATCTGAGGGTAGATTGATAATTGGCTCGACTGGAATATGGACAGCGAATACGCGTACAGACCTGTCCTACTCGGCGAACAGACCCGAAAAACGCGCATGGCACGACAATCCACTTCAGAGTTTGCAGATCTGGACTCAACTATCTCTCCATACGACCCTTGATACAACACGCGCAGGTTACACGACGTTGCACCATGGACGGCTGTATCTGCAACAAAATCCATAGCCTGGCCAAGGACTACAACGAAGTCCAAGCCAAAGAACTGATCCCTGCGCTGAATCGCCATCTAGAACATCTACGACAATTCTTAGCGCAGGCGAGTTCGCTCAGTCGTCAGGTGCAGCATCAGATCATACCACGAAACCAACGAACTGAAAAGGCTCTGTTTGTCGACAAGTTTGACCTTGCCCCTGTCGATCGGGTATTCTCAAGATTCGAGAACGATGTGACTGGTTTCTGGGTAGGCTCGGATGATCGTGTTCATCTTGAGTTGCGGCGCCGACTTGCCTGCGTTGTCATATTTCTTCGATCTAAACTGGGCGCTGAGATACTGGCCCCTCCTCAAGTGGCTGAAGTATTTCCTGGAGTGCAAAGTTTCACAGATTTGAGAAACCCTGGCAGGAAGTACGTTCAGATAGCTCAGAGACTAGGTGGCGTAGGAGCACTCTTCTGGCTTCCACTCGACGTCCCAGCTTCAGCGTATGTGATTTCGATACATTTACAATGTCCGAGTGTGCTGATGCTATGCTGTTACGAGAGATATTTGAGTGTTGACGACGATGAAGTCTTCACCCATTTATCATCCCTCAAGCCATCATTCCGGAATTACAATGAGTTTGCACAACGCCTGGTCCTCAGTCAGCTATGCGGTTAGTGGTTCCAAACGTGTCGCAATACGTTGTAATATTGAGTTGGCCTATAGACCCTCCTTCGCCAGCACGATATCGCAATCTATTTGGCGAGTACACTTCATTTGTTCCTGCTCATGATCAGTTATCCCTTGTAATGTACGTACTCGGCGGCACCGACATACCGGCTGTCTTGTTGAGAAATATTCGCCTGCCACAAGGACGTTGGAACGCCGATGGAGAGGTTGAGCAAGCCAGTGCTGCTCAGTTTGACCTACCTGAAACTCTTGTAGATCTTGCATGCGATGATGCAAAGCTCTCTCAGGTCATAGCAGACCCGAGCGTCGTCGAACGAATCCAAGAAGATGAGACCATAGCTTGGTCCCTTAGTCCCGAACGAATGTAGACTCTACAGGAAGCCTTGACGCCACCAACGATCGAAGTGCTCGAGGCGACAGCGCTGAAGCTCATTTGTTTTGTTTGCCCACTGTGTTATGAGGGGAACACGGACTGGTAGGATAAATCCCCGACTTTCTACAATATCACTGACTTTGGTACCCCAGGTCACCATCGTTGAAAAAACAAGTGTGGCCGATACTAGAAGGGCTTCTGAAAACATGCAAGATATCAGCTTCCCTCAGAACTTACGTTATCGAAGCTGTCCTCTGTTTCTATGAGAGAGACTCACTTACCATCCGCCGTGCTGCAGTCAAACAGGCCGAACTACTGTTACGAAAATCAATGCCCTACTATCTCCACGCCTCGGTTGTACTATTCGGCAGCATACTCCATCGTGTTGATGGAGAACTTGCCAAGTCAGAGGCGCAAATACGCGAGTTTCTGTGGCGTGGGCCACGGCCAAGTACTCGTCGGGACCATGCACTTGAGGGTCGCCTTCACATTTCCCATATGGAGAACAAGATCAAATGCTACGATAATGATGTGCCTTCATTTGCCTACAAGTGGGAGGCGCAACAGCCGTTATCGACCTTGGACATGGAAGTCACCTTTCGGCTGCAGAGCACAGCCGCTGGATGCTTCCCATCCATCGGTGATTTTGACGCAGCAAGGGCATCTCTAGAGCAGTTTCTTTCCTTGGGTCGAATCAAGCCTATACCTACGAACTCACGACGTGTCTTACTTGGGAGATTATCTGATGTGTACTGCGACATGGGAGAGTGCGTCAAAGCTATGGAGATACTGAAACCTGACCTAGAGCATATCAATCAAAGTGACCGCATCCGTCGTGGATTCCGAAGGCTGATTCTGGCACCTTGTAGAGGCAAATATCGGCCTGGGACAGCTAGATGCCTCAAAGCCAGCACTTGAGGAGTTACTGGGTGATCTGCCTCTCTGCCCAGACGATATCAACGATCAACAGCTACACATGAGGGCGTTGCTGGCATCAGCTCGCATAGCGCATATGAGGTTAGACCCAGGTGAAGCCATACGACGCTGGATATTCGCGCTCCAACAGGTTAGCCATATGCATGCGCTCGGTGGCTCTCGTGGGTTCATAGCAGCTGTATGCCATTTGTCCTCGGCTCACGTACAGCTCTCGATCGGCGAGAAAGGCGAGGCTCATCGCTCATGGACAGCAGGACTGAAGATATTGGCGTGTGGGAAATGCGAATTTTGGATTCCTGTTGTGCTTACTGCTTGGCTTCAAAATATAGCGGCAGATATATACCATTCCCAAGGGACTTCAGCTTTTAGAAGGCATCATGCACATATGCTCAACAAAGATAAGTTCAACACTACGATCAACGAGCACTTCGGGAGTTGGTTAAATCACCTTAGGGTAGGGCAAAGATCAAAGAGGTATCCTTTGACTGTATTAATAGTTCTGGTCAGCAAGTCCTTTGGGAGGGGACATAGAGTAAAGACCTATTCATTAGAGAGGTACATAAACGACATCTACATGTGACCAACGGAAGCAAATAGTAAGCGATCCGTATTTCAGTTCAACCTCACAGGCAGTAATGAGTGCTGCTCGACGTTAGGCAATATCTTAGACTGGCATACGAGCACCACAGAGGAAGTGAAAACGCATTTGCATCAAGAACTAGAATATATAGCAACTCATATTGTGATACTCTGGCAGTAGGTGTCTATCGGAACCTCATGATCTTTATCTGGCCGGAAGGGCAAACAAAGGCTACTCGAGAAGCATTAACATCCAACGCTATCCGGCGATAATCGGCAGGGATCCAGAGCATTCGTTCGTCCCCCCGCATAATCCAATCCTCGCGAATGGACAAACCCCATCCAGCACGTCTTGTGCCTTTGAAATCGCTAGGTTTGCCAACTCCCGGCAAGCCAAACAACAGAGTTGGTATTCTCCAAAACGGTTCCTCGAGTTTCGGCTTGTTGTACGGTGGAGCCATTGCTGGAAGAGATCCAAGATCTTTCGCAATGTAGGGGCTAGTCATCTCTCTGATATAAAAGGAGTCATGGTACTTTTCGTATGTCAAGAGCCATTCACTATCTCGGGAGAATGCCAAAGGTATTTCCTCGATATCAGCTTTATCGAAATCTGGAAGTTGTTCACTGAGCAAGCATCCCGACTCCTGATAAACGAGCTGTACTGGGAGGAAGTCGCGGGCCACAGCCAGGAGCTTCCAATCTTCTGAACATAAAAATCTGTCGCTCGGTGTTGTTTCGTTAATAGGCAGAATTTTTGAGGTAGTATAGGCTTGCGTTTCAGGATCTTGAATCAAATCCCAGATTTGTAACTCTGACACCCATTCTCCGTCGGTTTCGAAGTTCGATACTGATGCCACGTGCCCACCATTGGCAGATATAGCTACATACTCGCAGTTTTTTGAATCGAAAGAATAAACCTGCGTCGTGAGATTTGTGTCCCAAACTCCGAGCCTACCATCTAAATCCTTCATAGCCACTAGTCTGTCATCGGGGGTAAATCCTATCTCGTCAGGGCCTGAAGCGCTGCCTGAAAAAAGGATGTTTGTGCAGAGATCTGTCACCGTATCCCAGATATGCGTCTTTCCTCTTGACAGCGATGCCAGCATACAGCCAGTACGAGAAAATAACAGCCTATCGATCCGATGATCCTCATTAAAACCGGCTCTTCGCTCTGATTCTTGAAATGAAGTTGATGATTGTGCCGATGGCCTTCGTTTTTGCTTGCGTTGGTCTGAAAGAATAGTAGAGAAGTCCCAAAGCTTGATGGTTGCATCCCAGCTAACAGACGCTAGCTCATTTCCACACACCGATAAAAAGCTGATCGGCCGAGTGTGCCCGCTCAGTACCTCAGCACAGGCCCCTGTCTCATCCCAGACCCTAATAACATTGTCATCTGAGCTTGAGATTAATTTGCGACTATCGGCTGAGAATGTGAGACAGGTCACCATATACTCATGCCTTAAGTCGTGCTTATAGATCCAGCCCTCCGTATCATCCAAGAACCAGACTCGAACAGCAAAACTTGACGCTGCTCCTACCCAATGTCCGTCTGGCGAACAAGCCACTGAATCGATCGTTACACCATCCCAAACGAAGGTATGTTTGCATTCGCCAGTGAACAAACCCCAAATCTTGGCCTCTGTTGGATCTGCTGAGATCGCCACAATGTCGGTGGGAGACAATAATGCTACTTTGCTGTGTCTTTGAATAATTCGATCGAGGCTTGAGACACGTTCTCCTGACTCCCAATTCAACACGGCAACATCCTCATTATACATAAGCACGATATTTTTGCCGTCTGGTAAAAAGAAGCATTGGTGAGCTTTGATCTCCAGTATTCGTTTGACCCTAAACGTGGTTGAATGAAGAATAACAGTGTCGTCATTAATCCGACAGCATAGCCAGAGCCCATCTGGGGAGTACGTTGGCGTAGAAATACGTATAAAATCCTCCTTTTGATAAATCAAATCACCTGAAACTGTCTCATAGATCCCGAGATAATGGTAACTGGAGACAGCTAGGTAGCGGCCAGCAGGAGAGTAACTGGCATGCTCTGAAAACTCGGGAATGTAAATCGTTTGTTTGTGAGTATCCCATTGACTTCCCATCTCTGGCTTCACGACAGTCCACTCAGGCATCTGGGAGGAGAACTGCTGGCGAATAACGCTGCACTTGGGGCTGAATAGGAGCGAAGATGCGTACACCTGAAGAGGGGCGGTTTCGATAGCGGGCTTGTGATGGTAGATAAACCGATGAGCATCATGGGTGAAATCAGTAAGCTCCTGCATTTCCACGTCGACCTATTCGAGAGTTAGTAATTAATGTATTCATCGCACCCCGATAGACTTACCAGTATATCTTCCAAAGCCATTATGCTCTTGATTGCTGTGGAAACTTCGTTCATCAGGCTTAGTGCCTCTAGCCAGCAGGTAAATCTCATCTGGAGGAAATGAAAGACCTTTTCGAGGTTTGAAAAACTTGACTCCTTAGCAGGATCTGATTCGCAGAGATGTTGAGCCCAATATACGCATGAATACTTGATACCAGCCAACGGATCAGGACTTGGGACTTTAACGGGGTTGAGGGTACCGGGCGAGTCAAGCCTATAGATATCCTGTCGAAGGGTATTCTCCATGACCTCAACAGATCGTGAGAATATGTGCCTATGCTGGTAACTCCTACCGCGCGGGAAAAGAGTCTCGTGGCCTTGTTTGAGAAGAAATTCCTTAGCTGACTGGTGTACAAAGAGTACCTCCCTATCCTGTAGTGTCAGAAAGGAGCCGCAAGAGGCTATTGCGTCTTCCACATCATCTTCGTCGTAATCATCCATGGACCCGACAAGTGTCGGTATCTCGGCTATTGTAAGAGGGCGATAAACAACACAAACCAAGGCCAGGATCTCCTTCAGTCGATCTGCTTCGAATGAATCTGTAATTTGATCCATCATGACTTGATAAAGAGCTTCAAGGCTCGTTGGGAACTTCATCACCTCCTCCATGACCAAACGTTTTCTGATACCAGAGTTGGCAAGCCTCTCGCACACCAAGGCCACCCAGAGAAATGTATCATCGGCATGAGACTGCATGTAATCAAAGACTTTCTTTTTCAACTCCGAGTCGTTCTGCCACTTCGTCCTCGCGAGGTCGTCAACCTTCTTGCTGATGTATGACTTGACGGCCTGAGAGACCGGTTCGTGCTGTTGTTCAAGGTCAAGGGTAATCAACCCCATCGTATCTGCAAATTCTTGATGGATCTCAGGCCAGTTACGACTGGACACAATCCATTTGGTGTTACAGGACTTGGACAGATCCACGATGAGGTTGGTGAGCTTGGATCTGTTGATGTTACACTCATCTAGAGCGTCAACAAGCAGAATTGTATCATGTAAACATGGGTCTTGAAGCATCTTAGTGAGGATATCTCCGAGAAGTTCACTGCTATTGATACTGTGGAAGAGCCTGTCCTTTTGCTTGTCGTAACTTTCGCGAAGTGTTGATATCAGAGATGGCTGGTGCTCAAGGAGAACATAGATCAACCCCCTCATGACGGCGATATCGCTGGACAGGTCTTCTTCTTTGACGTTTGTTTGACACAGGAAGAACGATATGGGCCTGATGCTCTTCTGTAGTTCATCGATGATGCCACAAAGCAACATTGTTTTGCCCTTTCCAGGCGGTCCATTGATCCACAGAACTCGGCTTGATAGGTCATCAATAAATGTCTGATAGGCGTCGCTCTTCAGGATCCATTCGTATGATTCCTTGAGTGGATCACCCTTTTGATTTTGTATCCTCTTCTTGTCCATGCGAGGGTCCGTGACCAACAAGGCGGCGAGACAGTCCTTGTCTTTGTCATCTTGCTTGTTCTTTTCTTTCAATCGTACTTCCTCTCTAAGGATCATGCAGATTGACTCGAGCGACTCAGCTTGGCCTACTGCAGATGTTTCGATCGTGCCGAGCTTTAGGCGGATATCCTGGCTGTCGTACTGCTCTATGTCCTTGCGAATGAGACGTTCTGCATCTTTGATGATGTTGAGCTCCCCGCCCCAATCATCAAGCTTGACGGCATCTCTTAGGATAACACCTGCCCAGTTACGATAATAGAGACAAGCGCTTCGCATCTGGAACAGGAGGAGCTTCTTGTAGAAGTCGATGATCTGGGTTTCCAAGTTGGCTCTCAAGGCGGCAGATAGAACGGTCGAATTGTCCTGAAGCACCAACTCGGCCAAGTTCCAATACCACTCCATTCGTGATAAGACATAGGCGATGCCTTTTCGATTCAGTCCTGGTTCCTTCATCGGATTGGAGAGAATCTGAGGTCATGTTAGTCATTGTCCTGCCAGTAATCGAAGGGGACTTACTTCTAAGCCGAGGCTGGCACCCGCCCACACAATTGCGGCTTCAGAGGAGTATTTCACAGCCTTATCCACTACTCCTTTAAGATTTTCAATGGTTTCGATGATAGTTGATAGGCTTTCCTTGTGTTTAGCCTGCCGCTTAGACTTCTCAAGCCCAGAGTAGACCAGTCTCCACATCTGGCGTGATTTGTCAGTCTTACAGTGTTCCAGGTTCTGGATCTCCTCAGGAGCTACTGTATCAGCCCACTCATTCTGCGCTAAATCAAGGATCTTTTCATAGGTTTGGACGATGTCTAGTTCTTTCTCTTCCAGAATACTGTAGGCTTGGTTCCAGAGTTGTTCAGGTACACTTGGAATGGCATTTTCTGGCTCTGGAGAGGGCGAAGAAACAGTTACTGGCTCGGTCATCGCAGGGGATGATGGTTTGATAGCAGAACTCATGACTGGGACGGTCAAAGAAGACTCAGTAGACTGATGGCATGATGGAGTCGTGATCTGGCTGGTTGAAGCTGCTGCGGGCAAAGACGCTGGACGAGATGATTGTTGATTAGCTGAGTCCGAGGACCTCAGTTTCTTCTTGAGCTTCGAAAGCTGCTTCATGATAGCAACGTGATAGTTCAATGTCTCTTTCAAGTTTGGTGATGGATGAGACAGAAGTGACTGATGTTGGGAAGCTGAAGTGCGGGGGAAGTTGAAAATCACCCGAGCGGGGAGAGATAAGCGCCGCAATCAGTAGGCAGAAAAGTCATGAGCAGCTGAAACCTGCATACGATTACAAACAGCTATCAGTGATATGATTGGAAGACGCGTTAGTGACAATGGTCAGCCTGCAGCAAGATTGGCGTTAGCCTACGTGGCCATCACCCTCTGGGCCAGTCTTGGTTGCCTCTCTTCAGTGAGCAAGAAAATCAAGATGCCAAAATAAACCGGTCTAAAGTTGTAGTAAAATATCTGCAGTTTACCTAAGTTCTTTTATTACTTAGGTCCTAAGTTTTGTTGCATCCCTTTCTTAGGTGAGAGATCAATCATCGCAACGCAAATCTGGAGGTGGTAGGGTAGAACGACTACCTCAACTGTCCTCAAATATTGAGCGCATTGGGTCGAATATAGAGTCAACTGAGAATTTGTCTCGATACCAGGTCTTTGGTTGAGAGAGGATTGGACAAGAATTGAGCACATCATCGCCTAAGCAGTCAAGACCATAGATTGGAAAGACGACATCGCTGGGATAATACAAATGCTAATATCCTACAAGAGGAGAATGTCTCTCTCTTGACTTCGCTGGAACTCATAACCTGCTCCTATCCCAAAAAGGCGACCAACCCCAACTCTTTCAAGTCCATTGGTGAATGTAGAGCACGGACGAACGAATACAACAGTGAAAATGCTCTCATCACCCCAAATCTTACTAAATATCCCAGCGCCCCGCGCAATTCTGAGGATCGAAACGCAGAGAGCAAATATGATTGGGTTTCTAGCAAAGGCGTCATTGAGTTGAAGATCAGGTTCCTCCGGGGAACCCCATCCGACGACAGTATCCGTCTCTATGGCAAGAGCTACGGTTCGGAGCTGGCAGTCGACTGGCGGTTATTCCTTTAAGTAGCGACTGGCTCTGTAAACAAGATCTCTGGATGGTTCCTTCAATATAGGGCCAAATCTAACAGACAACAGCCGGCAGCGAGTGTTGAGAGTATTCATAGATGCTTCGGGCGCAAATGCAACAGTCAATATAGCCTGATTGACAGTGCCGGACGGTATACCAGTAGTTGATGTGTTAATTCCACCAGTACTAGTAGTTGGGCCTACCCGGCCACCTGAAGTGGAAGATATACCAAGGAGGTTAAAGCAATCTGCCGGATCATCGGTCTAAATCCAAGAAACTGGGGTATCGATCGACGCCCAGGACCAAGAAGGGAACTTGGCATAACGTGAGTGTATACCCGCTGCGTCCTGCTTCCAGAGTAAGTCCATCCCCAAGCACCATGGCCTGAGGCCGCAAACCGGCTTAGGAGACGACTCCTGAGCGATAAATTCTTGCGCAACACCACTTAGAGCCACAATACGATCTTCTTCTGGTTTGGTCAAATGCATCGTTGAATACTGCGATACCAACGATTGCCAGTCGAGAGGGGATTGAAAGGGAGGAACTACTGCTTTGTAACTATCCCAGAGGTGCTTGGGAATTACCATACCCATGAGTGGAAGGATTCGATGCAGACTTGGACTCGGATCTATGTTAATGAGGCTCTCCCCTTGATGCTGAAGATTTCGATATTTGCATCGTAGCGTCAGGCCATGTTCTGTGTACCACGCAATTCTCCAACTCGGGGCCCATTCCTGAAATACTCAGCCCCGAGATAGGATGTCATTCTTCCGTATCTGGTTGTGCCGCAGGGTCTCCCGCGCCGGGTCAAGATGACAAGACACATAGAAATGGCCTTTCCTATTCCCTTCCTTGTCCCGGTAAGGAAGCCGAGCCAGGCGATATAAATCTCCTTCGGGTATACGGAAAATACCTTGAGATCTTTTACCAGGGGGAATAGCTGCCATGATAGTGAAGGAGGCATTTTGGTAGTAGTCAGCCATCTTGACAGCCTCAGCGTTCCAATCCTCAGGACTATCTTGAATAATGCAAAGACTGTCAATCCACACGTAAGGTATACCCACCACGCGATCATGATAATTCCGCTGGTATGTACTTGATCGCGGCGTCTCTGGGTTACTCCAGCAGTGGCTGAGGGATATGTACTCTCCCAACCTACCTCCAGTCTCTTCCAACGTGTATTTCAGCCAGTCAACCTTGGTAGTAGATCGACTAACACGAATGCACCTTGTTGGCAGCGGGGAGCGGCCTCTTTCAACTTTTCGAGTCATGGATAAGGTTTGCGCACATTCATGGTGAGTTTCGCAGGAATCCAGCCATTGCCGTATCCTATTACAGGATGCTTTAGATGAAGGGTCTCTGTCGACGGGGGTCAGTCCGATTATATCTCCACTGGTCGCTGCCGGACTGCCTTTGGTGGGGATAACTAGCTGCTCCTTTGAACGGCATTGCGAGACTTTGCTTACCTTCGTCAGCATGCAGATTGAACACACTGTAGTCGTCGCCTCTAGAGAATAAAGAAGGCTTCGGATCTTTCGAAAGCTTAACAAGCAGCATAGAAAAACCACGTTGCAGCCAACTATGCTCACGAAAGAAAGTTTTTCTATTTCTTCCAATAATAACATTGCAGAAATGATATCCTTGCTGACTACCGTCTCTGTCAAGGGTTGTTTTGGTAGTCATCCAAGGGCTTTCTGGGCGGGCAAATGCCTGAATATCGAAACCCTGGCAAGAAGGACAAAGAATCGCGCGAGTTGCCATTTCGGTCTGCGATAAGGAAATTTAAAACCATGCAGAAAATGTGTTATCTACAGAAGAGCCTGACGCGGGGAAATTACAGGATTGTGCTGTGCCTGAGGCGTGAGTGCGTGCGACTGAAGTGAAAGTGCAAATGTCATCAATAGCCTATAAGACATTCACTAAGCAAAGCGTCAGCATCTAAAAAGAGTAGAAGGACTTCGAATAGCAGCATCATTCAAGTAAGGAAGTAACGCCACAGGTGCTCAAAGATATGTCCCAAGACAGATATCAACTCAATGTCCATCCTTGGCGCGAAATACTACTGATGCGTGCTACCGGCTACCCTATATTCGTCGCAAGCTCCTTGCGGTTCGCCTTTGCTATTCATGCCATTAGCAGAAGGTATGTTGACTAAAATTATCAATTCCAACATATGGATTCAAACGGCCCGGAGATCTTCGCATATCCTCAGCCTGTGTCCGACGAGCGACACGTTGACTACGGCCTCGTTCAGTTCGATAGCCAAGCACATGCGTTTGAGTCTCTGCTCTGTGTCTACATCAACCTAAGTCTATTCGAGAGGTTTCCATCCTGGGTCTTTGCCAGATACAGACATAATCCAGTTTGGGCGAACGGGTGGACATCAAGGGTCGTTATACTAGCTCTTGCGCTCGTTCCTGGTGTGCATTTGGCGATCGCTATCAGTTGTCAAGTCCTATTTGCCGGCACTAGTTAACAACTGGCTGAGTTCACCACGGATTCGAGACTTGCTAGACAGATGGGAGGAGCTAGATAGACAGCCATGGGGACCAGACACGCCCGTCCCTTCAGAGCTCCCGCCGCCGCCGCCACCTCCTCCACGAGGTGACTACGTTAGCAAGAACCCAAAGGAACCAGAGATAGACCCTGTGGTCACATGTGTTTTGGCTTTTATTGTGCTCTCGGTCATAGATGTCTTCATCCGCTGGGCCAAGATCCTCACCCTACGAGTTGTACCAACATCTTGGAGATTTCCAGACTCTATCACTGTTTGCCATCGACCCGTCCCTTCTGATAGTCCTCAACATCTCGAGGAAAACCGCACAGGATGGGATAGACCTATAGCCGCCATGTTCCAAAAGCAGCAGAGTCGGAGATTGAGTTTTGGGAGGTGGTACTTGGCTTTGCCACAATTGAGCTTGCTCTCAATACGACCTACCTGGTACTCTTACAGAGGTCCAAGGGCGAGTGTAACAGGTAAGTCGTACTAGTAGATAGGAGTCATAGACTGATTGACTTATCCAGCGGCTGCATCATGGGGATAGTATACCCTTCTTGGTGGCTATTAACCTTGCTCTGTATTGACGCTATAATACGCTCTCGAATACCATTTCAGCGTGTTCTATGGAGGGGTACGCATTCCGTCTGTGTTGTCCACCTTGTTACCTTGTGCTTTTGGATCGGGACCATATTATTGCTTGAAGGTCTAGTATTGATAGTGATTGCGGATGATTTCCTCAATAAATCGGAAAATGATGGTGCTATAGTCGGGCTCAACTTTGGACGAGTTATGCTTGTCGGCATTTGGATTGTATTGTGGTACATATATCCTCCCTGGAGAAGGCACTTTGGAAGATCCTGGCTTCGTAAGTGATAAATGCCACTTCATTACCGAAAGGAGAAGAGAAAAGTAAGAGGAGGTTATTAGCTAGCTAAGGCGGAGTCACAATGCTGATAGGAGTAGTAGTTTCTGGGCAGGATTAATGCCAAGGTTCAGGCTCGCAAGACAGATTCAGTAAGAGATGTTGTATTTATAAAAGCGTCCAGTCATTTTGAGGACTTCTAGCAAGAAGGGATCAAACTATTAGGTGTGTCCGACAGTCAGTGCCGCCGGTGGTGATAAAGTTCCAGTCCAACTTGGAGACATTACAAGTCCCTGCGCTCATCATGATGCACCTGTTCGGTGGTCTCAAGAACAGCCTGCTTCTCAGTGTCCTTGAGGTCGACTTGTGCGACATTAGCATCGTCACCATCGAAGATTCTAGCAATCTCCTCCAGAGTAGGTCCCTTGGTCTCAACGTAGAAGAAGAAGACAAAGGCGAGCTCGACGGCGATCCAAACCTATTTTTGTATTAGTCTTTGAAAATGGGAGTAAAGTGAGAGAAGGGGCACTTACAGTGTAGAAGCACCAGAAGTTCCACTTGTTGGGAAGGTTCTCGAGAGCGATGGGGTTGGTTTGGTTGCCGATGGTGAGGGCAACCTGGATGAAGAAGTTCATGATAGTGAGGCCACGGGCACGGAGTCTGAAGGGGCAGATCTCCAGGGCGTAGGCGACGATAAGACCGGACCAGGCGATGGAGTAGCAGACGTCGAAGAGCCAGATGAGGGCGATTTGGGGGTATCCGAGACGCTTGATCTCGACCTCGCCACCGGCCTCGAAGCGGGCGGCTACAATGGTCCAGGCCAAGAAGAACAGCAGCATACCTAGTCACAAGTTAGCCTGAAAAACTAATTAGTGGAAGGGAATTTCTACATACCGACAGTAGCAGTAAGGAAGAGTGGACGACGACCGAATTTATCAATTCCCATGGAGCAGCCAATAGCAACGAAAAGCTTGAGCATGTTCTCTCCTGCGTTCAGTCCGGTCTTCTGGGCCTGGTCCTTGATACCAGCGCCCTCGTAGATGATGTTGGAATAGTTGCTGATCAGAGCATTACCAGAGTACTGCGAGATAATACCCAGGGAGATCAAAAGCATGAGACGGTAACGGTTACCGCGGGTTCGAAGGAAATCGATATAGCTGCCGCTCTTCTGAGCCTGGTACTCGAGGGAGATGGTGTCCTTGATCTCAGTGTACTCAAACTGTACGGTGGCGTTGTTGGCGTCGCCATTGGCGTGGTACTTGGCGAGAATGTTGAGAGCTTCCTCGTGACGCTCGTTCGCCATGAGCCAACGGGGAGACTCGGGGATCCACCAGATGAAGGTGATTTGGATGAGGGATGGCACGGCTTGGATGAGGGTGATGGATCGCCATGACCAGTTGCTGCTGATGTTGATCGTACCGAGACCGATGAAAGCGCAGACTGCAGATATCCGTTAGCGGTTGTGAGAGGTAAGATTGTGGGGAATTGACTTACGAGTGGCACCCAAGTTCCACAAGCAGTTGTAGATGGCGGAGACGATAGCACGGTGCTGAGGATGGCAGATCTCGGTGAGGAGAACGGGGCAAGAGAGCTGGGCCAGAGAGTTTCCGAAACCGACGAGGAATCGACCACCAAGGTACACTGTCAAGATACATCAGCGCTGCTCAAATACGTGAGTCGGTTTAAAGCATACTGCCGAAGCCATTGGTAAAGGCGGAGATGAAAGCGCCGAGAATCATGATGAGACATCCCGTTGCAATAGGAATCTTTCGGCCAAAGTGATCAGCCATAAAGGGGCTATACCCAATAAAGTTAGCTTTCTGTTTCTGTTTCGTTTCCACCAACCATCACCCCGCAGACAGAAACACCGTAACATACGCGAATGGGAAACTGGCAATGCTGCCAATCTGGTAGATCGAGTTCAGGATGCCAAGCTTGGAGCCCGTGGGGTGACCAAAGTAATCTTGCCAATCGTCCATGGCCTGCGACGTGTTCAACATGGATCTAAAGATGCCCCATTAGCCTTGATTCCATCATCGCCAAGTATTCTGGGCGATCGCTTGGCTCTTTCTTACCCATCGTAACCAGTCGTGGCAGAGCAGACACACAGAATCGCGGCGTAAAAGTACAGCACGCGCATTCCAGGATCAGCCCACCATTTGACCTTTGCGAGCTGAGGAGCCTCAGCCTGCGCGACGGCGAGGTCCTGCTTGGTAGTAGCCGCACCGACAGCGAAGCCCACCATTTTGAGAGTATAGCTTTTGGTATTCTGGAAGGGGGGATCAAAAAAGCCACAAAATGCAAGTGTGATAGCAAAAAGAGTAAAAACCAACTTGGCGCCAAGCTGGACATTAAATATGAGATGGCCCTGTCAGTCAGCTTTACAGATTAACCTATTAACCGGGTCCTGTAATTTACCCCAGAACCCCGGCCCGCGAATATAGGCTAAACTGGCCGCCCAGCCTAATAGGACCGCTGTCCCCGGGTATTTTCTCCATGGGGGGGTGCCTCATCTGGGGTTAGCTCCATTGAATAGAGGGAAAACTCTTAGAGCCGCATGATTCGACGGCCCGGCTGCCGTTGGAGTTTGTCTGATGGCGCTCGACTTTTACGGAAAAATCCCCCGCAAACCCGTATCACGCTACTCCAGACTCCCCAATCAGCCCACTGTTTGCTTTACCCACTACCGTATTTTTCGAAGAGCCTCGGGTAAGTCGCTTATTTTTGATGCCATTTTTAAAGTCGTTGATGACAGCTCGACTTTTGGGTGGTATTACCCCATAGGTGATTTAGAGTCGCATTCGGCCCTTCCAGAACTAAGAAGGTGAGTTGTTTGTTTGTGCATCGCTGTCAGCTAAACACAAGATCAATAAGCGGGAACCTCTGCTGTCGCATGCCATTTGCAAATCTCTTGAAAACCCGCATGCACTTGACAATAACGACGTGAGGTCGGGTAGCAGGCGACAGGGAATCAGGGTGCCAATTAAAATAAGCTAAACTTACCTGGTATTCTTATTAACGTCGGCCACCCAAAGACC
>NJCS01000651.1:291-50863 GCA_002234255.1 Fusarium sp. Na10
AATAAACTTTAAATAAAACTAGAGTTTATTAATAAATAAATATAATAATACTATAATTCTAAGAGGTTAAAAGGACTAACCTTTAAGAAGGGAGATATAGTATACCTATTTACTAAAAATATTACTATAAAATAACTAAGCTATAAGCTAGACTTTAAGTATATTAAACCTTATAAGATTATTAAAAAGATCTTTAAAAATAATTATAAATTAGACCTACTAGTAAGAATTAGGCTTTATAAAGTTTTCTATATTACATTACTTAAATTAGCAGCTAATACAATATATATTAAAATCAGTAATAAACTAAAGGAAATTAATAGGCTAGAACTTTATAAAGCAAAAGTAATTAGGAAAATATAAGTAAAAAATAGTAAAAAGGAGTACTTAGTAAAATAGAAGAATTACCTAGAAAGTAAAAATATATAGAAACTACTAAAATACCTTATTAATACCTAATAACTCCTAATAAGTTTTTACTAAAAGAATTAAAAAAAGTACCTAAACCTAGAGAATCCTACTTAGACTGCTCTATAACTATAGATTAATCTTAAAAAGAACTATTAATTATAATACCCTTTAAAGCAGTATATTTATTTTACTCTATATGCTTAAGCTTGTCTATAGAACTAAGACTATATTAGATTATATTAAGACCTTTTACCTTTACCTAATAATACTAATACTATAAATAGGTAATCTTAGCAAACTAAGTAGTTATTGCCTAATAGATATAAGTAAACTTAGCCTAAAGGGTAATAAGTTTATCTTTAGTAGACTTTTCCTTATACTTAAGATAATGTTTTTTATTAATAATTTTTTAAGCTAATATTATATTAATATACCTATAGAATCTTTTTATAAATAAAAGCTTACTAGTAGCTATAGATAAGCTATAACTATTATATAAAGCCCTGGATTTTATATAAGGCTTATAATAATTCAACTTTATAGGATTTAAAACGTAAGAATCCTCTATCTTATAATAAATATAGTTAAAATAAGGTATAATTAAATTCCTAAATGCTATAATAAGAATATAAAGCGATTTACAGTTTTTAGTAAAAGTTTTCTTATTCTTAAATATATAGTTAGACATTTTAAGGGGTTTATAGAGTTAAAATAAGACTTACTAGGAATAACTAATAGATAAGTATATTAGCTAGGCCTTAAGGATAAGGCCTAGGGAGGAGGGAGATTGTGTTATAACCTTAATAGGTCCTGTATATATACTTTATATTTTTTACTAATTAATACATTACTTGCTAAAAGACAATTAGCACTAAGACTTTATAATTATAACTAATCCAATATAATTAGTACTAATTTAATAGGATTACTATTAATCTAATATATAATACTACTAATTAATCTAAATTACTTAAGTATATATATATTTATTAGCACTAGATAGAACTTAGCTTACTAGCTATTAATAATACTTCTTTACCTTAATAAGCTTTACCTATACTATTAACTATTAAGAAATATAACTTTAAACTAATATGCTNNTTTCCCTGTTTGAAACCCTAACCGTTACAAGCAGGTAAATAAGTTATCTTTTAGGTTTTTATAATATTAGCCTTTAGCTGTAGTAATTAGTTAGTTATTATAGTATAATATTTAAGTTATTAGCTATATGTATTATTTATAGTTAAGGCTTGTGGCTAAGAGCTTAAACTAGAAGATAGAACTTAGTTACTACTTGGCCCTATATACTAAGCAAAAAACCATGTCTCTCTCTTGCTCTGCTGATGCTATTAGTTAGCCAATCATCTTCGGAGGAAAAGTTATCGATTTTGCCGTTAACTTGGTTGAAAATTATAATTTTAAGGCAAAGTCATTCCTTTACTATGGCCACCCAACAACCGTCGCGGAGGATGTCAACTTTTGCAACGTCACCGTCACCTACACTCACCCTGGCCAGAACGATACTGTCCACGTTGAAACATGGCTTCCTATGGACAACTTCAACGGTCGACTTCAGTCCGTCGGGGGAGGAGGCTGGATCGCTGGACGATATCCGCCTAGCTATGCTGCCATGAGCGGAGCAATTAGTGAGGGCTATGCCACCTCTACGACTGATGCTGGGCTACAGCTACAATCGGACTATGGTCCTGATAGCTGGGCCCTGACCAGCGAGGGGAACCCCAATCTCTCCCTACTCCAGAACTTCGCTTCTATCTCCCTAGGCGATCAAGTATGTTTTTACCATATCTTTATAACCTGTTTATGCTAACAAGACTAGGCAAACATTGCTAAAGGGTTGGTCGAAAGCTTCTATGGGGAAGCACCCAAATATTCCTACTGGAGTGGCTGTTCTCAGGGCGGGAGACAGGGTATGATGCTTGCACAGCGGTATCCAGAAGCTTATGATGGCATACATGCGTGTGCACCGGCAATCAACTGGAACCAGCTCTTCATGTCGACCCTTTGGCCTCAGCTGATCATGCAGGAGCTAAATTACTTTCCGTACCCCTGCGAGATGAATGCCATCTTAGCGGAGGCCATAGAGGCCTGTGATGGACTTGATGGTATTATTGATGGGATCATCTCCAACGAAGACGCCTGCGATTTTGACCCAATGGACGTCGTCGGCAAATCGTTCAATTGCTCCGATACTGTGAATATTACTAGTATCAGCGAGGAGGCTGCCAAGATAGCCAAATCTACCTGGTCAGGTCCTACTACTGCTGATGGCAAGTTCATATGGTACGGCCCTAACACGGGAGCTCAGCTTAGCGGACAGTCGCTCCAGCTGACGAATGACATTGGACTTGCCATGACCACATGCGCCAACGGGACTTGCAAAGGAGCTCCGGTGGGACTTGGAGAGGTTTGGATCAAGTACTGGATAGAAGCCAACCCGGACTGGTCGTACAAGAATATGAGCCGAGAAGCATTCGATCTTTATGCCCACGAATCTGTTCAGCGGTATGAATCAGTAATTGGAACCAACGATCCTGACCTGAGAGCCTTTTACAAGAAAGGCGGCAAGATTCTGGGCTACCATGGAACGGTAAGTCTTATTTCTTACTTACCTAGCAGCCCGAGCTAACAAGTTGCAGCACGATCAGATCATTGCAGTCAAAGGCACAAGACACTACTACGAAAAGGTGAAGGAGATCATCCCCGAAGTCGCAAGCTTCTACCGCATGTTCGAAGTTCCTGGGCTGCTACACTGCTCGGGCGGCAAGGGAGGACAGCCGACAAACACGTTTGATGCACTTCGAGCTTGGGTCGAGAACGGGACTGTGCCAACTGAACTGCCTCATTCTTTCGAGGACGCCAATGGTTATGGGCAACATCGTCTTCTCTGCCCTTACCCTCAAAAGGCGTGGTTGAAGATAAATGACAGCAATAAGGCCGTCTACAAGTCTACAGACTTTGCTTGCGTCTGAGTTTGAGTAAATCTTAGATGGTGTAGCTACAAGTAAACTTGTCAGCAATGCTGTAGACATTCACCAGAGAGGAAGGGATTGCAGTCTTGTTCTGGAAAGCGGCGTCTACTGGTATATTTCTTATAAAGGGAGCTTAGTTACTGGGCAATTAGAGCACTAAGCCCAGATTATAATAGACGCTTCCCGGAGATCCAATCCTCAGACCCCAAAGAAGCCCCACTCTTGGGTAAAATAATCCACCCTGATTAACTTGATCCTGTGCCGTCACCCTCACTTATTTTTGTGCAAATCGTCAGCGAGCCATTAACTCGGACCTAGTGATACTCATTTGCGTATTATCCTTACAGGACAAAATGTCGCGAAGCTTGCAAGCATGTTATGGCTGGTATGACTCTCTGTGTTCTACCTCACATTTCTAAGAGATACTAAGCCGAAGATGACAGCCGAAGAGCAAAAGTTAAATGCGATGGTGCAAGGCCGCAATGTATGGTATGCTCGCGCAAACAAAGACATTGTCGTTGGCCGGAGACTCTCGCCCCCGGTGGCTATAGGGCTATACGTTTGGAAAACACTTCGCCAGTGGCCGCAGGGCATGCCAGGGAGCCACTTGTGCCAGAGATTACACAAACTGGCACTAAATCTATGCCAAGTAGAATAACACCTCTGCTGAAGCAACGCCTCCTTCAGGCCTTCTCCCATACTCATCAGGGTGTGGAGCTTTGTGGCTGCATTCCGCTGGATACATTTGCAGACGATAACATTGACGGAGAAGATCAGTTCCTGCTCGAAGCGGTGCTTGCCCTGTCTGCTCTCCATGTTACAGATTCCGAGGTCGAGACGGGCTCGCAATTCAAAACCGCCAAAGCTGTCATGCGGCATTATCGACATTTGGCACAAGCATCGTCTCGGGACTACTCCGATCGACCTACCAGTAAGTTTTGCATATGCTGCTCCAAGAGCAGAAGACAGGATTTATCACTCACACATCTCAAGTCACGGCTATACGAGCTAACTTGGTCTTGGGCCTCTGTGAGCTGCTAACAATGGCTGGTTCCAAGGCGTGGCTCCATATTGGGCTTGCAATCCGCTTTGCCCAAACTCTGCGTATGCGTTCGGAGCATAATCGACGTCTGAACCCGTACCAGCGAGAGATTCGCAGGCGCACATTCTTAACACTTGACCGCGTAGTTGCCTACTCTACGTTCCGAACACAAACGATACGCCTGGATTTGGTTGAACTGCACCTCCCGTGCAGCGAAGCGGCTTTCGTATTCGGACGTGAGACCCCAGGACCGCGGATTGAGGAACTTGGACGCGAGCTTCAAGACAATTCTGGCTCATTAGTCCTGGCCTATCTCGTCAAGATCGTTCTCTTTTGGTCGCCCATAGCTCAAAGCTTTGTCGAGCATGGCCGAAGGCTCCTATCGGGGAAAAACGGCGCAGAGGCTTGGGAGAGATATTGGCAATCTGAGGCAGCCATTACTAGTTGGCTTAATAGTCTCCCAAGCGGAATGAAGTGGTCGGAGAACAACCTCAGAGCCCACAAGTCCCTCGGGCAATCTTGCCATTACATTAGCATGCATATGCTGATCCAACATGCGTTATTTATCGTGCATCACGAAGTTTTGGTGTACGAAGAAGATCAAATCTCACTACCAGATATCCTTTCAGTTCCTACTACGACCACAAGCGGCTCTACATTCAATGAGCAAAGTCTTACCAGTAGTCAAGCTTGCGTTGATGGGGCAATGCAAATTGTGAACATGCTACGAACCATTGAGCGAGTTACCAAGGAGTTACCTCCAAATCTTTTTGCAGGCACAGCCATATCAACGTCAGCCACTGTCTTGCTCTGGGTCTGCTATTGTAGCCCTGATGTCGCGTTCCCACCAGGATTCCATATTCAAGAGCCCGAGGTAGCCAGACAGGATGCCAATTATCTGCTAGCGGTTTTAGACACTTGGGCCGGCACTTGGCCGCGGGCTCGAGCATGGGCCAACTCCATTCGACTCTTGGATGAGTTCTACCGTTCAAGGCGTGGTGGCCGAGGACTCCCTCGAGCAGCTCCACCTTTGCAAATTGAAAGGAGTGAGCCTGACTCTGGCGCTGGGTCACCAATACACTTGTGGGACGGGGATGGACTACCTGATGTCAGCACGATCCCTAGGGGAACATATTACAAGGTTCGGATGATCACAGGCTTGATTCTTGAACATCCTGAAATATGCAGATCTATCCTGCAAATGCGGGACGACGAGCCTTCCACAGAACAGTCGGAGCGGGATCCAGTCTCTTGGCAAGCCGACTTTGACTTTTCATGGATGGAAGACACAGACCTTATGGCGGAACATTCCGTCCTGACAGATTATGCTATGTACCTTGATATTTAAACACTAGCCAGTCTCATGTAGACACCAACTAATCCAAATAGTATCCTAGGATATACATGAACATCCGAATTCCTCGCTAATAGACATATCTAAACTTCCTGATCTGGGTATCCGTCTTGTCATCCATGGCCATAGCTTCAGACAATGCTTCACGAGAAACAGGATCGGCGTCGGCCATGTCCATCGCGGCCTCCTCGAGATCGCGATTGTTATTGACCCAGATCAAGTAACGACGGAAAGCATAGGAAAGCACGAAGCAAGCTGATAGGCACACCATCATAGCAGCAAATCCGCTGTCGTACCTGGGGGCCTCGCGCGCAAAGAACAGCTGCGGGCCAATGATGTTTCCAGCGCAGTAGGCGATGAAGATCTTGAATCAGAGCAGATTAGATCAAGCGATAACCAAAGAGGGACAGGTAATCTTACCAGAGCATTAACAGTCGTCTTCTTGGTGAAGCCACCAACGTTGCCTGACATCAGCGACATGACGATGGGGAAAGACCCAGAGTAGCCGCCCACCAAGCAAGTGCCAGCATAGCGTCCCCATCTGTCATGTTCTGGCAGTTCACGGACAAGGGCAGCTCCAACGAGAGCCAAGGCATAGCACATCATCAACCAGTAAGTACGTGTGCCCTCCCAGATCCTGCTACCAACGGTGCAGATGATGACAAGAATTAGTTGCAACGCATAAGGCGCCATCTGCAAAAGAAGAGTCTGGAAAGTGCTAAAGCCAATACCTTTCAATATAATGGACCTGAACTGCCAAGATGTTAGCAGGGTTATATCACAAGGGAAGCTAGCTGTCTGTCTCACTGAAGTAATGCCGCCGTTAGGAATGTTGAGTCCGATCTGCAGGAGAACCAGGAACCATGTCTTAGGGTCAGTCAGAGCTTCCTTGAACTGATCCCACTTGAACTCATTACTCTTGATACCAGTCAGATTATCCTTTACCCTGATCACAGCTTTCTCCCGATCCTCTTTGCTCAGAAACCAGGCAGTATTTGGCGTGTCGGGAAGAAAAAAGATGTTGGCAATTCCCCATAGAACAGTAGCTGCACCTAGGAAGAGGAAGGTTCACTGGAAGAGAGGTCAGTCAAGGAGCACTTGTTAAGCCAGCTAAGGCAATCACATACTTTCCACGGCGCAATGATGCGGATGTGGCCAATGCCGAAGTTTAGAAGACCTCCTAATGCTCCAGCCGTGGTGTTGCCTAGGAACCAAGCCGCGTGACGTAGTGGCTGTTCTTTGCGCTTATAGAACATGGAGATCATAATAGTAAGACCAGGAGCGATGGCAGATTCCGCTACACCGAGGAAGAATCGAGTGGCCAGAAGACCAGCAGCATTGTGACAGGCAGCAGTGACCATAAGGACAGCACCCCAGATCAAGCTAAGAGAGGTATAGTATGAGTACAAGCGCATCAATGCGGCAAGGCAGGGGTCTACAGGGGTTTGCTCACATAGAAAGGGTAGTGGACTTGCCCACTTTCCACTTGACCATCATTAAGCCCGCTGGGTACGAAGCGATCAGGTAGCCGAAGTAGTAGATACTGCTGGCCCAAGAGTATTCATTGCCTGTGAGCTTCAGGTCCGTACGGAGGCCGAGAATCGCGGTCGACGCAAGGGCGGATTTATCAAGGTACTGGAAAGCGTAGGAAAGGGCCATTACAGGCAGTAGCCTATAGTTCGTGTCAGATAACAGCGTGTAACAGCGGATAGATATACCGTGGCATACCATCGGTCAAGAGTTCTGCGAATGCGCAGGTCATCTTCGGGACTGATTCTTTCGATGACAATGCCGGTAGCAACCTCGGCGGCATCCTCTGAGCGTGCATACTGTTTCTTTTCGTCCTGGTCCATTGTCGTGCGCAGTCTTCTGACTTGGGATTAGAGTAAAGAGAGTATTAGGTGATGATAAAAGTGTGTAGATCCAAGTATCCTGGGATCTCTTTGCGGATGCTTTTACGCATCTTTATATTTCCCAATCCTTATCTTGCAGGAAGCCCACTTGCAGCAAATCTGGGGTAAGGCCGGATGCGGAGATAACGGCATCGCGGAGACTAGCCATCTTTGGGAGCAAACTGCCGCTCCCGTAACGGAAACTAACCTGAACAAGTAATAAACTTCCGTCTCTGGCATTTGGTGTTACCGACTCACCCCGTGTTTCGTTCTTATAAGAATGATAAGTTCATGGCCTTATCTAGAGACATTTCAGTCGGATAGACTTTGTTTTCTTCCTTATCTTCTATCAAGTGTCTATTTCTATCGACCACCCCTCTCTCACTTGTCCATAATCAAGTACCCCAAGTCACCCTGCATCAGTCACAATGATCGAGCTTCACTGTTCAGGTACGCACTATGAGGTACGTGCATACCAAGACGCCAGACACAAATTGATGGAGAGACTAATATGCCTCAACAGATTGGTTACAAGCATGGCAGCGAGGCAAAAGAGCTCGTGCACGGCAGTCTCGAGTTCTACATTGAATTTTTCATAAAATCTTGCAAAATGAGCTGGGCAAAAGCGGAAAAAGCTGCAGATCCATTTCTGCCTTATCTCGAGGAGCATGTACCGCATCTGGTAGAAGAAATGAGAGGTAAGTATATACAAATAATAGTAAGTTCCAAGAAGTGCATCCTGAATCTAACGCCATCTAGGTATTGCTGATGGCGCTGGTGTTACATTCGACGCGATTCTTGCGCTCAATGCTCGATCTGAAATCGCCATGGGCATGATGGACGATGGCTGCACTTCTTTGTCATGGAAATCTGGCGACTTTGCGATTGGAGCCCAGAATTGGGATGTAAGTACTCTTACCTGCACTCATATGCACCTTGACAAAAGCTGATATACCAAATTGATGTAGTGGGAAGAGCCACAAAAGGCCCGCCTGGTCCTTATGCACATCAAGCCTGGAAAAGATGGACTTGTTCAGAGACCAAACATCTGTCTTGCCACAGAAGCAGGAATGCTCAGCAAGAGTGGTCTCAACTCGGCCGGCGTCGCGGTCTTGGTCAACGCAATCAAGGCAAGGGGCGTCAACTACAAGGCACTGCCCTTCCACGTGGCCATTCGCGCAGCCCTAGACTGTGAGACACGCGTCAAGGCCGTGGCTCGTATCCGCTCCCTAGGACTCGGAACCTCGGCGCACCTCATGTTTGCTGACAAGACTGGGGGCACATCGCTGGAGTTCAGTCACATGGACGTCGTTCAGATGGAGATGGTTGATGGAAAAATTGCGCACACGAACCACTTCTTGCAGGAACATGACGAATCTGTCATTGACAGGGTCATCTTCCCTGACTCGATCAGCCGCCAGGAGCGTATTACGCAGCGCTTGGAGGAGGGCTCAGACCGCGTCAAGGCGGGGCAATCACCCATGTCTTGTGTAGAGAAGATGCTCGAGGATGAACAAAATTTCCCGACGGGGATCAACAGGAAGTCAAGCCCGATCAGGATGAGTGAGACGCTATACAGCTTCGTCACCGACTTGAACACCAAAACAGTCAGCTTCAGACTCGGTCGGCCAAACGAGCCCGAAGGGATCTGGATCTTAAAGCCTGCAGAGCGTTAGAGAGCGGCTCAGAGAAATTCTCGCCTTTATTTTATAGAATCGATCTTATACCTAGACATTTATGTAGGGCAATCAAGTATATTATTTACACTGAAGCTTGTCATGTTCAGTCACTGCAAGGCAAAAAGATATTAATTGTAAATTATATAATGGTTTAGCAAAAGAAAACATTAAACACAAATCTTTATCAATGCGCCACGTCTAGATATACAGTATATTCTTAATCAATTTCGTAGTGTTGGTGTACCCGAGACTCGGATATTCAGACCAACACCATGTGACAATTTGCAGCACCAGAGCCATTTTGTCCATCTTGACCAAATCCAGATCGCATGTTGTGACCGGCAAGCCCAAGGATGTCCACTTTCATTACTCTCGGTTGTATTTGCACCGAATCGTACGCCTGATCCCCAAGTTCATGCCAAGCTATTACCCTGGGTATGCCCCAGAGGATCCTAATTACTACCCATATAGTGGGGCGCCGGTATAGTCTTCGCTCACGATACCGCCATCAATGGTGCTTCGATCTCTCTTCCCTTATTCTTGCTGTATTCTGGTGAAATGGGCCCGGCCGGACCATATCTTCCATCCATATGGACTTCACTATGGACCGCAATTTTATCTCTGACGTAAGCCCTTGGAACTATCTTTATCGGAAGGGTTGCGAATCGATGGGGGCAGAAATTGTCATCTTGTGCTGCTGGCATTTCCGCCCTGGCCGGGGCTGCTCTACAATTCATTGCGGTTCAACGTACAACTCTGATGGGGGGTGAATGAACACTGGCTTGGGGGTTGGTTCGATTATGGCTACCGCAACTACATATCGGTGAAGTGAGCCATTCCAGATTTATTCTTATGTTGTCTTAACGAAATTAACCTCTTCGCTAGGTAGTACCCCTGAAACTTGGAGCACCCCTCTAGACTTCATCAGTAATTTTTGTTGTCTCAACTCAAGGCCTTGCTCTAGGCGTGGTGTGAATATTTGTACCTGACATCCGCCAGCGAGCTTTCAGGATTGTTATTGCTATTCACTGGGCTGTAGGGGCTCTCGCTGTCATTTCTTGAGCTGTAGCTCCAGAGTAAGTTATATTAATCCTTGCCGGCGACAGCTACGGTAGATATTTGCTTCTGCTTGTACTGCGTGCACCGCGGCTACTTCTGGTCACACTCCAGAGAGAGTCGGTCCGATCGTTCGACGAGAACAAACAAACACCGGCTAACCCACCCTGCGTCCCAGGCCCTTGCAGTCCAGGCACGCCCTTTGCTTACGCTCTATGGCAACTTCATGTGCCATCATCCTTGGATCAAGATAGCGACTTCCGGGAGGGGTAATTATGCCACAAGTCTGCTGATTAAGGCCATGATACGAAAATGCGGGGATAAAGGAGCCTAGCCTTGATGATGCAGAGTCAAGAGCAGGGATAAGTGAATCTATTCTCATCTCCTCTGTATGAGGTATCTACACTACATTTTCCTCGTCACCTGATTACAGTAGCAATCTTCCCACAATATTCCGCCCGGCTACTTACAACATTGTCAGAAAGTCATCCAGCTGACCAAGATTGAGTTGCTTATGATGAACAGGACCTTTAGCAGTCATGGGATAAGTCTAGATCTAGTCAAGGTTGTCTATATGAAGCCTACTACCCTAGTCGCGTTCTCAGGGCAGCTGACGCTTACACTAAAATACAAAAATGACATAAACTTAAATCGTGGGTTGAAGGAGAGTAAGTTATCTTGTGATAATGTAAGCTCTTAGTCAGGAGCTATTACTGCAGCTACAGCTGACAATTTATATGAATAAGCCTCGTATTTATATTTCGGAGCGGTAAAATTAAGTGGAGATGCATAACCATAAGCTTACATCGCCGCTTAGTATAGTTAATATTAACTCTATCAGGACATTTCTTTCGAAGCAACTCAATGGCGTGAAGCAATTGTTGAATAGCAGAACGCTAGAAAAATCTCTTTACGGAGTAGATAGACTATGCTTCTGTGGGAAATAATATAAATATGCCCACTTGTACCAGTGTTAGTACAGATCATCCAACAGTATCACACAGACAAATCCAAATTATAGAACTATTAAACCCAATCATTCAGCTATTTCATACTTCGATATGCAGTTTTCTACACTTGCCCTCGCTCTTTCAGCAGTGGGATTCGCTGCCGCTGACACTTATTCCTGTAAAGGGAGCTCGCAGTGCAACAACAACCTCCTTCCATTTTTCCAGGCGGCCTGGAATAGAATTGATAATAACTATATATACCGTGCTGGCGGGTAAGTAGCTTGAGATACTAGGTTTACGAGCTAGTTGTGTTAAAACTGATCTTTTTTATTTTAGGAAGGATAGTGGTGTCTGTGCTGCTACCCTGGCTGGCTTGGGTGCTGGTATATTTGTGAAGGGCAATGGCTGCACAGCTACAGGAGGCGTCCTGAAGCAATTCTACACCGAGATCCGCAACCATGGGTGTAAAGTTTGTGGCTCTGTGGATTTTGGCAATGGGTGTCAAATCAAGCTTGATTATGTATCTGGTTGCCAGGTCTAATGTGTAACTTATCCAGAGATCTGCTTGACTTATTTAATCCATTACATTAATCAGTCATCTGGCGGCATATCGCGAGCTAGACTCGCCGTAATGTGATCAACAACTCTGAATTTGACATTATTCACCAACTCATCTTCATCAATCCGCAGCTTCATGGCATTAATCTCGCTTGTCAATTCGCCCATGTCCTGCCAGACTTCTGAGAAGGCAACGTCCGTATGCTCCTCCAACTCTCTAACCCTCTCGCTCGTCAATCCCGCCAACGACCCGAATTCCTCTTCCAAGTCTTGACGCTTCCTCTCAGACGCTGTTAACCGTTCGCGCAGGTCATTGACCTCTTGCTTGAGATCTCTGTTCTCATCCCTAAGCGCACACAGCTCTTCACTATGACGCGTCTGTATCATCTCAAGCTTGGCCCAGATCAGCGCGATATCTTCGTCTCGTTCTTCGCGATCATCTTTCCGCGGTCGCTTTCGGTCATAGATTGGAGCGGGAGGCGGTGGAGGTTCGGTCTCGTCATAGGATGGCGGGGGTAATTGTGTAGGGGATGGGAGGGTGACGATCTTGCCTCCCGTGCCGCGAAACATGGTACTTAAGTCATCTTGAATGAAGAGGGATAGACCCTCGCTGACGGCTTGCCGGATCTTTTGGAGATGAGCCTTTGAAGTTGCTGAGTTTCTGATGTAGATAGAAAACACGGTGACATTTGCAAGTTCGCGAAGAGCGTCAAGGACAGTACCCGATTGAGTCCGTAGGGGGGATAGTGGTTCTTCAGACTCAACAGAGACGATGAGTTTGGGATTCTGGTTTAAGCGGAAGTCGAGGAGGAGGGTACTCGAGTGGAACTTGTCGCGCACTTCATCGGGAACTGAAGGGGCTTCGATAAAGTCGAAGGAGGATATAGATGGCGGAAGGACTCTGATGATTAAGAACGTGCCAGTCTTGATGCCCTTGAGTCTGATGGGAATGTTGATGTCGAACAAGGTTTCTTGACTGTCGAAACGAGTCGTGACGGTGATGTCTCTGATCTGAGGGTCCGGGCCGACTAAAAAACGCGTCGCATCGTTCCAGCGCCACGTAACAACGGCCGGCGTTGTACTGTTCACATCGAGGCTTGATAATGTCGCCATGTCCGATCCTACCGGTTAGCAACAATCCAAGAACAGCACTCACCTACGCAACCACCCCCAGAATCAGCGTTATCTGACGAGAAACTCGCCCCGTCTCCAGAACTGAGCTGCAAGCCGGAGCAAGTTCCCTTTACGGTCCGTAGAGAACCAACAGATATCCACCAAGAGAAAGATCAGCTTCTCACAAGCCGGGCAACTGTTCGAGCTCCAGAACTTGAGCTGCAAGACATCAAACAGTCCCCTCCACAGGCCCCGATTGTTCCAGCAAAGGAGGAGCGCGCGCTTCGTTTGATGGGTACAATACGGAATTTTATACGGTCTGCAGCGCAAGTTCACTGACTTTCTCTTGGACGCGTTTCGATAGGAGGCTGTGTTTGAATGGGAGGGTCCGTGGATAATGGGGGAAAGCTATTGGTTTGAGAGCTTCTCATGGAGGAAAGGGCGTTGGTTTTGAGGGGCCGCGATGGTCGAGGGTGAGGCTGTGATGATGGGTCATTGTGAGGACTCGGTGAGTGCGTGAATGCGAACAACAGGCAGATTGAGACGGTGAGGATAAATGAGGGGACGGGAAAAGAGTTAATCCGTGGCAGATTATGGGGCGGGGCTGTATTGAGCCAATCAGTGCATCAATCACGTGTAAGATCACATGACGTGAAATGAGGAAGCCGCTTTTCCTCTTCCGTGAAAGCAAGCAAACCCTCGTCTAAATTTAACGTGACCGCCATTCGTCACATCTCGTCTAGGGTATATAACACGCGACTTGTTATCATGCTGGAGCTAAAAGCCGCCTTTAGCTCATGGAATCAGCCTGCTTCATGCTAATAGCAGTATTTACTCTTATCAGATACATGAACATGCTAGCAAGCGACAGAAGTAATGCATACCGACTGTTTCTCAAGACAAGACACCTAATAGCTACAGCTTCCTTAACCCACTCATTCTCGTCTTGGGATGAAATCGGCATTTATGCCAAGTTATGTCTCTATGATGATACTCGATATAGGAACTAAGAAGCTTACTTCTTGTCCTTTATTTATTCCGCCAGAAGAACGAAAATGGTCCTTGCATCCAAGAAAATATCCAGTTGCACCATATTCTTAGACCAGTCTGGTCGTTAGCAACAGTCCAGACGTGTTTCTCTCAAATCTTCAGCGATAACTGCTGTGCCCACTACCTGCAATTTCCACTGGTCCTCCTGATCATATGCTCTAACTATGATGGCTCTTCGCGGCCACTCGAGCCAGCAAATGAGATCCCCAACGCGTATATCACTGGATGAGAGACCCAATTTCCATAGTGCCTGATCTCAAGCAGACATTTGAAACAGACGTGAATTATTGGCAAAAGACGGTACTGCGGAGGAAGATTTCTTCTCAATCAGACTATGAGACTTGCTTTGCAATCCTCTAATCCAGTATGATGTGATACCGCCGGTATATCGGCTGTGTTGCAAAAAGCTGTTATTACTCACCTGCCATTGTATAATGCTCCTGCAGTCGAAGCATTTCTTCCATTTCTTCGACAGGCTGATATCATCAAGTTCTATGATGGTACGAATCATTGTATCGCTCTCTCTGTGGGCATTGCCAAGATCGTTCCTATAGTTCGCTTGGACTTGTTCTATCCACATATCCACCGCTTGAAGATTTCTAACGATTTCGAGAGGACGTGGACCGACACATATGACAGACCCTAGCACCGCACCTTGAAGCGCAAATGCTTTTTCGTGGTCCGTGTCTGTGATGATTGTGTCGTCTCCAACTATCGGTGCGTAGGGCCGTAGAATTTGCTGCAAAGGGTCGCATTCCGCCCCCATGAGTATAAACTTGACGAGGTGCCCGATGGATATAACATCCCCATTAAATAGCCTATGGCGATTCATGAATTCCATCACGTCTGTCCAAATCTCAAAAACCGACTTGTCATAATCGATAGAAAAGCCGCGAGCGTCTGACGCCATTCCTACAAGGCCATATACCTTATCTTTTCTGTCTTAACAGTCTGCTTCTTTATGATCCTGTAGTAGCTGAAGCAAGGTATTCGACCCAGAATATTTCTCCTTTCGATGCCGGTCCAGCCTTATAGGACCTTTGGATCCAAAGTTGTGCATGGTGATGAACTGTATAAACTGCTTCCATTCTACCGGCGAGTTCCCAAAGCCTACTTTGATCTTCTGAGCTTGCCCAATCTCCTGGATTATCCACACGCGATTCCAATAGCCGTCGCTGTACAACTTCTCTGCGAACTTACGCTCAGCAGAGTTGGTTTATGTCGAATCTGTTAGCAGTTCCGAGTCTAATTGTTCATTCACAGGCTTATTATAACCAAGCTTTTGCAAATCAGGCAAAGCTGCTTCGTATTCCGCATATCTGTTTCCCAGCCATACGACAACAGTCTGAGCTCTGAAGTAGATATGGTGCATCATGCGAACCTGTCTGTTACGCTCAGGAATGTCTTTCTGGTTAATGCATATTGCTTCAATCCAGTAATCAATGTCAGGAGCGTGTTTCCGGAGGTAGTGCAAAGCGTCCCAAAGGTTCTGCCGGACGCTGAAGCTGACGCCATTGAGGGTAATAGTCTGAACAGCTGGACCATCTCCCTACATATATGAGAGCGCGTCAAACTTGGGCCTGTCACCAAATGTGACTTCGAACAAGGTGCCGGTGATGGGATCACCATCCTTAGCTGCTTCGATCCGCAACAGCCTCGTGCAATCTCGACTTTGGTCCAAAGGCTGATGCAGACAGCAGGATTTATCCAGGTCTTGTGAACCATTTGTACTGTCCTTTAGTTCGCGCGTGACCATAATGCTATCCTTCATTGTTAAAGAGATGAACTTGAACAATGTAAATTTGTTGCTGGAGGGCGGGGTTATTGACTTATGATATGAGGCAGTGCATGCGGTTATTTCACCAGCGATTACATCCATGTTGTTGCAACCGTTGGGCCAATCAGAAAGTAACATCGCCAACCTTTAGCTGCATAAAGTATGAACTTCTTAGTAGGAAGTGGCTTGGGGAAATATCAGCTTATCACCGAGAATGAAAACATTCCAAAAAGTAAGGAATTTGGCTCGATATCAGACTATGTGAAACTAGAGCTATACACTAAAAGGTAAAGGTAATAGTAATTCAACCGTCTTCTGTTCTCCGCCACTCTTGCTTACTATACTCTCTGAAATGCAACATGGACGCCATTAGCATTGCCACAGCCAAGCGCAATCTCCTCAGTCCAAGGCTTTGGGTCCATCGATTGAATCGATATGAACTCTTGAGCAAAACGCATTATGACTAGCAGAGATTCAGTAATGGCATATTGTTGACCGAGGCAAATGCGTGGCCCCCCATTGAAAGGCAGGAAGAACTGATTATAGTTAGTACTATGCCAATCTCTTGCAAAGCCATACACCACATATTTAACTTACCCACGAAGGTCTAAGAGTCTCCCATCTCTCGGGACGAAATTCTTCAGCGTCTTGGCCATACAGATCTTTGCGTCGATGCATGGCGTAGACCGTGTAATTCACCATGGAGCCTTTCGGAACATGGATGGGTTGATCACCATTTTGGCCACCACCATGAGGAAGAACTGTATCCCGATATGCCATACGCCCATTACTAGGCACAGGAGGATGGAGACGTAATGCTAAATAGACGTTAGCGAGGGCCTTGAATGAAGAATAATACTGACATTCATTAATGCAGTATTTGGCATATGTGAGATGACGAAGCTGCTCATATGTTGGTTCATTTGTGTCCATACGCTTAACTTCATCTCGGATTTTGGTCCAGATATCTGGTCTGCGTGCAAGTATAAAGAAGAGATTGCCCAATAGATTCGAGGTGGTATCTCTTGCAGCTATCAAGACGCTCAATAATTCTGCGCGTATCTTTTCCTTTGATATGCCCGAACTAGCAAGCTGCCTCAGCAGACTGTCATGTCGATTTTTGGCTTCATTCTTTTTCGGTACTTCTGCCGCCAAATTTGAAGTGCGAAGAGCCATAGCTTGATTGACATAATGCTCGACATAGGACCGACACACCTGATAGGCATCGTGTGCCTTGCTTCGAGAGCCTTGGAAGCGGCGGAACGGGCCCAATCTTGCCTGGTAGGCCACGTCCTTGAGAGTCAAATCAAAGGCTTTGGTAAACTCTTGACTTGCTTTGGTAGGGTTACAAAGTGTATCTGTTGACTCGCCGAAGAGGAACTCAGTGCCAGTGTCCATGGTGAAGTCAAAGAGAAGTTCCTGCAGATTGAAGGCTGTGTTGATGGGTATCTTTGACACAAGGTCTATGACATGTCGGTTTGTCAATTCAAGGTCGGCTACTTGATCACGGGCAAAGGTTGGACGCATCAAAGCCCGCGAGTGTGCCCATTCCTCGCCGTCAGAAACAAACATGCCACCGCCCGTGACGGGATTGAATAATGGAGCTCGAAAAGCAAGTCCATAGTCCTTGAACTTGAGAGCAAGAACTGTCTTGATGTTTTCCGGGTCGATTGTAAATATAGTCTGCTGTGAACCACGCTCAACTAGGAATGTGATACCGACAGTCTTGTAAAGGTCGTTGGCAAATGTTTCCAACAGTCGCTTTTCTTTGAACACCCTCATCAGCTTCAAGATGAAGTCAATGCCAAAGAATGGATCCCTCAGTGGGAGTTTGCACGTCACAGGAGCGCAACCGTTCTTTTCGCGGAACTTGCGCCTTGCTCGCTTTGTGGCGATACGAGCTCCTATGATACGGAAAGTGTAGATTGTTAAGAGAGTGATAATAATTTTCCATTTGAGCGAGAGACTTTCGTCGATTGCTTTCCATGGAATTATAGCCATGATTTTTGCTTATGATTTTTATTGTAAATTTGTTGCTGATATTTAGAAGTACTAGATGAAGAAATTTTGGCTCACAAGTAGCCATACTGAAATGGAATACTCATTTTATCCAACGTTATCACATTGTTGCGTAACAGTCGAGGTTCGGAGGAATAACTTCCGTGTGAGTGCTACGGAAAAGCAAAATATCTGGATGCATAAGATAATGCATATTGACGCAAATGGGTTACAGTTACATTCGGTCTTATCTCGAGACTCGGCCGGACGCGGAGACAGCCCGTGGCCCGGCCAAAGGCTCGACCCGTAATCCCTGTATCCTACTTGTACCTGGATAACGAGCTTTTGAAACAAAAGGGCCTCGCTTAAAAGGTCATCCTTCAAGGCGTGGTTCTATCCGTCCAAGCATCATATCTTGTCAGCCCGCCCCTCCCCTTCATCCGTGAGCTTATCCTTCTGTTACCTGCCGTTTGTGCTGACGATGTGTTGCAATATGGTCGGCATAGCTTTACTTGGAGCCGGGATCTTTGCGAGAGAACGTATGTTGATCCCTCTCAAGCTGGTTATCAATGGCAAGGTTGCATTGCAGAGGAGCTTTTGAGTCAATGTTGCGCTGACATGCTACAGAACACTTGCCGGCTATTGAGGCCGTTGGACACCTCGATCTCAAAGCTGTTTACTCACGATCTCAGGAAGCGGCAATATCGCTTGCGAAACAAGCCCGGGATAAGGTTGACATCTACTTCGATAACCCACCCACAAGTGGAAGGTCACTCGACGATCTCCTCGCAAGGTCTGACATAGCTGCAGTGTCAGCATGTGCTACCATTCTAGTCCAGCCCCAACTTATCAGAAGAGCTCTGAGAGCCGGAAAGCATGTGCTGAGTGAGAAGCCGATAGCACAGGACACTGAAACTGCTATGGATCTTGTCCAATGGTACAATTCTCAGTCCAGCCCTCCAATATGGGCCGTTGCTGAAAATTTCAGGTTCAATGAGAGCCTGAGGTATGCCGAGATGAAGACCCGAGAAATGGGGGGAGAGCTTTTATCTTTCCGCCTGAGCTACTATGGATTAATTAAAAAGGAAAATAAATACTTCAAGACAGAATGTACGTGATAGGTACTGTGCTTAGCCTTGACCCAAATACTGATACTTTACAGGGCGCAAGGCTCCGGAATTCCAAGGTGGATTCCTTCTTGATAGCGGAATTCACTTTATTGCCAGCCTTCGCCTTCTTCTCGGTGCCATTGGGCAACAGGCTAAGGAGGTACTGGCCTTATCCAATCTGCTTGAGGAGCATCTTCATCCTGTTGATACTATTCACGCTATCGTCACCACCACTGGTTCTCGACACGGAACAGTTTGCATATCCTTTGGGGTAGAACACAAATCAACTCTAGAGATCGAA
Source organism: Fusarium sp. Na10 (assembly GCA_002234255.1). Lineage (NCBI taxonomy): Eukaryota > Fungi > Ascomycota > Sordariomycetes > Hypocreales > Nectriaceae > Fusarium > Fusarium sp. Na10. The sequence continues at coordinate 19,572 of NJCS01000651.1, forward strand.
ATTATCAGTACTCAAGGGGTCATTGTTTGGACACCTGTGAGTGTCAAGTCAATCATCAGATCAGATTCTGGGGAGTCAATGAACGAGACAAAAGAATTCATCTACAACAATGGTGTCAAGTCAGAATTTGAGGCCTTCGGTCAAGCCATATTGGGAGGTTGCCCAGACACGCGTCAGAGGCCTTTGGAAGCCCTCAATGATCTTGCTCTTTTACAGGGTCTATTGAAATCTGCAGGATATAATGGCTCGATGAAGGTTGTCAATCAAAGTGAGGATCAAATCACACATTCCTAGCAAGCTCTCCAAGGTCAGGCAGACCAACGCAAACTCATAGATGTATAGCAAGTGTTAGTTCGTTTTAGTTATCGCACAAATACAGTCTTCTACTCTTGAACTTACAGCGAATGAGAAATCGAGCATAATTATACTAAGTGATGTTGAGGGATCTTAATTATTATGCCTTATTATGGGTCTAAACTAGGAGATTTTTAGTGATTGGCTTCTCTTGCTGCCAGCTTTCGAATGTATTATGGGCTAAATTTGATACTATTCTAGTCTCTCAGGCTTAGTAGGAGCCTTACGTGGCTGTCTTTCAACGAGGAGGACCAGTGATAGAATGGATGCGATAGAGAAGTAAAGCATTACCCTCATCTGCTCCGAGTAGGCATCTGCATATAGAACTCTTGTCCGAGATTGTGTCTCGGGGGAGAGCATTCCAATATTCTCTGAGGATAGCAGTATTCCTGCGACTTGCTCTGCTGTCAAGAACTTGACAGCTTCTCTCTTGATATGGTTAATGAGCAAGGCAGAACAGACAGCGAGCCCGATTGTGCCTCCCAACACTCTGATCTGGGTCACGGATCCCATTGTGACAGCTAGGGTTATGTCAGTCGAGATATATCAATGGCCCGGCAGGGAAATTGGAAGGTCATACCTAGATCCTTCTCAGTGACGACTAGCGGCACCATCATCAGGATTGTGCTGAGGTTGAACCCGAAACCAAGGCCCATGATAGCCTCGTAGCCATATTGGGCCGAGGCAATAGAGGTTGATGATTTTAAGGAGCTATATAGGCCAACGCCTATTGTCTGCAGTGAACCTCCGAGGAAGAGTGTGTATAGAGGAGGCACTCCCAGCTTAGACACCAATATCCCATTGACAGCAGTCGCCAAGGGAGACAAGAGAAGTAGAGGCAGTGTGCGAATACCAGCATTGATAGCTGACGTCATGTTGACCGTTTGGAATCTCTGTGGTATGTTGATAAGAGCAGCCATAAACGGGAAACCTGTAAAGAATCCGTTTCTTGACGAAGGCCGAATTAGTCGACCGAGAGCTTGGGATTGACTGACTGCAGACTTACAAAAGCAGTCCCATAACAAACCTGTTGTGCACGAGGCTCCACGGGAACATGGGCTCACGGACACCGCGTTTCTTGGAAAGCAGTCGCTCCCAAGCAACAAAGGCAATCCACAAGACGCCAGAGAGTACAAAGGTTGATACAATAGCACCACTACCCCACGGGTAGGCCACACCACCTTGCTCGAGTGCAAAGATGATGAGGATGGAGGCAGCTAATGACACAGCCATACCCACAAAGTCAACCCGCTTCCACATTTGTTTCGAGGCGAGGGAATGAAAGAATCGATCGGACTCTCCGTAGGGAAAGTTGAATGGCACCGAAAAGGCGAGAAGAACAGCCGCAAGCGCTCCTCCGGGGCCACTGCAGGTAACGAGTCATTAGACAGTGCCTACTTATATTGCAGGGTGCCTGGAAGAAAATGGGACTCACTTGAAGTAGAACACCCAGCGCCATGTCGTGTGATCTGTGATTGCTCCTCCAAGAATTGGGCCAAGGACACTTGAGAGGATAAAGGTTGACGACATGATGGAGATGTAGGTTGCGTACTTCTCTGGAGGCACCATGAGCGGTACCATGATTGTCGACAAAGAGTAGATGCCGGAGCCTCCCATCCCTTGAAAGGCACGGAAGACGATCCTAAGGTAAAGATTGATGATGAGAATACGCACGAGGTTGGTATCAAGAGAGGGAATTGACATACAGAGGTACCATGGAGTTAGAAGCACCACACGCCATAGAGAAGATAGTAAATATAGTGATCGCAAGCAATAGCATTAGTTTGCAGCCAAATATATCACTTAGCTTAGAATAGATAATGAGGAAACCTGGGATCTTTTAGTTCCTATACCGGCATTACACGACAGAGTAAAGTTAGATCATACCGGTGTATGTTACCAAGTAGGATGTCACGATCCAGCCAGCCATATTGAAGCCTTGAAGGGCATCAACGATTGAGACCAGAGCCGTGCTTACAATAGTAGTTTCCAATGTCGACAGCAATAGGCTCAAGCAAAGGCTACGTCGATGGCGATTAGCTATGAAGTAAGGGCAGTTAAGCAAAGGTGACCTACGCTAAGGTCAAGGCATGAAGCCTCCATCCAGTATGGTACACCTTTTGTTTTGTCGCATTGTCTGACGAACCAACCGCAACCTCAACATTCCTGTTATTGTCGCTCAAGACCGAGCCGTGGTTGTCGGATGAAGCTTCAGCCTCAGTCATCGTATCGGGCATTCCACGCGCATCGTCGGCAGACGCCTCGTTACTCTCGTTGTTTGTCTTGACGGGAGTCTCGGGCGGGGAGCTCTGAAGATGTTGTAATGGCAAATCTGGTGCTGCCGACATGGCGGAAAGAGAAATGCGCCAGAGTGAGTTGTAAGAGCTCAACTGGTGTTAGAAAAGGAGTGCGTAGTCTGGGGACTCAGGCTTTGCGTGGGTATCAGTAATGCAGAGAGCAAGCGGAACAAAGGAGAAAAAGAGTGGGGGATGAATTTGTGGCCAGCTTTACGAGAAGAGACAACAACAAAGGTTTCAGCCTCAGGAAACAAGAAACAGAAATTGCTAATTCCCGGGTTGCCTTCACTCGTTGGTCTGTGCGTTTCCTGTGAAATCCAGAGGGGGGGTGGGGTGGGGTGAGGTAGTTAGCAAGGGGGATAGATAAGGAGCCTGATTACCCTGTATCCGTAAATAGGGGATGGTATAACACTCTTGATTGGAGCGGTACAATACGCTCTCAATATCTGAGATGGACAGGTTAGCCTTTAGATCTTTCCTTTGGTTACTCGTTTGGTTACTCGTTTGCCTAATCGTGAGCTATGAGGCGTTGGCACTGCATTTCTGCAATGATACTTCGGTTACGATTTTACAGCCGCGAGCTCTTCATTTACCCCATCGGGATCGTCAACAGATTTGCCATTTCGGCACAAATGTCTTACTCGGTGAGACGCATGATAAGCAAATTCCGGCGAAGGGGTATCTACACAATTTCCAACCATTACCCAACCTGGACTGTTGCGTCAGTAGGTAGGTTAAGGTGTTTCTCACGGCGTTACAATCTTCCCTGTATCTTATCCACTAGTGGGAAGCTAAATCCGGAACTCCCCTGGACCTAGATCAGCCCGGACACAGAATGACACCCGATTAGCTGGCTGGTGAATACCAAGACACTAATATTAAACATATATTTAGCCTTTGTAATTTACTTGAGATAAGGAGCTACATGAGTAAACCTAAACCTTGCCCCATCTAACAGATAAAAGTTGTATGCCACAATTGCATCAGAGATAAGAACACTTCAACTCTCATCGTCGATCAGCGAGAGGATTCGCTCGTGGGCAAAAAAGATGGTGTCAATCTTTCCCGACATGACAGAAAACACTCGGCCGTGACGCGAGACTCGACAGCTACGATCATCATAAGCCCCTAGCGGCTTGGTCTTGACGGCAAGCTGTGGTCCAATGTAACGGAACGTCTCGAGGAACGTGGGGAGGTAGTGCATAATCTGTTCCTCCATAAGCGCCCGCTTGGCTGATATGGTTGCGGGGCTAACGTCGTCCCGTGCCGCCCGAGCTTCTGCTGCAGTCTTGAATTGTCCGAGAGGCGTGTGGGGGACGCTAGACAAGGTGAATAACCCCGGCACTTCAGTGGGGTAGACGGAAGCTAGGGGACCATCGACCAAGGTTACAGCCGGAAACTCAGGAGGCCCCTCGTAGTAGAGCAACAAGGTCGCCTCGTATATCACCTGCAGGTCCAGGTCCATGTAATGCCCCCACGTTGCATCCACCACGTAGTCAAAGCTTTCACCGTCGATCAAGACGCCATCGCCCACCTCTTGGATGCTCGAAACCTTTTGCCCAAGCTCAAGGGCACCCTTGAGTGCTGCCTCAAAGTAAGCACGGGCTTTGCTCAGTAGCAAAACCCTCTCCGGCACACACATGATGCCGTCAACGTTAGTGATATGGATACCCGGAGGTGCCCCTTCGGTGAATGCTACCCCGCTTGAGGCCATGATGGCCTTGTAGGTATTGTAATCAAGCAGGGAATCTTGAGTGGGTACAGCATAGATGTTGCAGGGCACAATGCGGCTGAGCTCGGGGTAATGCTCGACGAAACGTAGAAAGCCATCTCTGGACTGAAGACGTGTACCACTGTGACGGGCATAGTGGAAGCCCATATGTAGCCTGAACTGGTTGTTGCCAGATGCTTCATGTAGCAGTCGCTTATGCTGCTCGAACAATTTGACGCGAAAGCCGAGAGCGCGGAGGGATGCCGCAATGTGACAGCCATACCATCCACCACCGATGATGCCAAGACTGTGGGGGTTGACGCAGTCGTCTTTTTCTATTATTGTGGTTCCATTGATACCATTGCCATTCCCGTTGTGAAGTTCCTTCTCGAGGTTCGGCATATTGAGTGCGTTTGCGTGTTTTGAATAGTGACTTCTAGGACAATGCTATTTGCGTCTCGCTAGACTCTAGAGGTACTGAACGAGCTTTTTGGTGTATATCAAGTACTGGTCACGATGCGCAACGATAAAGATAACAAAGGCGATTTCAATGATCTCTGCAGACTTATTGAGTTCTGATACATTTATGATTGGGATTATGAGTCCTTTTTATCTTGTCCTCGCTCATTCACTCCGTCTTGAGTCCTTGACTTGCAAGACTTGACACAATTATGGGCTTTGTGCATTCCTAGATGACCAAGAAGTTCCCCCTGGCTCGGGAGGATGTATGCTTCTTACTGATTCTGGTGCTGGTGGAGGGTAGATAAGATTCTCAAGGATTGGAACAAGATTGCCCGCGACATATACATCTGCCTTGCAGGATACAATGGTGCGAGATGCGACTCTGTTGATAAGCAAATGCATCTTGTATTGATGGAAATATTGCGTAGGCATACTGTGTTTAGCTGTTACATTGAGCTCTGCAAATCTGACTTGACAATTGACTTGGATATCTGTCATCATGCCACGTAGCATCAGTACTTCAACGAGCAGACGCTTATCCTGAGACTGGTCGCCTCTTGCAGCGTATCAAGGCGACGCTAATTATTGTTTCCATACATCTTTGAAAGTCTCTTGATTCTTGGGAAACTCAAACTCTGCATCACCTGAACATTTCAAGAACTTTACCGTGCTCAATATGCGGATACTTTGCCTCCACGGGATGGGCACCAACAGCAAGGTAGGTAACCGTCGCATCAAACTCACAAACATCCTACCATGAGATAATCTAACACAGATTCTAGGTGCTGGAGATGCAGACGTGTACATAACATTCCTTCACACAGTTCATCTGATTACACGGACTGACCTCATTGCAGCTGCGCTCCGACATCAACTCAGCCATTCACAATCGCACAAATACGAATATGTTGATGGTGGGGAGCCAATGCCGCCTGCTCCTGGTAAGTCATTGAGCCATTTACTTACTTACTCAAGACTCTTACAGATAACATAGGCATAGAAGCTTTCATTGGTCACGATGAGAGCCTTGCCTATTACCATCCACACTCGGCAAAGAGTATCCTGACAGCCATTGGCGACTTATGGGAGTACATTGCCGAGGAAGGTCCCTTTGATGGGGTCTTGGGCTTCTCCCAGGGTGCATCACTGGCTGCTATGATTATTGCTCGTGCCCGCCACTCCAACCCTCCACCTTTTCAGTTCGCCATCTTCCTCTGTGCAGGACTCCCTTACTGTGAGAAGTCTTTATCCGCAGGCGAGGTCAAATTCCTGAGGGCTGAGGACACGCAAGGTCCAGTTATACATGTGCCAACAGCTCATATCTTTGGCAAAAAAGACCCTGATGTTAGCTATAGTAAAGCAATGACTGAACTGTGCCATCCCTGGGGAAGAGTTCTTCTGGATCATGGAGCTGGCCATGAGATCCCGAGAGTACCTGTTGAGACAGTGGATGACATGGCAAGGGCGGTAGAGAAGGTTGTCACCAAGGCAGTTATCGGTCAGTAGATATAAGTAGATTGATGGTAGAGATAAAGTACAGGAGATAAATCATAGTCGTGCCATATTAACAGCTGCTCGAGTGATCCCTGCAACGAGTCCCAACAGAACAAAAAGAAAAACCATCAAGTCGATGTTGTTGAGCTTGATCCAGGACATACGCATATCAGGTGTCTGAAGATGCATTGGGCGCAGCTCTTTGCCTCGTGGATACACGTCTCTTGGATCTGAAACCTGCGAGTAACCCGCTTTACTGTTGGCGGATGCTTTGAGATCCAGTAGGGGATTCTGAAATCTACCGTCCCAATCATACAAATGCTCTTCAATTAAATTGGCAGCAAAATGCTTCTTCCGTGATCCAACCATGGCAATTCTCTGCATACGCTTGACGTTTCTTTGAAACGACTCTTTTTCAAACAAGAGTATGTTTCTGATGGCTGCTGTCAAAGAAGCTGCATCGAAAGTTTCTTTGTCAAGACGGACTGCAACGCCAGATCGTTCAAGTCTCAATGTGGTGACCATTTGGTCACCGAATATCCCCATTGCAACCATAGGGACACCATGGAAGATGGATTCGTTGACAGATGAGGGTCCAGCGTGTGTGACGAATATGGATGTAGAATCATGTTCGAGGACAGAACGCTGCGGAACCCAGGTAGCAAAGTGCCACGATTGATCCTGATTCTTGAACAGTTTATCAATAGTCAAGTGAGAGAGGTGAGACGATGGGACTCGAATGCTGGTATCAAGTCGACCACGGCTTCTAGCGCTGAGTGCCCAGACGACACCGTCGATCACGCCAGAGGAGATGGCATCAGCGAGACCGTTGATGATTTTGAAGATCTTGTCGTCATCAAGAATGACATGTGTACCAAACGCAACTAGAGCGATCTTTTGATGGGTCTCAACAAAAGACTTGATGTCTCCATCGAGGGCAGGGTATGAGTCGGCCAAGATGGGACCAACGGGATGAACCAAAGGTGGAGTGTCTCGAGGTGTTTCCATGCCATAGAAGTTATTCAAAAACACAAGATAGTCCGGCTTGGAAACTTTTGGCCGAGGGGCAACTCCCTCTTTTCGGCGCATTGCCTTGGTCCAAAAGATCCAGTGAAGAAAGAATGGCGCTGAGCGAAGCAAAAATGTCATTTCGAACAACCTATCATAAATGCTTGCGTGCTCGCTGGTCAAACATCTCTGCTGCATACCAGGCTGACCCGGAATGTACTTCTGGGGCATCATCAACCACGGCATTTGGGGCCACATGACTGCGTGAGGGAGTCGAAACTCGTTGCAGACATCGAGCGCCGCTTCAACATGGAAGTCGGAGAAGATAAAATCAGGTTTGGTGGTAGTGATCGCCTCTTTTAGACCGCGATATGTAAAAGGCCAGAACGCATCAAATGCCATTTTGCCCTTGGCAATATCCCTTTTGCCCTGGGCAGTGTTCCAGTTCCATCGCGAGAAGAGGATATAGTGCTTTTCATCTTCTTCAGCAGAGATTGCTGGTCCAACTATGTGAACCTTTTGCACGAAAGGATAATTGTCAACCAGCTTCTCCCTGCCGCTCAGTGTTGCAAAGTCAATTGTATGACCTCTAGCTGCTAAAATGGAACATATTTCCAGGATTGGTGCTATCTGTGAGTTAACATCCTGCTTTCTTTATCAACATCAGGGTGACTTGTTTACCTGAATTGGTCGAGCCACCAACCGTCACAACAACGAGAATCTTGGCTTTAGGCAGCGACATGATAATAGCTTCACTCTGGTACGCCGCTCTATAGACGAAGAGATATTCAATGGAGTTTGTGAGCTTTCTTTTGGATGCAGAGAGGGGCTTGTTGAGGTACCCGGAATCCTTGGGGTTCGAAAAATGCACTTGATCGTCATGGGGAAACTGAGCCTTCAGTCACATGTCTCAACTACAAACGTCACATCGAGATGCGGAAGAATATCCCCACGAATGGGGGATGAGAATGGCTTGTGTGGGAACGCGAGGTTATCTTACTGCATCAGTGCATCGTGATCGACAACTCAAAGCTCAAACAGATAAGCGCCAAAGAATGTGATATGCGTGATACATGCAATGGCACATATCGCGTACGAACCAGCGTAGTACTGCATATTGGTCAGCATTTGTGGGCTGATTTCTCCTCGCCCTACGGTGTATTGATTACGTGGTTGCAATTGCCCTACAGCCCTACTCTTGGCAAATCTTGCCAAAGGCTGCTATAGCCATTCTATCTTGAGTCATTGACTCACTCGAATGCCAGGATCTTTTGCCAGATGCAAGTAATGGTCAACACCACGCTTACTACCTGCTTATCTGGTCCAGGCTAAACACACAAATGGGACTTTCGCTCGAAGGCATGCATTGCATATGGGATGGCAGAATTCTAGAACCATGCTTGGAATACCTGGAAGAAATGTAAAGATACGAATATTCAACCATGGGAGCCGTGATAGTTTCTGTATTGTCACTTAATAACTTGTCAACAGGGCTATCTTGACCTCAGAAAGATCGGCCCCTCCAGGTAACGTCACGACACCATATGATAACCGATACTTCCAAATAGTAGCCAAATCAGAATTCAGGAAACTGTCCGCCGAGAGATTTTAAACTAGATTGACAATGACTTCTCAAAATTGCGTGAGACGGAATATCTTCACAACAGCCATTAGGCTGTTTGTCGTGCATGGAATCCATGATAACAATATTGGGGAGAGCTTCAATACTACTCACTCTTTGACAACTCATCAACGCCACTGCAGATGATTATGATAATCAGTAATCATTCAGAGAAAGCTCGCCCCCACGGTGAATTGGATACCTGATTGATCCAATATGCACTATCTCGCGGAGATATTGAAGGTAGCTACAATGAGGAGTTGGTCGTGAGAGGGCTAGAAGAGACTAGTGTACTATGTCTAAGCATAAGCCTATAATAACTCTGCTACGCCTATTATTAGCCATGTGACAAACTCCAAGTATCTCAAGCCTTTTATTGTATACCCAATCATTCAACATTACTGCATTATTGTTCCTGAATCTATCTCGAGTCAAGTTATGGAACCCATCGCTGTTATTGGCCTTGACCTCAAGTTCCCCGGCGATGCTACTGACGCCGATGGGTTCTGGGATATGCTGGTGACTGGCCGCTCAGCATGCACAGATATTCCAGACGATCGGTTCAAAGTCTCGTCATTCTATCACCCGGACCCAGAGCGCTCGGGCTCGGTTAGTATTCCTGCTTTTCTGTCATGCCAAGTTAAGTGCTCCGCTGATCAGCATCCCAGCTTAATGTCACCAGGGCGCATTTTCTGAAGGGGGAAATCGCTGCCTTCGATGCTCCTTTCTTCTCTATTACACCTGCCGAAGCGGGTGGTATGGATCCTCAGCAGCGTGGCCTGCTCGAGAATACCTATCGTGCTCTAGAAAACGGTATGAACCCTTCGTGTTTGGATTGCGAAGAATCTGAATCTGACCCCGTCTTAGCCGGATGTCCCATGAACAAAGTCCTTGGAACAAACACTGGTGTTTTCATTGGTTGTTTTACTCGTGAATATGAAGCCATCATGTTCAAGGAGACCGAGATACAGCAGCGTTACTTTGCTACTGGCACTGGAACAACCATGCTTGCCAATCGGTTGAGCTATTTCTATGACCTCCATGGACCTAGCATAAGTCTTGACACAGCGTGCTCCAGTAGCCTCAACGCCTGCCACTTAGCCTGTAACAGCTTAAGGTTGGGCGAGTGTGATATGGCATTGGCAGCTGGCTGCAACCTGTTCTACAACCCTGATACCATCATCCCACTCACAGCGCTTGGCTTTCTATCTCCTGATGGAAGATGTTACAGTTTTGATGAGCGAGCCAACGGATACTCACGTGGTGAGGGGTTTGGAATGGTTGTGCTCAAGAGGTTGAGTGATGCTATCCGGGATGGCGACTGTATTCGTGCCATCGTTCGAGGATCCTCAAGCAACCAGGACGGCAACTCACCTGGCATTACACAACCCACTCGACAGGCTCAAGTTGACTTGATCAACGCCGCTTATCAATCAGCTGGCCTATCCAAGACGCAGACACGTTTCTTTGAGGCCCACGGTACAGGTACCCCTGTTGGTGATCCTATTGAAGCTAGTGCTATTAGCGGTGCTTTCTCAGAGTATCGCTCTGAGCAAGAGCCCATGGTTGTCGGCGCAGTCAAGACAAACATCGGACATCTTGAAGGCTCGGCCGGGATTGCAGGTCTCATCAAGGCTATTATGGTCCTTGAGAAAGGCATAATCCCTCCCAATATGGGCTTCCAGACCCCCAACCCCAAGATTCCTGTTCATGATTGGCACCTCAAGTTCCCTACCAAGCCTGAAGCCTGGCCTACGAAAGGACTCAGGCGAGCTTCGATCAATGCCTTTGGCTATGGTGGAAGTAATGCTCACATCATCATCGATGATGCCTATCATTATCTCCTCGAGCACGGCTTGAAAGGCAAACACCAAACTATTGAGTTCCCACCAGATGAGGGGTTGAAGTCTTCTATCAATGGAACTAATGGTACTAATGGCCATTCTAACGGCATCAATGGCCACGCCAACGGTCATCAGTCTACTTCTAGCTCGAGTGACGATGAGTATATCTTGGTGAAGCGCTTCAAAGGTCATGCTCCCCCTAGTCGCTCATTCTTCTTTTCCACCTTCGACGAAGCTGGAGCAGCTCGCATGGCACAAGCTTACAAAGAGTTTCTTGCTTCCACCAGCAACTCAATAGTTGCTGGGTCTGAGGAAGAACAACGCTTCTTGAGTGACCTTTCTTACACCCTCATCAACCACCGCACATCCTTCCCTTGGCGGTTCTCCATCGTCTCCGACAGCATCAAGGCTTTGACTGACAAGTTGGAGGCTAGCCCCTCACCTGTCAGAGCCACTGTTGACCCTAAGCTCGGATTTGTCTTTACGGGACAAGGTGCACAGTGGTACGCCATGGGAAGAGAATTGCTCTCTGTTTATCCGACATTTAGCACGTCCATCTTTGCTGCAGACTTGTATCTGCGAGAGCTAGGATGCCCTTGGTCACTTGTTGGTGAATTACTCCAGAACCAAGACAAGTCACGCATCGATGATCCTGCACTGAGTCAACCAATCTGCACAGCCTTGCAAGTGGCTCTTGTTGACCTCCTGGCCAGCTGGGGTATTAAGCCTGCTGCGGTGGTCGGCCATTCATCGGGCGAGATTGGTGCTGCCTATGCCACAGGCGCCATCTCGCAGGAGTCGGCCTGGAGGCTGGCCTTCTACCGCGGTGCTCTGTCCTCACGACTGGCCAAATCCCCCGATCATACCAACGGTGCCATGCTTTCAGTGGCTATGAGTTCATCAGATGCCACGACATATCTCGAGGAACATGTCGGCAGCGCCGCCGGTAGAGACATCGTTGTGGCCTGTATTAACAGCCCGAGGAATGTGACTCTCAGCGGCAGTGCGGCATACATCGACAAGATCAAAGCTGCTGCAGACTCTGATGGGATCTTTGCGCGCAAGCTCAAGGTTGATAACGGCTACCATTCACCTCTGATGGCTACAATTGCCGACGAATACAGGAGCGCGATTGGTGACCTCGAGGCCGGAACCAACATATCCCCAGGCCAAGTTGCCCCAGTCTTTTACTCGTCTCTCGGAGGAACAGTCAGCTCTGTCTCTGCTCTTCAGAACCCTGATCACTGGGTTGACAACCTGATTTCGCCGGTCCAATTCTCCAAAGCCTTTTCGCTCATGTGCTCCAACGCCAGTTCCAGCGCACCAGTCAAGAAGCTTGGATCCTCGGCTAAAGCAACAGTCAAGCCTCCAAAGATCACTCAAGTACTTGAGATTGGTCCTCATGCGGCCTTGCGTGGCCCCATTCGTGAGATCATGGAGCTGATGCCAGAAGTGAGTGGTATTGGTTATGAATCAGTGCTACGTCGCGGTGCTTCTGCCATTGACACTGCTTTGGGCGCCGCCAACTGGCTGTGGTGCCGTGGGTACGAGGTGGACATGTCTGATGCCAGTATAGCAAAGGACAGTTCCCTTGTTACCAACGCACCAGGATACCCCTTCAACCACTCCAACATTTATTGGAACGAGAGTCGTATCAGCAAAGGATATCGCTTTCGTCCTGCAATGAGACATGAACTATTTGGTGCGCCAGTGCCAGATTGGGACCCAGCCAATGCTGTGTGGCGGAACTACATGCGTCTTTCAGAGAACCCTTGGGTGAAGCATCATCGAATCACGGGTGCTACTATCTATCCCGCTGCTGGAATGCTTGTCATGGCCATAGAGGCTAGTCGACAGATGGCAGACATATCTCGTGTAGTCAAGGGCTTCCGCATTCTTGACGCTCGATTTAATGTTGCTCTTCGTGTTCCAGCGACACAAAATGGTCTCGAGACGCACTTTTATATGCAGCCCTCACGGGATCATCCCGACACTGTATCGAGGACTGTCCGCAAGTTCTCCCTCAGCAGTTATGAGGGCGGAGAGTGGCGTGAGCATTGCCATGGCCTGGTCGTCACTGAGTACGAGCAACCTTATACTGTCGTGGACGATGGACGAGAGGACCTTGAGTTCCAAGAAGCCTGCAAAAACAGACTTGCGAATGTAGAGAATGCTTCAAAGGTCGAGACCTCTTTCCGACAGCTCTATGAGCATCTGTCGACCGTTGGTCTTGACTTTGGCGCTACTTTCCAGACTCTTCGTGACATTCGCTGCGGCGATATTGGAGAAGCTGTGGCGACAGTGGAGAGGCAAGATCTCGAGAGCTTGATGCCTTTAGGCTATCTTCAAGACCACTTGATCCATCCTACTGTGCTTGATGGTATCCTCCAGAGCATCATTGTTAGTTTGACAAAAGGTGGTCGCGAGATTGACCAAGTCATGGTTCCCTCCGAGATTGGCGACCTCTGGGTATCTGCTGACCCCTCAACATCCAAGTTCGATGCTGTTCGAGTCTCTTGCTCAGGCAAGTTCCTTGGTATCAGGCAGGCTGAGGCGCGCATCGTTGGTATGGATGTTGATACCGGCAAGGCCGTTTGTACCGTGGAAAACTTTGTCATCACTACTGTGGCACGAAGCGAAGGCGCCTCCTCGTCTGACGCTGCAAGAAGACTCTGCTTCAACCTTGATTACAAGGTAGACCCAGTCCTCCTGGACCAAGAGACCGCAGACAAGACGCTTCAGCCTGATGCAAAATGTGGTGCTACACCTCAGCAGGCCCAGTTGATTCAGGAGGTGGAGATGATGTGTTTCTTGTACATCAAACGCTTCTGGGACAGGATCTATGATGAGAGCCGCGACGCTAAGTCAGTTCCCTATCACAAGAAGTATATTGCCTGGATCAAACACCAACTGGAGAAGTATGACGCTCGCCTTATCCCACATGCCATGCCTGAATGGCGTGAACGAGCGGCCGACGATGAGTACATCAGCCAAATGGAGACCAAGCTTCTCACAGAGGGCTCAGCTGAAGGGAAACTAGTCGTCAATGTTGGACGAGAACTCCCTAACATCCTGGCTGGCAAGTCTGATGCCCTGGAACTCCTCTTCAAAGACAAGCTGGTAGAGAACGTTTATCGTTCTGGAGTTGGAGCTGAGATTGGTTACGACCGCATGGTGGCTTACATCGATGCTCTGGCGCATAAGAACCCAGCCCTTCGTGTTCTTGAGGTTGGTGCTGGAACAGGTGGCGCCACAAGACCCATTCTCAAGTGCCTCACGACACAAGGTAATGGCGAGACTGGCACGCCACGGTTCAGCCACTATGCGTTTACAGATATCTCGATCGGCTTCTTCGAGAACGCTCGAGAAATGTTCAAGGATAGTGCTGCGCGTATGAGCTTCCGCGCCCTCAATATCGAGGACGATTTAGAGCAACAAGGGTTCTCGGGGCCGGGAGAACAGTACGATGTCATCTGCGCTGCCAATGTCATCCATGCAACCAAGAACCTTGAAGCGACCTTATCCAACGCGAGGAAGCTACTCAAGCCTGGAGGCAAACTCATTTTGTATGAGATGACCAACACTGGCATGATACGGACCGGCTTTGCTTTTGGACTACTACCAGGTTGGTGGTTATCCGTTGAAGACTTCCGTCAATTCACACCGCTGGCTGCTCCAAGTGACTGGTCCAGATCCCTCAAGGCCAGTGGGTTCAGTGGTATCGATCTGCACATCTATGACTTTCCAGACCACAGGCATCAGATGGTCAGCGTCCTCATCTGCACAGCTCTTGGTGATGGAAGTCAGGAGAATGCACCAGCCACTTCCTACTCCTCATCACCTATCAAGATCATTACTTGTGGTACGGGGTCCAACTCAACCACGCAAGAGAGACTTGGTACCGCTCTTGAGAATCAAGCGACCAGTCTCAGTACTAGTACCGATATTGTCAACTTGCACGAAGCTGTGGCAGATCTTAAGGAGCTCCAACAAACTCGTTGCATCTTCCTGGGAGACATCGAGTCCGACTTCCTGGAACACGTTCATGATGATGACTATGAAGCTTTCCAGAAGCTGATTAGTTCCACTAAGACGCTGCTTTGGGTCAACCAGGGAGGCGGCCCGTCGCCCAAGAACCCTGGCGCTGACATGGTGACTGGTTTCGCTCGGTGCATGCGTGCTGAGAACCCCGGACTAAACTTTGTTACTTTATCCGTCGACGAACTGGAATCCTTGGACAAGGCTAGCTCCATTATCTTGAAAATCCTGAGTTCAGGCGGTGGAAATGAGAACACCTTCTTCGAGAAAGACGGCGCTGTTTATATTCCACGCATCACAGAGGCCAACACGGTCAATCATATCATCGCTGCCAAGACTAAGGGCGAGCCAGCCAGGTCAGAGACATGGCAGGATGCTAGCAAAGACAGAGCTTTGACGCTGCAGTGCGCTGTGCCTGGTCTTCTCGATAGCCTTCAGTTCCAAGATGACGAGCTATATGAGAAGCCTCTCGGACCTTATGATGTCGAGGTACGCGTTCATGCTACCGGCCTTAATCTCCTTGATGTCATGATAGCTCTCGGTCAGGTCATTGGTGAAGCATTTGGACAAGAGTGCGCTGGTGTAGTGACTCGTGTCGGAACAGAAGTTGATCGCGTCTCTGTCGGCGATCGTGTCTGTGGTCTCCTCAGGGGAACCTTTAAGACTTTTGCAAGAGGTTCTCAATGGCAATTCGCCAAGATTCCCTTAATTGTCGATTATGAGGTTGCTGCAGCTGTACCAGTTGTTTACACCACCGCATACTATGGACTTCATGATCTCGCGCGCCTCCAAGCAGGAGAGAGCATTCTGATTCACTGGGGTGCTGGCGGTGTCGGGCAGGCTGCTATTCAACTTGCCAAGGCGGTTGGAGCTGAAGTGTTTGTCACTGTGGGCTCCATTGAGAAGCGAGACTTTGTACATGAGCACTATGGTGTTCCTCTGCATCATGTACTGTCAAGTCGCGACTTGAGCTTCGTACACGGTATCAAGAGATTGACTGATGGACGCGGCGTCGACGTCATCCTCAATTCCACAGCCGGACAGACCCTGCGTGCTAGTTGGGACTGTATCGCACCATACGGGCGATTTATCGAAATTGGCAAGGTCGATATCTTTGCCAACGCGGGTCTCCCAATGGGACCATTCAAGAAGAGCGTTACCTTTTCCTTCTTCGACATTGGTCTCATATCACTTGAAAGAGGTCGACTGTTCTCCCGTGTCCTTCAAGATGTCGTTGATCTGCTTGCCAAAGGATCCATCACCCCACCGCAGCCACTTCATGTTTACAGCTACTCCGAGATCCAAGATGCATTCAGAATCATGCAATCAGGATCCCACATGGGTAAGCTTGTCTTGAAGGCTATATATGATGATCTTGTTATGGTAAGTTATGAACAGCTCAAAGAAAATAACAACACTAACACATTCAAGGTCGAACCCAGTCGAAAGCCGACGTATCACTTTGATCCTGAAGCAACATACCTTCTTTCGGGAGGTCTCGGTGGTCTTGGACGTAGTGCGGCACGTTGGATGACATCTCGTGGAGCCAAGAATCTCATTCTTCTCTCTCGGTCTGGAACCACGCGACCTGCAGCTCAAGAACTCATGAAGGAGCTCGAAGAAGCTGGTGTGGCAGCGGCAGCACCCCAATGCGATGTATCTGATCGTGCTGCTCTTGAGAGGGTTCTCAGTGATTGCGCCAAAACTATGCCGCCTATCAAGGGCTGCATCCAAGGCTCCATGGTCCTCAAGGACAGCATATTCTCCAACATGTCTCAACAAGATTACTACACTGCCGTACGCCCCAAGGTGGTTGCATCACGAAACCTACATGAATTGCTTCCCCAGAACCTGGATTTCTTCATCCTCCTCTCCTCGGCTTCTGGCGTGGTAGGCAACCGTGGCCAATCCAACTACTGTGTGGGCAACACGTACCAAGATTCCTTAGCCCGCCACAGGGTTGCTTTGGGGCTTCCAGGTGTAGCTGTTGACCTGGGAATGATTCTTTCCGTCGGGTTCGCTGCCGAGAACCAAGAGAGTATGGCTAATCTTCGTCAAGAAGGGTTCAATGCCATGCGAGAAGACGAGTTCCTTGCCCTGCTCGACATGCTATGCGACCCGAATGGGAAGTACTCTACCAATGCCAACCGAGAGTCCCAGGCTTCCTCATTTGCTCAAATCGCAGTTGGTCTTGAGGCTCCAGCCACTCTTCGTATCAAGGGCATTCCAGAGCCTGCTTGGATGACTGATCCCTTATTCAAGCATCTATACCAGATCCGAGGCGAGGGTGATCATGAGGGTGAAGGGGATGGTGAAGGTTCAGCCACGTCTTGTTCAACGCTACTTCCAGCGGCGGCATCATTAGCTGACGCAGCCAAGATTGTTAGCGCGGCTATTGTCCAGAAGCTCTGCAAAGCTTTATCTTCAAGTGAGCGAGATATCGACGTGTCAAAGCCCCTTCACAGTTATGGAGTTGATTCCCTTGTTGCAGTCGAGTTACGCGCCTGGTTTATGAAGGAGGTTGGCTCTGATGTTGCTGTATTCGACATCATGAGTGGGCAGAGCTTGGAGGAGCTGGCTGAACTGGCGGCAAAGAGGAGTTCATTTGCCAATTTTGATGACGAGAATGAGGCCGATTGAGTATTATTGCTTTTCAAATCGTCAAATTGCTTCATTTTATCCTTTTAGCTGTTGTGCTTGGGATGGGGGAATTATGTTTGGGCTGGTTGCAGCTATTCCATGCCTGCGCATAGGCTGGTTGTTGTCACCGAGGACTGTTAATCGAGTTTTTAGAACGTGAGAGGGTATTCCATAGTAAACTAATATCTGAATCCTTGTAGAACCTCTATAGTATCAATCGATAAAGCTTGAATGAATACACTGGAGTTGGATTCAAAATATTAGGCACTTCAGGGACAAGCATCCCTGTTTGGGTCTATCCTGAACCAAAAGTCAAAGTGGTTCTGTTCGCTCCCGGAGCTACAACCACCGAACTCCGTGTTGAATGCTTCACTGCATTGCTCGTAAGTAATCTCCTTCTCGGCTTGGTTGTCGCGGACTTCAGTAGCCCAATCGATATGGTTATATCCACCCTCGGGAGGCTCCGCACAGTTTGGATTGCAACCAAGGAGACAAGTCCACCGATATTTTTCGTCAAGTGCACCGCACAAATCATCATTGCAGCCGGAGAGGTCGGCATGATGTTGGCAAAGGACGGCATGTTGAATAATGACAAGATTGTATCGTGATAGGGGAGCGAGGTTTGTAATTGAACGTATAAATAAGCGGGCTTGAGAACAATGGTTCGAGCCTTCCATACAATCAATCATGGCACCTTATATACCATTTTCAATGCATTTTACCCCTCTCTCATGGATCTATAGGCATTCTAGGATGCTACATTAGTGGAACAGTGTGAAAATTAATAGAGGCAGGTCTGACGTGAGATAAGGTAACATTCATGTCTATTTATGCCTCATCCTCCTTTTTAATTCCTCGCCTTGATCGCCAAGTCCGTTGGATACGGAACAGACTGAGGGCCGACGGATCCCGTCGCCGTGCTAACTTTATAGCTGAAATACATCAAGACAAATGGCCTGTTCAGGACACCGTCATAAGGTAGGCTAGACTTCGGTGCTTGTCGGAAAGGAAAACAGATAATGGCGCATGATCTAATAGTAGCTGCTTTCTCGAAACTCATGCTCTCCGGTTCACGCATCAAGGTTACGCATTTAGCAGCAATGGATTCCGCAAAGGCGCCACGCAATGGCTTCTAGGGCAGCCACTATGTCATGGCCAGCATGAAAACACTTCTGCCATGATAGAACCTCTTATAATTGCGGTAGTGCCAAGAGCGGCATGCTTCCACTCCTTCACATTGGGCGGAAATGAGATAGGACGGGCGAGAAGAAGGTTCGGTTGCAATTTGGGTTGAGATCCGTTCATGACCAGGCCTGGGTTGCTATTTGCTTGTTGGTTAGTAATCTCTGGCGGCTTTGTGAGTGCTGACGTGGTCTATGGTCTGTACACTCGACGTCTGATTGTTAGTCTAGTAGATTTACTCATATTAGAGTGTTGCATTTCAGAACTATGCCACCACCACCCGGAGACCGAAGCGATGCGAAGGCCGAGTACCGAGATTCAAAATAAAGAGATTGAACTTCTCTGGCCACGTGATTGTATTATAGTACTGGTGGTCGTTCCTTTCGTGCTGCGACTGGCGGAGATGAGGCTGCATTAGAACATTGTCTTAGTAAATCTCCCCCAAGCTCGACAGGGCGTGAAATCAATCATTACAGGGCTTTCGCCTTGAGCTGAGTCTTGATTTGCATGTGACCGACACCATCGTCATCTCCGACCTTTCCTTCTACTGATATATCCCGAGGAACATCGCAGCCGAACTCTACGGTGATATTAATAAGGTTGGCAAACATTCATATTGATAGAGCGCTAGAAACCACAGCTACTAAAGCATCCCGCTCAGATCTCGGATCACACGGTACACCAAGACTTGGCCTATGTGCCGTTGGACCCAAGAATAGACCAATGATAGAATTGGTAGATCTGGGGCTTGAAGGTCCTGACCGAGGTAGTTTGCAGCACGGCAAGCTCTAATTGGTCCAATGTACCTTTTATCTAGGTAATCTAGATGTTAATTCGTTTATTCAAAACAATTTGCCGTAGAAAAATGCCGTATGGCATGATATATATGAATGCTTGTCCATACAGGTGAGCACGGGTGAGACAATAAGCTTTCATATTCAAGATTGATCGTCTGCATGATGACAAATGTTGTATAGATCGGACTCGATAACCACCGATGTCCGGATTTTGCCAGTTCTGATAACAAGTAATCGTGGATTTAGCAAGAAGTGGCCCCATTTCTAAACCCAGATTTGCAGGTTGAGACACTTGGGATTTAACTTTCCGCGGATTCGAACTCCATGGAGAGTCGGGGCCATCTGACATCCGCCGTGCCACATTGTTAGTACACGATGTACTACGTGATGTAGCTAATATTGCAATTTCGAGTGCTAGTACTTGAATGTCTAGGTCAATGGACCTTGCTAGGATGGTCGTTAAGTTTTATTGATAGTCATATTATATCCCTTCAATTGTCCACTGTGTTTGTCACTCCGCACCTCCTCTCTCATCGACAACGTAGCAATTACTTGACAAATATTACGCCACATACTCATTCCAAACAAAGACTGGGGGTCTGCGATTCAACCGTTCGACATAGCATATCTGAATTGAGCAAGAACGTTCTGATTCAACCAGTCCACGCTCGAAACAACAATGGCAGAGTCCGACGAGAAGGCTCGCTCCGACGACGCCGAATATACAAAGACGAAATCTCTCCCGCACTGGCGGTTGGTTATCGATCAGGCTGGCGTCACGCCCGAAGTTCTTGCCTACAACTATCAAGGGTCCGGCACCGAACAAGACCCTTTTGTTGTTCAATGGATCCCAAACGACCCAAGAAATCCCCAGCAGTGGAACGACTCCAAGAAATGGTTTATAACACTAGGCGTTGCATTTGCCACCTTGGCTATTAGCTTGATATCATCGGCATATACAGGAGGCATAAAACAGATTATCCGAGACTTCCACATCAGCCAGGAGGTAGCAACTTTAGGCGTCTCTCTATTTGTCCTTGGCTTCGCTCTCGGCCCTTTGCTATGGGCACCACTGAGCGAGATCTTTGGCCGCCAGGTACTGTTTATCGGAACCTACGCTGGACTTACCATCTTCAATGCAGCCTGTGCTGGTGCTCCCAATGCGGCTTCATTACTTGTCTTTCGGTTTCTAGCTGGCTCGTTTGGTTCTTCTCCCTTGACCAATGCTGGCGGAGCTATAGCTGATATGTTTCCGCCCCATCAGCGAGGCCTGGCGATGACGCTGTTTGTTGCTGGGCCATGCCTCGGTCCAGAGTTGGGCCCAATTTCCGGTGGATTCCTTGGCGAGAATGCTAGCTGGCGTTGGGTCATGGGATTCCTTGCCATATTCGCCGGGGTAACGTGGATCGCAGGAACCATCCTTATCCCAGAAACCTATGCCCCTACATTGTTGAGGCGCCGGGCTGCTAAACTGTCCAGCATGACTGGAAAGGTGTATATTAGCAGCATTGAACTGAAACAAGGGAAGGTCTCCTTGCGCAGTGCTATTAGCACCTCCTTGCTGCGACCGTGGGTTCTCCTCTTTAAGGAACCTATTGTTCTCCTATTATCGATCTATATGGCGATTATCTACGGTACTCTCTACTTATTCTTCGCCGCCTTTCCGGTCGTTTTTGAACAGGCTCGGGGTTGGAGTCAAGGTATCGAAGGTTTAGCATTTTTGGGCATAGCTGTCGGTATGGCAGCGGGTTTGATCTACACGATCCCTGACAACAACCGCTATGTTCTCCTCGATCAAAAGCACAACGGTTTTGCACCACCAGAAGCTCGGCTCCCACCAGCAATAGTTGGCTCTTTCGCCATCCCTGTGGGGTTGTTTTGGTTCGCATGGACCAATTATCCATCCATCCATTGGATCGTCAGCATTATAGCCGGTGCTCCTTTCGGTTTTGGTATGGTTCTGATGTTTCTAAGCATTATGAATTATCTGGTCGATGGATATACGATCTTTGCTGCTTCAGTTCTTGCTGCTAATTCGATCTTGCGCTCCTTGTTCGGCGCAGCCTTTCCACTCTTTACAGTACAGATGTATGACAACTTGGGGCTGCATTGGGCATCAACGATTCCAGCATTCCTGGCATTGGCCTGCGTTCCGTTTCCTTATTATTCTATATATATCAGGGTTGCAAAATTAGTTAGTTAAAAACTAACTAACTAATGAGTAACTAATCTCCACTTCTTTTAGTTATTAGTTAGTTACTCTTTAGTTTTAAATTAGTTAACTTAGTTAGTTAATAGTTAGTTAATTAGTTTTTTTAGTTAGTTACTCTTTTTAAACTAACTAACTAATTTACTAACTAACTAATTATTAACTAACTAATATACTGACTAACTAATTAACTAACTAACTAACTAATTTTGCAACCCTGATATATATGGAGCTCGCATCAGGACTTACTGCAAATTTGCCGCTGAATCGGACGCCTTTATGCGAAGTTTGAAGGAGGCCCAGAATCAACGAGAACGGGAGTTGGAGGCGCAGGATAATACTACCGAGGACGAGCTTACAGTTGTTGATGAAGGAGTGATCAGTTCAAGCCACAGACGAGCATCCTCGGTCCATGGTCCATCTTCACTCTATGACGGCAATCCCTATGACATTGATCGTGTTCACACCAGAAATTCATTCTCTTAGCCTTTTAGGAAAACCAGGTTAGCTCAGCTTTAATTAGGCTTTAACATTAGAACCCAGGTACTTTATTCAATTTGGTTCCCTCTTATGGCCACCTGCAACTTGCTCAGATCTATCTTGCCGAGATATCTAACTGGCTTACCGAATGAAGTTGGAAACTCACGACCCAAGTTCAGTATCTAACTAGTGAACCCAAGCGTATCTACTGTGATTCGCTAAGGTGTTGCTCGGTCCGGGTAAGCCGGCTCAAATACGAGGTATGTGCCTCAGGCACCATCTACAGACCCCAACGATCTGAGGTGGATCAACCGAATCTGGCGATTAGGGAATTGACACAGAGCACTGCCGATGATAGGGTACAACATGTTGTTAGGAGAAGCTGTCGTCTTGAGCGAATTAGCAAGCAAAGAAGCTATAGGTAGCATAAATCAAGGCGATGAAAATCTGAGGTATTTCCAAGTTGATTAGATCGCATCGATACTCCGTTCAGGTTAAGCAATTGAACTCAACGCTAAGCATTCAACTGCCTGTTTTTCCGTACTAGCACCACTGGCCACAGCCGCTTTTTACTGAAGAGGAATAGGCCAATCGGCCCAGGGGCGTTATGCTGAGAAAGGCAGTCCCCGAAAATTATTTTTTCTCCTTACTCTTGCATCTGCCTATTTCAAGGCCTAGTTGAGAAGACCTCGATTGAACATAAATATGCTGCTTAAGATCTCCAAATCTCTTATTCAATCGAAACCTCAGCAAACATAATTATCAGCCTATCATGACTCACACCTGGGATCCAAAGCCGGCACCACTCACCGCTGCCGAAGAGGAGCTGCTGGCTGCGAGCGAGGCGGTGTCTAAGCTCAGTCAATCGCAATTGGACTCATTCAATGGCTGGGTAGGATCTGAGAAACCTGGAGTACTCGAGGCAAAGTCTTGGCTTACAAAACGATACGGTCTCCGCAAAAACACGTTCTCTTACTCAGAGCTAGTTCTACTGTTGAAGCGGGCCAAATTCCTATCCAGTAGTGAGGGAAATAGCGGAGTAAGAACTACCATTCCATCTCAAGAGCCTATGAGTTAAATCAAAAGTTATAGGACAAGGTCGACTTTATCACACGAAAACCAGGCCTCGGCCTGCCTCTTGGCCACATGCCTGACCAAGAGGACCGTTTCCCTCTGCTGTTTATGGAAGATAATTACAGTAATGGCTGGCGAGCTGCCACTTTACTTATCCGCGAGAGTTGCATGCTCAAGCTTATCAATGAGCTCTCTGACAAGCCGCAGTGGTGGCGTAAAGTTAAAGACGAAGCCATCTCCAGCAATTGGAAGAAAGAAGCCCTAGAAATGGACTGGACTTCTTATCGAAAGCATGCTGACTTTACTTCCGCTATGGCTGATGCAGTCAGTCCAAGCTAAACCCTAATGTTCTTGATGAGATGATACTAATACTTGAACAGTGCATCAGTGAGCTGCGAAATAAAGCAGAGCTATATGAGAAGACTGGTTTAATGCCTATTTACGACTACACAACCACAGTTATTAAATCGGATAGTTTACTGACATCTGACCTGGCCAAGGCTCTCCAGGAGGGCGTGAAGCCGTTGGAAGATGTCCCCACAGAGCTGAAAGATTGGCATCCCAACTCCAAAGAGCAAGTCCTGGATCTTGTGCATCCTTCGCTATGGCCATTGATGTATGGTCGCTCCAGAGTCCTCAATGACAGAGTCATCGACGTCGGCAATGCCCTTGCTTCCTGTGGCACCGGCGTAGTACTACGCGCACCGGGACCTGAGCAGACGACGCACATCATCGGAGAAGGTGGCTTCTCTGAGGAAGAGGTCATGGTGCTATCAAACAAGTTCCAGTGGTTGCCATGCGATGTTGACCTTGACCCTGAGACAGGCAAAGCCAAGATTGCGAGCTACATCAACAATCTCCACCCACAAGAACATGCCCGTCTCTATCCCACTATTGAAAGGTTCATCGAGATATCACTCCCAGCTTGGGACATCATCTACCACTGGGAAGAAACCTTTTCGGTGCAGCGCCTCACAACAACTGAAGCTGAATATGATGAGTGCCCCTGCCCTGATCTCTGTGATGTCGATGACGGCTATAACTGCGCTCCATGGAGACGTCCTATTGATGAGGACGAAGAGCCTAGGTACGACGTCGAGTCTGTGGAAGCAATGCTGGCAGATAATCGTAAGCCAGATAAATACCAATTAGGTGAAGAGAAGGCAGAGGATTATAGGACGAATCCGGTACGCAGAAATTTGGATGACGCTTGGTTTGCATCAACCCACTCTGCCAAGCTCCCCGATGCCGACCCAAGCGCAGAGGACTATATAAAGATTCAAGCTTCAGATTTGAAAGCAGACGGGTTTTTCGACAGTAGCAGTCAGATCCAGGTCATTGTCAAGCTTGCCAACATTCACCTGACGCCTGAGAAGCCCGTCTATAATGGTGGTTCGTGGCATACAGAAGGCTTGCTAAATGAGCATATTGTCAGCACGGGTCTGTACTACTATGATAGTGAGAATATCACTGATTGCACTCTGGATTTCCGGACCTGCGCCGATAAGGAAGACTTGGCTGGTGAGATATCCTACGAGCAACACTGGCATGATCCAATTGAGCGGACTTTCGGTATTACTCAGGGGGGGAGCATTTTTCAGGATGTTGGTTCTGTCCTGACCAAAGCTGGAAGGGCAATATTCTTCCCCAATGTTTTGCAGCATCATGTTTCGCAGTTCAGACTCGCCGATCCCACCAAACCCGGTCACCGAAAGATCCTTGCACTATTCCTTGTCGACCCGGCGATACCCATCATTAGCACTTCCAACGTACCTCCACAACAAAAGCATTGGTGGACAGGTCAGTCAGGATTGGATTCTGCATGTGGCGTTATGCCGCCGGAGTTGGTTAAAAAGGTGGTGGATTATTCGGAGTGGCCCATTGACCTGGAAGAGGCCAAAAAGGTGCGCTTGGATTTGATGAAGGAGCGGACATCATTTAAAGCAGAGGAGGAATCGAGATTTGAGAGGATGGAATGGAATTTCTGCGAGCATTGATTCTGTTGTTGGGTTGGAGTAGGGTAGATGGCTTTCCTAACTTGCTTATGCTAGCATAACCTTTGCACTCTGGGCATCTGAAATTTGCTCGATGTTTGCATAAATAAGCTGTGACAAGGTCGGAGAGTTAAATGACGCCGTGGCCCTTCTGCGAAGCTTAAAAGAAAAACAATTTGGTAATATACTCTCTGTGGTCAGGTGCCTAGAGATATAAATTTTGGCTGAAAAGTTAGATTTCCTCGTGACTATCTCGATTAATGTATAAATCAGGGCCTGACTGTTGCTCTTCCGATAACTTGTTTTATGCCTGATTTACATTTTCGTTTAGGGTCCTACACTTTATGCCCCACGATTATCCATGGCCCTTGTATCGCTGGACTGATCTAAGCTCCTTATGGTCAAGCTTGCATCAAATCGGCCGATCGCAAGCTCTCATTGGACGGCATTCGCTCAGCATCGGTCGTTACCAAATCCAGGCAAAGGCGCAGTCGACTGCGCCCCACTAGGCTGAGAGAGTTGGAGGTGCTCTTATTGTCTCTCCCTGGCTCCCTGGAATAAAATCAGAGACAAACCAGCATCTTGATGATATTTGCTATCATCTCCATAGTCGATAAAATGCCTCAGACAAGTCTTTGCATGTCCTCAGCACTGGGCATCCGCCTGGAAGGAAACCAACGTTCATATTCTCCAGGCGACACAATTATTGGCTGTGTTTACCGTCAGAGCCCTGTCGTCAGTCCAGACTCATCAGTTACCATATCCCTGTCAGGAAGGGCCAAATCCAAAATAGTGATTCATCGATCGAATAGCACGCATACTTACCGGGGTCGGTTCACTCTTATATCTGAGTCTGCCAGCTCCCAAAAGATCTTTCAAGGCCCCCTACATATTGAAAATGGCGGCGATGAGCAGACATGGCCGTTTGCAATAACGCTGCCACAATATGTTGACCCGAGACGCTTACAGGGCGGGAGCCAAGACCAGAGCTTTTTGCCTCTCGGCGCAACAGATCACATTCTACCATCGACCTATACACTTCGCGCCCTTGGAAACACCGAGGGCTTCATCGAATACTTTGTGAAAGCTACGCTGAGGGTCACTGGCCAAGGCCGTATTGACATGACTGAAGCCACCTTTCCGTTCAATGTCATCAACCTCAACCCTGACCCCCCCATAGCGAATTTTGGGCTCCGAGGTTCACGGAGCCGTCAGACCATGTCGAGCTATCGCCTTGTCCCAGGCATGGAAGATGCCAAGTTATCATTTTCTCAGAAGATGAAGCAATCTTTCAGCACTTCAAGTGTACCAGAACTCGTCTACAATCTCCTTGTTGACGTCCCAACCGTCGTCCAACTCGACAATCCTACTCCGATTCCGTTCAAATTACGTGTTGTTCCTGATCTGAATGCCACAAGCGAAATCATCAAAGAAGTCCCACAAAAGGTCAAATTATCATCTGTTTCGATTCGAATCGTCAGCAGCACCGAAGTTATCTGCGAAGGAACCCTGTTTCCCCATACAAAGGAGAAACGCGAGGAGATTGACCTGTGTGTTGAGAGTGCCATAAATAGGATCCAGGGCGACATCTACATCCCGTACACTGACGAGGGGCCCTCACTTGATGTTGGAGACATGATTGGTTTGCGTCTTGAACAATACCGACCTGGTTCTCCTCATCGACCAAGCAGGCTAGCAAAACTCAGCCCTACTTTTACTACATACAGCATTCGTCATTCGCACAGGCTGTCATGGAAGGTCATAGGTGAAATCGCAGGAGAGCGCTTCAGCGCGTTGGGGGCAGTCTCCCTAAAGATCTTGATGCCAAGTGACGAACGAGGGCGGCTGGCTGAAAAGGGTTCAGTTCCGAGGGCTGAAACCGAGACTGTATTTAACGGTGCACCAGGTCCGTCTCAATTGCAAAGAAACGAGTCGTGGATACAGCCCCCGGATGAAGATGACGCACCCCCAAGCTTTACTGAAGTAGTCATGGAAGACCAGGGAGCCCAAGTAGCAGGGAAGTCCAGTAAATAGGCAGAGACATTATTCGGGAAGTTAAATACAGGGCTTCGTCTCATGCAATAATGAAACAAACATCAGAGCAGTCTCCTACTTGATTCACTGCCTACTACTCAAGCTCAACTTCCATTGCCTGTTGCTGAATGTTTCCATAACTTCTTCCTGCCTATTGGGAAGGATTACATGGACAGGGAGCTGCGTTACTTTATGTATCTCTTGGCTCCCACTCTCCCATGACAATGTCAGGACAACCTCATGATCTTGGTCCTTATTCCAGGCAATGCGAGCTAGTATAGACTGATGCCAGGAACCACTGACCGGAACTTCGGCCTCAAAAGCCTTGAAGAGACTCACTAGCGGCTTGAAGACAAGTACCCTCTCGCCGTTGATCATGGCGAGCTTGAACCCTGCGATCACAGTGGTAAACTCATATAGAGGCAGGCTGCCCTATGCGTGGCAATCGGACCTTTGCGTGATGTAGTCTTCCACCCAAGTTGTCAAGTGGAGTTCAAGCTGCTTTCGCCAGGGTGCCCAAAAACTGAAGAATTGGGCTTCGTATGCGTCATCACCAACAATGGATAAAGCCCTCAGACTATAAAATGCCATGGCTATAGATACCTCTGTGAACTTGCGCGCACGCTCCCCTCCCGCCTTGGCTTGAAAAGAAACAGAGCGATTCAAAAGATCAAAGGCGTCGTTGCCAGTTATTGCGCCACAGAGAACTGCCCAAATTTGACAATGCTCACTATAATGGTTGTCTGTAGCCAATGTAGCGAGACCATCCGTGAAATAGGCACCGTCGAAGCAGTGGTCTCTAACAGCTTGGATGATCAACTCGGCTTGATGGCAGTGTTCATCTGCGCGTGGTCGCTTGCCCAGGCACGACTCGAGCGAACTGATCCTCTGTAGAGTATATGCGAACAACTGATTCGTGTAGGTCAGGAAGCCAGTATCCCTTGCGGCTGGTGGAACTCTAAATGGCTTATATGAATCACTCCAGTCAACAAACTCCCAGTCGCCAGCTAACTGAGAAACGCGGAGGAGGCCAGTCTCTTGGTCAAGACGACTGCCAAAAGTGTACAGAATGGCATCAACAATGGGGAACAAGCCAGCTACAAATTCTCCATCACCGAACTGCTCGTAATGGTCTGTAATCATGCATATCCAGAAAAGAGAGAAATGGGAAATAATCTGCGGATGGTGACAGGGAGCACGACTTGCTGTCAACCCTGTCTTTGGTTGAAAAGAGTTGTAGAATTGCAAGATTGCTTGGCGTGCCATCCGATCATCTCGGGAGATGACATATGTGAAGAGTGCTGAGCTTCTCGTATCCATGGCGTACTGAAGTTGCTCGTAGAATGGGCAGTCCTCGTAGCAGTCGTGCATACAATTCTTCAAAGTGCGTAAGCTCACCTCCCAGAGCTTGTGAAACCACGATGTATCTTGGCTCTCAATCTCAACTGTAGGAAAGTTGGCCAATAATTTCAGGGGGTGATTCGTTTTGACAATGTTGATCCCATCCAAAACCAAGTCTGAGTCTTGAGCAACATCAATGTCCATGGCAAGGTATCGAAATGTCCGGAAGTGGAAAGGGCTGAACGTTTCATGATTGGCTTCTGCAATGCCATATCGAACCAAATCTTGATCGAACTGGATACCCCCAAAGATATACTGGTCTTTCGGTCCTACAATGGTCTTTGTTGTGTCGGATCTGTCTCCTTTCTTTCGCTCAAAAGGGAGCTTAGCAGACTGCCCCTCATAGCCTTCAGACCAGGTAATGTCCAGCTTGCTACCGCCAGTTGAAGGCCGGAGGAAACGAAAGTCGACATGGGCTGTTATGTGGTAAGGCACCTCAAGCTCGACATGGTGCACAGTGCCTTTGCTCAGAACAATACCTGCCTTATGCTTCAGAGTCGGGTCAAGAAGACGCTCCCAGGTCTCCTGGGGTTGTGGACTTCTGATGTTGTGAATCGCTGTGAGATGGACCTGTTCAAGCCGAGGAGATGGAATCATGCGAGGACGTAGATTCCAGGGTACAGAAAGACCCCAATTGGCCATGAATCGATGTGGCTTTGCTGCAACCCAAGTGAGCAATTGGGATTTTAGCTCATCAATTCTTTCGAAGACGTGGAGGAAGAAATCGAAGTTTCCACTGACAGGGAGAGATCGGCAAGTATCAAGAGCTGTCTCCCATGTCTCATCTGTCTGGATGTCCAGAGCTCGCTGCTCCAGGTCCCCTTCAGTCAGGTCGTGTCTAATGTATAATCCTGGATATGGGGTCCTGGGAAAGATTGGGGCATTTTGTGACCCATGGTAGAACCGAAGAACATGAACAAGGAAATTGTTACGGCCGGGGACGAGATATGGTCGAATGTCTAGGACGTCATAGAACCATGTCTGATCGTCTCCTTTAACTGGGCCAGTATGAACCACGCTTTTGTTAATATAGAGCTTGTATCTCGTATCGGCTGTAATCGCAATTTTGACAGGTCCGCGAGGAACATCTTGTAAGTCGATGGACTTGCGGAAATAGACAAATTCACCCGCTGAGGATGATTCTGGTTTCTCGGTCCAATGTGGGTGCCAAATCCACGAGGTCTCAAACTGGACAGTCATGGTAGGGATGGATGAGAACGTGGCCAAGTTTCGAGAGTATAAACATAAGTAGAGGGCATTAATAAGGGCCTAGAAACTCCCAACTGATAAGTATGTTTATTCACATAGAGACCCGATATAGCTGCCGAAGTCTCCACCAGCCAGTCTAGGCTTGATGCATTTCGTATTGAGATGCACCGAAGGGCGCGATCACAAGATCATGACTTAGATAGATTGAGCTCGGGATACCCGGTACGGAGTGGGTTAGTATCTTGAGATCCGATTTAAAGACAACTTACAGAGTACATGAGTTAGCATGTCGGTAGAAGTGTGGAAGAGATCATTTACGAATAAAAACCGGGGATAATGAACAATCGGGGATGAGCCCCGATTCCCCCTCACTTCTGTGCACCCAGGCCCCCTCTTTCTCCTCGGCTCGGGACACGATGACAGGGGCACAGAAACTGTTGAACCGAGAGGTGCTTCCTTTTTGGTGAGTGATTTAATTGATATATATTATGTGGTTTTTAGCTTATCTAGCTTAATTTCCCCTTTTTATCCTCTTCAATCTAAGCTATCCTCTTTAGGTTAGGTCCTTGTTATATAACCCTAGCCTTTTATGCCTACCTTATATATATAGCTTAAGGTTAGGTTTAATATACCTCCCTAGATTTAAAGGTTATAATAATCTGTAAAGAGGCTTATTTTAATATTTTATAGTGTAATTTCCTCTTTTGCAGTGCTAATTAGTATTTCACTATACTAATTTTACTATAATAGTTCCTTTTAACCGTTAGCTCTAAATATACCTTAATCTAACTCCTTATAAAGTATATAACCTTAGATCCTAGTAGCTTATTTTTCTATAAAAAGTACTTTATTTATTACATTTAATTAAACTACTTCTAAGACTTATTTACTTAGTAAGTCCTTTATATATATCTCTTTAAGCTTAAGAGAAAAGTCTATATTACCCTTTTACACTTTAATTATTATAAATTAACCTTTATAGCTAAATTAGTAGCTTGCTTTTTTACAGTAGCTTATTAGTTTTAAAACTTCTATTAAAAGTAGCTAAAGAAGCTAAGTAAAAGGTAAGTCCTTTTTTTAATTTACTTTTTATTTTAGCTTTACTTAATCTTAATAAAGAGCTTAAAGTGCTTTTATAATATACTATATATATTATTAAACTAGGTATTTAAGTATTATACTTTAGTAATACCTTTAAGCTTTATAATTTTAATTACTTACTTCTATTTTATAATCTATTTACTTTAATTAGTCTTACAGTTTATTATTAATTAAAGTAGCTTAAAATAGTATTTTTAAGCTTATTTTTATTATAGCTTTTTATTAATACTATAGTGTAACGGTTGCACAAGCCGTTAAGCCACAGGGCAAAAGATCGGGCCATAATCGCTATGCAAGCAATTCTGGGTGTGCTACAGCTGCCTTATAGAAGCCTTACAGCGC
>NJCS01000654.1:177-15644 GCA_002234255.1 Fusarium sp. Na10
TAGCTATATAACCTTAAGACTTACTATTAAGGTTATTATATTCTTTAGTATAGTATATAATGCTATATAATATAATATACTAAAAAATAAGTATTATATTATATTATTCTTATTATATAAGACTATATTAGCTATACCTTGTATATTAGCTATAAAGATATTTAACTTTTTAATACTTTATAATATAACTCTATAAATAAGTTTAATAATAGTTATATATATCTTAGTATTTATTTACTAATCTACAGATCTGCTAACTGCTATTATAGCTAATATTAGTAATAGACTTTAAAATCTTTTACTTTAATATATAAACTTAAATACCTTTAAAAAGAATTACCTTAGTTATATTATTTTAGTTAGTACTATAGCTATTATAAGGTATATAAAGCAACAGAATGCCCCAATACATTAGGCCTATAATATTAAATACTTAGCTAGTACACGCTAACCTATATACCTTACTACTAAACAGTTTACTGCAGTAAATAGCAACTCTAAGATTTAAAAGCTTCTATACTAATAGTAAGAGCTTTGTAAGGTAGCTAAGGGGCCTCCTAAGGCTTATAAAAAAATAGAAAATATTACTAAAGCTCTATAAAGTTTAAAAGTAAAGCTATAATAAGAACTTAAGTAGTAGTATTAATAAGGTTAGTTATAGAAACAGGCTATAGTTAATATTAAGCAGTAACTAGCTAGATAAGCATTTAAAGAATTACTAGTATTACTATTAAATAAAATTTCCTACTCTACTTAGGAACAATACCTTGCCTAGAAATATCTATTTAAAGCTCTAATAGCCCCTATAGCTAATACACTTAAGGGCAAGTACTAATATTAAAATAATACAGTTCTAGCTATTATAGCCTACTATCTAGTTTAAGAATTACTATTGCCTTATACTAGAAATCAAGTAATAGTTAATAAAGATAGGAGTTCCCTTATATTCAATATAGTAAGCAAGGAACTTTAACTAATAAATAATATTAGCACTATAATTACTTCTATTTTTATAATAAATAGGAATAAGCAAGGCTATAGGTACTTTCTCTATATTAGAAGGGCTATAACACTCTAGCCTTCTAACCTAGCTATTAAATATCTTATAAATCCCTTCTATTTACCTGGTAATTTAAGTAAACATATCAAACGACGCCACCTCTCTAATATTTAACCACATAAAAAGCTCTATTGCTACTTTTGTAATAAGACGCTAGACAACATACACTTGCAAAACCATGCTAAGACAGTATATGGGACTATATCATATAGAGGCTAATTACTATCGGCTCCGCACAGAATAATCGCTAATAATCTATATAGCAAAACCTTGTTTTTCCACAGGGCAATCTCTTTAATGAATTTTACCTTGACTTTTAAGACAACCGTAGAGAATATAAAATGGCAATTTATATAGACTAGTATTAATTAGTTAGATTAAGTTTATCTATCCACTACTGCTTTATAGGGTGCAAATTCTGGCATTTCTCTAACTTATCTACATAGTTACTAAACCGTTTGCTATACTTGAAGAGATTGATGGTATATACGAGTCTGTAACTAAGCTTACGAGGCTTACCAGACAGTTCAGAGGAAGTGCAGTTCTTATTGTTTAGTGCCCCTTTATAATCGGAGAAAGGAAATCTCAGATGAGATAAAGGTCGCTAAGGCAGGCATGCGTGCATAACGCTATTTGTGGCAAAGACTAATAGGGAAGCCGTATTTATACTTCGAGTAAGTGTATCAGTGTAGCCAGCGTCTGGATTTTATGCTGGCTATGGGCTATTCCCTAAACTCGGGGGTTGGACTAGTTTTTTAACTATCTTAACTTGCTCTGTACACTTTTACCTTATAATGCCTATGATGTCTTCTTTTGTCTTTTGACTTGTGTATTGTGCTGCGGGTCATCGGTCGGCCCTGCTGTACTGAGTCCTTGTTGTTCAAGCTTGTACCTTAAGCTTGACGGCAGGTATATTGCTAGCATTGTAAATCGTCTTAATAGTAATATGTAATAATTTGGCTACTGTATTGGAAACGGCCTTATTATCTAGACCTGACTGGTAAGCGTGCTTTAATCGGCTGTTCGATGCCTATGCCCGGACTGCATTACTTAAAGCGAGCTTTAGTGACTTTAAATCGGGTTTTTAAAACGTGCCAGTCCATTCCGACCCGGTAACATTATATTTTATTAAGGGCCTCTATACAGGAGGTAAAAAGTCTAGCAAGTCTAGTAATATATATTTATATGCAGTCCTAATTTTACTAACTACTTAGTTTAACTTACCCTAAACTTAGAGCCTAATAGAATTAATAAGTCTTAAGTAACTCTCTTTTATAAAAATTCTTTCTTAGTACTATTAGTGCGGTGCTAGGAGTAGGATTTTCTGCAGGCTACTTAACTATATAAAAACTGCAAGGATGCTAATAGCTCCCTAAGAGCAGTTTTTAGAGAAGGAATTTAAAGAGTTCGCCTTCTCTAGCAATACCTTTATCGGACCTAATAGCAGTACCTTAGAACCAGACCGCCTTAGATATCAGATATCAGAGGATAATGCCAATAGCATCGGTAGCGACATCCTCCCGATCAACGACGCTAATTATAATAGGTTTTTCCCCTTTAAAGGCAAGCCGCACCGTTAGCCTCTGATTCCTTCCTATGGTTATTCCCTGCCGCTACAAGTACATCTTCTGCCTTAGGCACCAAGCTTGGCTCCGCTAAAAAAGCCAGGAGACCGCCTTCTTGCTGCTTAGTACAGTATGCTTGCACCCTTTATCCTAAAATAGCCGTCCTAACTTAGCTTTAAGAGTGCCAAGTCCAATAGTATATCTACTGGCATCTGATTACTGCTAAATAACTAAAGACCTACAGCGCAAGTATATATATCAGGGCCTTCTCCAGTCTTAGCAGCCACAAAAGTACACTATTAAAAGTATATCTTATTATTAAGTTCCAGTTCTGTATATCTGCAGCCTAAACTATAGTAGGCAATAAAGCAAATCGGAGCCTATCTAGAGATCCTCTTCCGGGATACTTCCTTACTTAATGATAGCCTAAGGCCTAACCCTGGGTAAAGTCTTAAGACATTCCCTATAAACATTTTGCAATACATTGTAGCATTACTAAACTGTCCGCAAAATCCCCGTTTCTCTTGCTATAGCTTCCCGCGTTTATTAATAGTATTATCTCCTAATATTTCTTTTGCTTATGCTCGTACCGCATTTAACGCCCAGCCTTATTAATTAAGTAGGAATCCTATCTAACTAAAAGAACACCTCCAGCACGCCCTGCCCTTATCCCTAAATTTCTTTCGCAGACCCGGACCTAAGCTCCTAGGTCCTAGCGCCCTCCACTTTAAACCCTATACTACTACTAATTAGTATCTACACTAGCAAGTAACCTACCCCGTCTTTACTTCAGGTAACATTTAGTATCCCTTCTTAACCTTATATCCTGTCCAAACTCGTCCGTTCTTTAAGATACTGCACACAATACTCCGCCCGGAGCGTCACAGCCAGTTTATAATTAATTATCGCTATATAACTATCTAAGTTCTACGCTCAGTTATATAAAGTATTTTACATAACACCAATTTCCTGTCTCTATTCTAATTTACTAACTACTAAATTAGTCAAGTTCTTACGTAGAAATCTTACTGTAATATAGCCTAACAATTAGCATACTCGGAATTCTTACAACATTAATAATTAAGCAGTCCTATTAGGGTCTTGCTCCACATCCTATATACTTACAGGGCTAAGATGCCTTTAAATTAAAGTAATTTATATAGAACCTTGCCACCAATAACTAATTAATCTCTCTATCTTGATTCCTTCTGCAGTAGTTATAAAACAGGGCTAAATAACCTGCTAAAATAGTATAATAACTTAAGCTATAATATAACTACTAATAACAATACTATAAACAGTATATATTACGTCTAGCAGACTTCTAGTAATTTAGAAAAAACTAATATAAAGTTATAGTTAATATTCCCTTTTTTTAAAAAGAATTAAATTTATAAAATACAGAGAATCTATACTTATATCCTTAATACCAGGTTACCTTTCCTATGCTCCTTATAGTATATAGCAGTAGTATTAATAACTATTATAGTATTATTAATAACCTAATACTTAAGATTTAATAGCTTAAGAAAGAACTTAGGTACTATAAGTAACTAAGTCTAGCTATACTCTATAAAGATAAGCTATTTAAGATTAATGTTTATAGACTTCTTTAAAAGAAACAGAAAGAGCTTAAAGCTATACTAAAAGACCTTACTACTAATCTTAATAGGTCTCTAGAGATACTATTATTATAAAAAAAGAAAAAGATATTTCCCTATAACTGTAATTATATATACTCTAAATTTAGAATTTAGTATAAATATACTCCTTCCTCTTTAGATTCTAGCCTCTAGCTAGCTAACTCTACTTATACCTTTATATTAGCTAGTACTAAGTCTTTAAGTACTCCTTTTAACCTCCTTATCTTAAATTTAACCTAATTATTAAAAGAAAGGTTAAGGATTATCTAAACGATATTCCTAATAGTCTATACCTATAATATATAATTATAATAAATAAAAAGCAGAAAAGTCTTATTTGTAACAATTAGGTCTAACTGTATTAAACTAAGCCATGCTTGGGTTTATTGTTAGCAGGTTACGTAGGGCATATACTAAGCGTTATTAAAGTATTGCGTCTCTTAATAGTAGATTAATATGTATTAGGCTTAGTCAATATAAAATAGTATTATTAATAGCTAGTAAGCTAAGTTCTATCTAATGCTAAATAAATATATATATATACTTAGGTAGCTTATAATATAGTAAGTTAGGCTTACGGTAAATTATAAATTAGATTATAAGTCTAATATATAGCTTATAATAGTGATTTTCTAGTAAGTTATAAGTTACTTAGAGTTATTAGTTAATTAGTGAAAAATGGTAAGGGCTACGTAACGTAAGCGCCATTCCTGAGTTAGTTCGTAACAATAGGCAATAATTTATTCTAGCAAGGCACTACCCAAGTCCTCAATAGACTGCTTTAAAAGGCTACCTAGTAGCGTAGTATTATAGCCATAAAGTAGTACCTAGATATTAGGCATATCTTTTAATAGGAAGTTATATAGCTAGATATTATTACTATCTGGGGATTTCTAGAAGCTAAGTATATAGCTTCTAAGGCCAGGTACTACTATAATACTAAAAAAGTTAGTATAGGAAAGAAAGGTTAGTAATAGCCAGGCTTACTTAATATTTATACTATTCTTATCCTTATAAAGTAGCATAATTCCCTTAAATTTATAGGTATAGTTATACAGGTAACTATACCTGGCTTGGCGTAGCTAAGTAGACAGGTTATCTATAAAACACAATGTCTTAATTAAGATAGTAGTATAAAAAGAGTCCTTACTATATAATACTAAAAAGTAATAAATTATAGAATTTATATTTCCCTGTAGGTCTAGAATCTTATTAAGAATAGACTTTAGGTTACGATTTAGGTTATTAATATAATCTATAGGAATCTTATTAATACGTAGTGTTAGGCTCTTTTTAGTCTTTAGTACTAAAGTCTTAGCTAGGTTATTATTAATATATCGTGTTAAGGTCTGGGTTACTAGCGACTTTAACGGCTATCTTAGGGACCTTTAGTAAAAAATCGTTACTAACAGGACAACGCTAACAGTCGTAAAGATAGCTATAAACAATTCAGGTACAGTAGCTATCTCTTTCTAGGTATAGGACAAATTTCAACGCAGGAAGTAGACAGTACAATTAAGTATTACTTAGGCTTAAATAGGCAGCAACAGGTAAGATATAAGCAGGGTCCATAATATAAGGTATTATTACTAGTATCTTATATACAGCTACCTATGTAATATAAATAAGAATTCTGCCTAGCCTTAGCCTTACTATTAGTTAAGGTTATAATACAGATAACTTAGACTTTTGCTTTACGATTATATTAATAGCCCTAATACTGCCCTTTACTTTAGAACATTAGCTTATGTAGAAGCTAGATAGGCCGGCCTAGCACGTACTAGAATACCCCCATATATCTCTAGAGGACCTAAGCATAGTATAGGACTTGCTAGCTAGGGAATTCTACTTAGATAATCTAGACTAGGTTATTAATAAGCTCTAGTAAATATTAAAACAGGATAATGGAAACATATTACCTCTCTACTAGCAATTAGTAAAACGGCATACTATTATTATTACAGAGGACCTAAAGCTTCACTTAGTATAGATTTATAATCGTATCTTTATTAAGCCGCTCCTGCAGTACATCGGCTCCTATACATTCTAGCAAGACTATCTTTATATAGAGGTTAGTAGCGGGGAATACAAACAGCGTATTCGCCAAGTGGCGCTAGGCTACCTACGGACATACTACTATCTTATAAAGCATAAGTCAGACTTACACATTGCCTAAGACCCCAGCCTATACCTTATCCTGCCGGATATCACCTAGAAGCAGTTCTGTAACTTCACCTTAAGCTTAGGTAATATCGCAGACCAAGACGTCTCCCTACGCTATATATATAGCAAGATCCGCCTAATGCAACTTAATTTCTACGCTCCACTTCTCCTTTATAAGTTATACTTCCAGAGAGTTAAGTACTAGTACAGGCTATACTTTGCGCGCTTCTATAGGCTAATCTTGTTTATAATTGCAGTCATGTTAGTAGTCCTAAGCGGACTGTAGGTAGTTATCTTAGTTAGGGATGGCAGTAAGGGCAGTTAGAAAGGATCGGCGCTCTGGATTAGTGTCATTGCTATTGTATCGTCTAGCAGTCTTATCTTTATTCTGGGCCTCCTCTTGGTATACAAGGTGGCAAAGGAATGGAAGTTTACGATCCGCGACTGCCTCTAACTGTTAAAGGAGAAGGGGTATTCTATAGACCTGTTCCTTAGCTAGCTATACATTATGTCTCAAATATTATCCCCTAACGTTACGGTTTGTGCGCCAGGATCTAAGAAGCGGGATAGCCTACGCTAGGCCTTAGTGTAGGTAGGATATAGATCTGCCATTTTGGTTAGAAGTAAATCATAAATTGCCTTGCAATAGTGCATTAATCCCCTAGTATCTTTTTTATACTATCTATATACTCTTTGCCTAGATAGGGAAATAAATTAAAGTTAATGCGCCTAAACCACCTAAGCCGTGCTGGCTAGGGTCCGAGTGAAGCCTGTGGTAGGCATAATGCGTGGCACGGTACTGGCTAGCGCTACTTCTGGGTTTGAAGCTAGGTATTTAACTAAGTATGAACTTAATGCCACGCTTTGCCTATATACATAGCTGCGCAAGGCTGTTATAATTAGCCCTAATAGGAAGACCTTACCCCTCCTACCCTAGACTTAAACGAGAACAAATAACCAGCAGACCAAATATCTATAATACGGTAATATCAAAGGTATTAAACAAATGGCAAACATATTTTTATATTACTGATTTAAATTTTATCCTGTTTAGCTATAAGTTATAAACTTAGAAGTAGATTTCTAAAGGATAGGCTTAATTAATAATATAGTACAGGTTTTATAATTGTCTAAAATTAACAAAAAAAAACGAACTAAACTCAGAAATCGTTTATTACCTAAACATTTGCCCTGTAAATCTTTTCAAAGCTAATTATAATTTACTTGGTCATACTATGTATGGTGGTCCTCGTCTTTGTAAACCTGATTGTGAGTCGCTATAACTGCACGAGTTTCGATATCTAAATGTACCCTAAAACATACGTAAGGAGATACACATAGTGGAGGACAGTTATTCAGGCATAGAAACGCAGGAATGCTCTTCCTCCCTAGGTAGGTCGGGGTAGTCATAGTAGGAGCATTATCTCCGATCTGGAACAGTCCTAGGCTAATTTCTGCCTCTCTTCTAATAATAACACCTGGAGGAAACGGCGATAGGCTTTGGTCACCGAAACTGGTACCTGGGTCAACGACACGTAACATGTACCATTCTGCATGCTTGCGAAATGAGGAGATGTATTGTTCATCTTGCTTGATACGAATCCTCAATATCATAAGTATTAACTTCATTCTGAAAGTCAAAGTTGTACCATATCCTTAATCCTCCAATGCCATCTGTCAAAGTTAGAGCTTTCTCCGACACTATCAGCACGTGGTAATGCGATATCGCATCCGTGCGCTTTTCTTTGCCTCCGAATATCTTACAAGGCGAAGGTTCCATCGTCGCCTGAAAAGTCTTCCAAAATTCCTGTGGATCATGGATCCGACTTCCTAAAAAGGACACAAAGTACGGAGTACATCCTTGCGCTAGCTTCCGCCTCGAGACAGCACTGCGCTTAGAAGACGACCGACATTTCCACGGCAAAATTTTGTAAGGCTCATTATAATAGTTGTGAATAGGTATAATAAAGTAATGGCGTGTATTGAGTGTAAAAGCTCAGCTAAGATTGTCCTCCTATGAATCTTACGGGGCATTTGCCCATCTTTATACTTGACTAGATCGTTCCTTATGTCTTGACATGACCAGATCGTTCCTTATGTCTTGACATGGCCAGATCGTTCCTCGTGTCATGATTGGGCAGCCTGGACACGAACGCGCTTGTCTGTTGTAGCTATTTGGACAGGCGGTCGACCATGGCAGTATGTGGGTGGTAGGGGATCAATGTTCTTCCGACATGAGAAGTTAATCGATGAACAGTACAATGCAAGCCGGCCTGCGACGTAAGTGGTGAAGTCATCATCGAGAGGAGTTATGGCCCTTCCTGCTAAGATTTACTCTTGGTGACATCATATCTACGTCAGTTCCCTCCATAAACTAATAAACAGACGATTTCGCGCTCAGCTCAATTACAGCTCGTCTGCCACCGAGTTCAAGCACTTATCATCCAGCTTCCTTGAAATTGGTTTCCAAATCAACAAAGACGCTACTATAAACAAATCTCATCAATGATCATTTTGAATTCTTCAAACAAGAACTAGAAAGGTAGGCTACGATTCTCTTTATGATCGATCGTAGCCTCCATCACACATTTCTTCTAAATCGTGACAATTTGACTTGACCGCTACAACGCCAGCAGAGATGGGTACCCTCTACCCTGCCTACCATCAAGATCCTCTCGGCGACGATATGCCAGCCTACGATACCTACGCACCCGCGCCTGACGTGAATTTCATAAGTCAAGACCATTCAGGCATGAATATCTATAATACGCTACCTCAATCCCATCGGGGACAATGGTGGTCTACTAAAGATGCTTTCTTTGCCAAATCAATCAGCATGACCACCCCTAATTTCTTCGCATAAGAAGAGCCCCGATACAACTACACCTACGATCCTAAAACCTCTACACAGTGGGACTCTTCTGCTACCTCCACCCACAGCTATCCTGTTCCATCACCGGCCACCGACCTTACCAACTTAGAAATTCCCGTCGGTGACACAGAGAGCCGTCGCGGCACGTCATCAAGAGAGTCCGATAAGCGAAAGCACAAGCGAAGCACCACCAAGCCAACCGCCTCTAAGTCGACGAGACGCGTATCAACAAAGGCAATTAAACAAGAAGCTGGCCCCCCAAAGTCAAAGAGTCGTAGAAGCAAAGTCAAGGCAGCTTCTCAACCTACAGAACAGTCTTACCACCTTTCAGACGACGAACTCGCCAAGTACAGCAAAAAAATCCAGGAGAGAAACCGAGTCGCCTCCTATAAGTTCCGTGTCAAGAAGCGCGAGGACGCGAAGAAGCTTCAGGCCGACAAGGAGAACATGGAGCAGACCAACCACAAGCTGTTGAGCTCTGTATCCGATCTCACTCAACAGGTCTACGAGCTCAAGACGAAACTCTTGCAACATAACGACTGCGACTGCCACTTGATTCGGGAATACATCGCTAACGAAGCTAATCGGTACATTTGCGACTTAGGCGGTGATATGAAGCAGCAGACAACTGCGCCTCTTTCTCCTCGATATTTACATCGCTACCAATGATGTTCTTACCAAAAGCGAATCACTATGTATGATTAGGATATGTGAAATGATAACTCCGAACCCAAACATTACGATCTAATACGACACAACCATGACCTAAAGGTCGACACACTGAAAGACCGCTTTCTAGATTCTAGGGGATATGAAAGAGGCACTTTTGAAAAGAAGCAATATCTGGATTTAACTTTACGACCTTGTTCTGATTTCCTTTCTGGTTCCCGGTATTATGGGATAGTATCACGACAAAAAAAGGCGTTGGCAAGCTACTTCGCATAAAAGCTCTTAGGCTTAAATCTATCTCAGAAAATAGCATCGAACGTATCCATCTCAGCTGCTCTTTTCGACACGCCATCCAGACCGCGCCAGCTCATCAGCCGTACAATATCGTGTCTATCGTCCACTCAGCACGAACATTAGCTGGTCAAACCTTCACAGCGGATGAAAAGTCACTCCGAGGCCAGAATCTTTCGGGCCGGAGGGACAAGAGCCCTGGTTGCCTTCGCTACAGCCTGCCAGGTAGACAAGGAGGTTCACAGCTTGGCCAAAAGTTTAGACAAAGATCAGTTAGATGCATTTATCGTGTCGACGGCAACCATCAAAGCACATCCAAGGTTTGATCTCATTATCTGCAAGGCCGATGCAGCGAAACCATCGGACAACAAGCCTGTAAAGTATATTCCAGCTCCGCGTAACTGGAAAGGCCGCAAGCAAAAGGCGAAAGACACGTCACGTACGTCGAAATGAAACCAAGTCATAAACA
The DNA here is from genome assembly GCA_002234255.1 of Fusarium sp. Na10. Lineage (NCBI taxonomy): Eukaryota > Fungi > Ascomycota > Sordariomycetes > Hypocreales > Nectriaceae > Fusarium > Fusarium sp. Na10. Next base: position 10,910 of record NJCS01000654.1, read on the forward strand.
CTTCAGCTGATTCGAACCTTATAGATTCCAGACACCAAGAAGGCCAAGGACCTTATTCAACAAAGAAAACGAAAACTTATTGATCACCAAAAAGACAGAAGTGGGTAATAGGGTTAAGGTAATGATGGTTATGGTCTTCACAAGGCTAAACCTCGGGAAATCGTTTAATTCCAATTATCACAACTGTCTCAACTGGTTAATCCCCATGGGAAAGAATCTTTAGAACAGAAAACGGTAGCAGACGAGACTCATAGAGAACCAGTACTAGTATAAGTCCCTGATTGGATATACCGGCGCAGTCTGTAAAATGGTCTGCGATATCAAAACACAGAATGTCGAATCATGAATATCAAATGACAATTCCGGCGGTTGGTCGGTTCGCGACAGGGATGATGTAAGGCCGATATCGGTTCGAAAAGAATCCTTGACGCCGTCTTTCGAAAAATAGTGCCATGACGTAAGCGTCTTCTCCGAAACACCCCTGCCTTGCCAAACGTTCTCGTATCTGTCAGCCATCACCTGACAAGTCACGTGTACGTAGATGAGAAAATGTTCGTTGAAAGAAATTCTTTCAGAGAGAAAAATAATTCACTGAAAACTCTAGCAGGATATCCCAGACAAACGCCGTAGCAGTAGGCCAGACATCTTTACCAAGCTCAAACCCGACGTTCTGCAATCCTATCAGCACGGATCCTCTTACGCTTATAATACCTGTCGGTCGATCTGTGCTCGCTCCCCAGCATTCGTGATGTGCTACTATGATCAGGTCGTCTGGGCTTGCGGAAACTGGAGATGGGGTGAGTTTCGTCAGCAATGCAACAAAGACAATTTTTTAGCCGAGCCGTGCGGACTGAAACTGGTGTATGGGCGTCAAGACAAAGAGACGAAATGCAAATTGTGTACGGAGATTATATCGAAGAGGAGCCGACTTAACAAAACCGCCCGAAGAATGGCCTGGCTTCGCGAACATGGTTTTGCTGCCAGCAGTGCAAGGTGTCAGGAAGACATAGCCTCTCTAAGCATTCAGATTTCAAGGTTACGCCTACAGCACATCACTGACATGTGCGGAGGAGGCATTTTTTCGAAGAACCCGAGACCTCATTATACCATGCGTCCATCCCACAGATTCATTAATCCTGAATTCCTTCGTTCCAACGGCTAGATGACCTCATTGGCCTGTTCTCTTGCGCCTCGATGATTCAATTGGGGCTAAGAGTTAGAGCTTCTCGATCTGGATAAGGATGCTTTAGATACTCGTGAGATATGGAAACATCATTGGACATGCGCTGATCTTGCCAGGGAGATGAGAAAAGGCGACGATCTAATAGATTGGCTTGAAGGCAAATGCCAGTCTATCACAAGCTGAGGTCATACTTGCACTGAGTATATAGTCTAAATATATACAGTCTAATACTCCTCCGAGATGCTCATTCCATACGCAAGAACTGTTGGTCATTTGCACCAACGCGGTCAGGTGAGGAAACGTCTATTCGTTGCCAAGATACCCTTTCTAAGATAAGGATAGGAGTCTGGCACAAGCATAGCCTCTAGGAATATGCGCGCGGCTATTTTAGACAATCACGATCATACGGCATAAACTCAAATGAATATCAAATTAATCTCATCATCATAGTTTTGAACTTAGACGCCACAACATCATTTATTTCCTCCCTCTCGAAAAGATAGAACTCAACAATGGTATCGTCATGGATATTTAGGTTTGTTATTGATTTTCAGGTAGCTTAGGCCTGATATTGATACTTTTTGCTCGCTAATTACTTAATGATTCTTTACGTGGCGTCAAAGTTGAAGATAAGACTAGCATTACCGTGAGCAAGCAAGAGCCTCCGATGTTCTCCATCGGTATTGCCTTCCTTTACTAGCAACGGAACCTTCCAGCGCAGAACTAGATGCTTATCCTCGTAACGTACCAAAGTCGATGATGCTACGACATGATTCCATTCCTACCTTATGATGGATCAAGGCCGTACATTGAACACCACAGTGAAGAATAAAAAGCGCCTAAGTCGTCAGTCTCTCTAGCTCAATCACAAAGAGCTCATTCTATCTGAATTTCTTGTTGATAACAAGCATCTTGTACACGAGTAATAGACAAGATGTTAGACAAAGGCCAAAATATAAACATCGGATCCAGAAGCTCTCTACCTTTGCGCATAGATATACAACAGTCGCGGGACGAGCCCCATTCCCTGCAATTAAAGGTAAGCTTGATATGCATGTTGACTATAGAAACAGTCGAGTAACGCTAGAGGTTCTAGGGTCTAGATACATCTCCGACGCAGGATTTGAGAGAACTCATTCGTCTTCAGACTATCGCTATCTCCGCGCTTGAGAAATCTACAAGATTACTAGTAGAGTCTATTTCTCTTCTACAAAACCACACCCAGGAAGTTCAAGATAATCCAACCACCTTAACTCAACAGGAGACTATGCACGACGATGACGTCAACGCTGCAGATACTATTCAGCCCAGTACAGTAGCAAGTATAGGCTCTGCTGCACAGGCATGTAATCTAGAGAACATCACTGTTGGTAAAGAAAGTCAACAGACGATAATCCTAGAGGGTGAGGGTTCGATAAGGGCAAGGAATATTACGACGGGCGACGGGTCAGTGCAGCTCATCGGTAAGCTTTCCGATGTAATATTGCAAAAATTTGTCCGGAGCTGGAATTGAAATTTGGAAGTAGGTAGCAGGGCAATAGATAAACTTACATTTTTTGAGCTCGCGCAGCTCTTACTCGTTAAGACAATATTGTACTGGCCTTGAACTTGGCGTTTTATGAAGCCTGGAGTTTAGAGTATAGAGAAAAGCTAGCATTTGCTGCAAGTATAGAATAGCAGTGGTATAAAGAGTGTAGATATTAGCTCGAATGAATGGACAAGGAAAGTAGACTTTGAAGAATAAGGCAGCAAAGGTGGTCTAAGATTTCGATATGACCCAGAGACACCTCTTGAATACTTATTGAAGCATAAGAGCATGACCCTTGTTGCATAATCGAATACCCCTAGCATAGCCTTCTATACACAAGCAGAACCCCCATTACAAACGCTGTAAGAGTAGCGGCAATCTCCTTAGATATTCAGCATATAGGCGTCGCACCAAGGAGCTTCGTAATCAAACGGAGTAGAAACAAGATCATTAGGAATATAGTCATCCGAGATCTAAGTACTAACTATTTAGCATGCTTTACTAAGAGCTAGATCAGCTTAGTATTACCAGCGCAGAGCGCCCACTATATTAGACTCTGGCTAACGCCGCCCGATGCCGCCTTGCATCTTAACGGCTATACCGCTAGTAATAAGAAGCTTGGCTATATGCAGGTAAATATTCGCTACTGTAGCAAATAATGCTATTAGACCTACCTAGTCCCTAACGTTTGGGTTAATATGCCTATTGGAGAGGAGGACTTACGCCGCTTAGTATTGCCTAAACCTAGAAGTAAAGAAGAGGGCTATATGGCTAAGAGTTGTCCGGTTTGCTGGCATCGATATAAGGAGCCCCTAATAATAGCATAATTACCTTAGCGTTTGCCCTTATCTCTTGCAGCCAGCTTTAACCTCCTTAGTTACTGCCTGCTATTTACACTTTAAGGAACGGCAATATTAAGCATCTAGGGTATTTATTATACTATATAATATCTTAGCTCCTCCTCACTTAGATATAATAGGAGTGTGCTGACCTAAACATAGCCTTTAATATTGTAAGGTCGTTTTAACGACCTTGCTCTGATTGTTCTTAGTTGCCTGCTAGTCCTGTTACCTTTATATCCTATAACGTACCTAACCTTAATTTCCGCTTATTTAGTACTAACAGCGCTAATAGATATTGTAGTTTATTAAGCAGTGTAGCTTACTTAAAGTCAATTAATAAGATATTATTAGTTTATAGATTATATAAAATATTAGCTGCTTATATATCCTTATAAATCACGCCTCTTTAATATAGAGTGGTTAATAATATCTATATCTTGGCCTTAAGCTGTATTATCTTATTATTACCAAGCTGGACTTTATTAATATAGTAACCGCCTTATAATATAAATGCTATATATACTATGTATACCTAGTATGCATAATAGCACGTTTTACGTATTGACCTTAGATTAATTTTACTTAAGAAAACTAGTATATTCTTACCTTAGTATGGCCTATACTGTTTATATACTGTAGCTTTGTATTAAAGGTTTAGAATTAAAGCCTGTACTATGCCTTTACTAATAAAAGTATAGCTATACTTTAGCAGGGTCACCTAGAAAAGTACCCTACACGCTCTACCCATCCCTAGCAAGACAATGCTATTATTAAGGGAGTAAACTAGCTATTTTCTAAAATATTTAAACCATTTCTAGTAAAATATTAAATAGTAAATGCAACTATTAAGGCAGCCTTTTCCGCTAGCAGTTGCCTTATATAAAACTGTATTTAGGCAATCTAGGTTAAGATAACTACCTATCTTAAGATAGAGAAGGTGTTGAACCAGAGATGTCATGTAATAACACGAAGGGCGTTTTAACTAATCAAAGCTTAGATGGATAAAATGAAAGTTACCTGACTAGATTACCTCTTAATTAGAAATAGCGTAAAGATAACTACCTAAATAAGGGAAAACAGGCCAGAGAGATCATTAATTAAGACATATATTAATTTAACTATAATTTACAGTTTAATAATTAAGAGTCTTAGAGCTATACTTCTTTAAGGCAGCTATAACTA
>NJCS01000066.1:2412-92418 GCA_002234255.1 Fusarium sp. Na10
CTTACGGGAAGAAGAGGGCATCTTGTAGCCAGTGTTCTGCTCAACCATGCCAGAGATGGCGCCGGTAGCACCCTTAAAGATAGCGTCGGCCGCAGCACCAGCAATCTTGTCCTCGAGGGTCTCAGGGCCACCGCCATACAGCTTTCGCATCTCGAGCTTGCCAGCACATCCGTGACCGTGACCAGTGTCGACAACACCCTCCTTGTGGTTCTCACCATTTTGAACGCCTTGTCGGGTCAGCTTCTGACGGTAATCATCACGCTGGCGGTCACCCATGTTGTTCCACCACTCCTTGACACCTTCGTAGGAGCGGCGACGACCCTCTTGAACCTTGCGGTTTCCGAGGTCACGCTGAGCAGGATGATGCATCACACCGTTGACGATGTCGTCGAGGAGTCTATCCACGTCGACACTCTCGTCATCGATGGCGTCCATAAGCTGAGGAACCACCCATTGCACCACGGCAGCAGCGTTTCGGCCGGCAATCTCGTTCAAGATCTACATGCAAGTTAGTTGCTTAATACAATCATTTCTGTGGCTTGTCTTACGTTGGAAAAGTGATCCTTGGAAAGCATGGAGTGAGTGGGGTTGCTAGAATCATCGTCGTTGAAGACAATGTGCTGCTCGCGCTCACTGCTAGCAATGATCTCATCAGAACCAGTCTTGAGCTCATTGCGGATCTGCTGAATGAGAGGAACAATGAAAGGAGCAATGATGGAGAAGATGAAGACGGAGAGCTGCTCCTCCAGTTGCTCGATGATCTTGGGGAGTATAGGAATCTTCTCCATGGCACCCGAAATGCTCTTCATGATGTCGTCGTGGAATTCAATAGCAGGCATGACTTGCTTAAAGACATTCTGGATGTAGGCGGTGAATTCCTCGGGATCACGAGGAGACACTGTGGTGTTCTCCATCTGAGCAGTAGCTGCATTGTTCTGGAGCTCGTCGACCCGGTCACTCTGGTGCTTATCCCCAAAGATGCCATCAGGGATCTTATCCAGAAGATCACGAAGCATGCTGGTGTCAGACTTGGCACCCTGCTGGAGAGTACCCTCGAGCTCCTCAATTTCGTTCTGAGTGAGCTTGTCGGACACTGAATCTGTTAGCTCCCCTCTTGTTGATATGGAGCATTAGAACCAACCTTCACCAGTAACTGAGTGCAAGAAATCAACACCACCGAAAGTACCGGTGACAATAGGATAGACGGGACCACGGGCGCCCTCAATTTCGACCTGTGTGTTGCGGCCAACGTGGGGGAAGACATCACGCTCGCCGAGCTCAATGAGGGCCAGCTCACAGTAGTTGCTGTGGGCAAAGAAATCTGCAGACAAGTCAGCTTTATATGACCCTAGAAACAAGTCAATTGGCTCGAGAAATTCGGTATTACAGACCTTCCAGGCAGTGCAATCCAGTTCCCATGAGGCGGAGAGCCTCGTACTTGTCTGCCTTTCGCTGAGAGTCCTTGTATCGACGACCAAGCGCGATAGTACCAGTAAAGAGCTTCTTGACGTGCCTAGCGGAGGTCATGATACGTGCACGCTCGTTCGCAATGTAGTTCTTCATTCCGGTTTCAGGATCGATAGCCAGTTCTCGATCCTCGTCGATTGGGCCACGGAGGCGTTCATCATACTGGCGGGCATCGACATTCTCGGCGTAGTCCTTGGGGTTGTCGATGTGGTCTTCAGGGCGGTAGCATCCGAGTCGCTCAGCGGTAACCTCGAACTCTCCAGAGCCGTAGCCGAAGGTCATGAAACCGAGGACACAGAGTAGAAGACGGATGGCCTCAGCAGAGACCGACTTGACAGTACCGACATCGATGGCCTGAGAGTAATCCCGGAGCCAGTTTCCAAAGTAGACTCGCGAAACGTTGATCTTGTTGAACTTCTTGCCATTGAGGGCCTTAGCCTGCGAAAGGACCAAGAGTGCATCGGTGATATCGCCATGGCGCCCTAGAAGAGAGCTTGATTAGCCACTGCTGGACAGATAGTGTGGTTATGATCACTCACAGTTCTGGCCTTCGACCTTGGAGATTGAAGCAATGTTACCAGCACCGAAAGCAAAGGCTGGAGAAGCCAGAGCAACGAGGATAACAAGCCCCACCAGGAGGCTGTGAGATCTGAAGGCGGACATGACTGTGGTTCACGCCCTCAAGCTGGGAGTATCCCAGGATGTTAACTAGTTGTGCTGCAAAGGTAGGGAAGAAAGAAGCCCTTCTGAGCTAGCAGAGGGAACACAATATTATCTTCAGGGAGTTTGAAGACAGGAAAAGAATGAGGATCGGGGGAGGGTCGTTCTGAAGGAGGAGGAGAAGGGAAAAAACAGGGAGACGGCGGAAGACTAGTAGGGATCTAAGGTACTTTACCTTGTCTTATGCTTAAAGGTGGAGGAGGGGAGCTGAGGGGCAACCTCAGTCTGGCTGGGCCTCCAAGTGACGCAGCTTCAGCTGGCAACCGAATAAGAAGCCCGTGCTCTCCGTAATAACAGTGACAGACAGTGGGAGTCCTAGGGCAAACTAGCAGAAACGAAACACTAGACATGACCTTATTTGCCTACGCTATTTCCATGGATACCAATCGTATGCGTTGCAACCTTGAATGAGCAAGACAAGCTTAACAAGACAAGTCAAGCCACCATCACACCTCGCTGCATTGCACATGTCCAGCGCTAACACAGCAGAATGGTGAGACTGAGACGGACGGACGGTAGTGGGCTCCCTCCCGAGCTGGCCTGCTCTGACGATAGCAGCTTTAATCCTGCTAAGTCCAGTTTTTCCCGGCGATCCGCTGGGCATGGTCGGCAGTGGGAGGATGGTCAGGTCTGGTTTGGCTTGGTCTGCTTCATCATGCCAAGCATGAAATCATACGCGCCCAGGGCCCGCAACTTTTGTCAGAGAATCATCGAGGGGTAGAGGAGCTTGGGGGGAGCTTTTGCAACCTGTGACAGGGGTCCAATACATTGCCATTGAGTGTGATGATCACGCAAAATCAAGTACCTCACCCCTCCATCATCAGTAGCAGGGGTCTGTAACACGAGCCGACGGGACCATCGACTGTTGTCGAATCAAGCTTAAGAGGGCGCGTGGCCGAAGGAATAACGCAGTTGATCGCTGATCAATCATTAGCTTTCCCACTGGTAACGGTTGAGATAAGCCGAATGTAGGTTGATTAGAGGACATTAGAAAGGCTTCTGGATATCATGACCATCTTCTGAAGATCCGAATACTTACCTTGTCATAGCACATATATCAAGGATCCCGCCCGTCAAGCCATCTGCTGGTTTTCTTTCGGCGACATAGAGGGGCCGTTTTACCCCTCATCGCGTCTCGTTGCTAGACACAGATGCGACAAGAGAGAACAGTTGACTTCTATCGGCGACAGACACCAGACACAAGTATAGCTACTTGATAAGGCGCGGGAGACATACTAAGAAATGGTCTCACTGCCAAGTTTCAGTACTGAGTGTATGAAGAATGAACCTTGTATCGACGTGTGATGTTGACTCAGGATACCAAGGCCATCGCGCGTTTGCTCGCGTTTGCTCACGTTTGATGTGCTAATCACCAGTTGGTTATTCTCACAGGATGTTTCGTGTAGTCAGGCAGCGAAACAATATTCTGAACGAACATGGGGCTACTGGCCGTAAGGTATGGGCCGCCATATGAACAACGAGATCTGTCTCAAGGAAAGGACCTTTCGGTAAAGACATGTCTTCCCTATGCCTTTATATACGATCCATGACTGTGCGGGGTCGAGGTGTCTGTCAAGGTTAAAGAGTTTACACGATATCATAGAGTAGATTAGAGCCATCAAGGTGTTTCAATCTGGGCTCACGAGACCAAGATAGTGGACGAAATACCAAGTGATGAAAAGCAACGTGATGAGGTGGTTGTTTCGCGTCTCCTGAAGATTTAAAGATGTATTCTAGTGATGAGAGTACAGTGGAAGTCTAGCAAGTGTTCATGGCACTACGCGATGTAGTCTGATCAGCATCTAGGTGGATGAGATTCTAATGCTACATGTCTTCGGAAGATTGGGAACTACAGGCAAAGGCTGGGCTAGCAGGCCACTTCTCTTCACAGGATGGTAGCAGGTACTGCTGAAACCATCTGATGGCGGCTTGGGGACTTTCACGACCGCGCTGTAAGGCAAAAATACTGGGCTACGATGTGGAAATAGAGACCACTGAAGGTAAACTTGCCTGGATGTGCTGAAGCCCTACGGTTGAAACCAGGACCTCAGCACTCTAATCAACAATAACGTTACGTATAAACCAGAATAGAAAGCTCAGGGCACAAGATGGGACTTGACGCGAGCAAACAATCAACCTCACCCTGCTTCAGGTGACTTGGGTGGAATAGGAAGACTGTGGCCCGGCTGGGGTTGGGCTCTGCTGAGAGTTGCGAAGGTTCTGTCGCACAGCGAGACGTTGGGGGGGGGGCGCCAAGTGCCTGAAAAAGAGACTCGAACCTTGAGCCGCCCGTAGTGGTGGTCGTCATTCCATCCATGTGCCCCTGGGTGCACCGTGCTGAAATATACAGGTCAAGGGTGAAGGTGCTGGAATGACCCCGCCTGGACATACGTCCAGCGTCCTCAGCAGCTTTCCAGTGACGGCACCCTCGGATTGGGTTTTGAGAAGCGGTGAGTGGAGGGCAACACACTCCGTAGGGTGTGACAGTGACACATCGCTTCAGCATGCCCTGAGAAGGGTCACGTAAAGCGCTAGCAAAGCCGCTGAAGGAGTCCTTCGTTGGTATCGCTGAAATATCACAGCTCTGAGGATTGCAATTGCGAGGGCCCTCAACGCGGATGTAAGTCGAAATTGACAACGAATTTGCGATGCACAAGCAGCCAACACCTGTAGTATCACAATGACAACACCCTCAACGAAGGAAAGCTCTAGGGAACATGCCTAATTCTGAAGCCCAATACTGAAAAATATTAGACGAGTACAGTCGCGATACATACAACATTGTGAATTCCGCACTTGCATCAGTAGCACCCAAAAGGCTGCACGACTGAGCGCGGGCGGACAATTTGTTCCCTCGCTGCGACTGGCTGATTGACCAGTCAGCGCTGCCCGCACAAAAGTTCGTCTGGCCTTCTTAACGTTTGCGCGCCGGGGGCTTGCGTTTGTTGTGTTTTGGTTTTATATGAGTGAGAGAAGAGTGATGTACGCGAAAAGACCCCAACTTGGAGCGTTTGGGTTCAGTCATGGAGGCTTGTCACGAGTAGTCTAAGGCACTGATGTTGTTGTGTTGAATGGCTCTCGCATTCTGTTCTGTTCTATCAGTGCTGGCACTTGCATCTTCTGTTACAATTATTAGGCAGGTGCTACAGTGGTCATTATGCCCTTAGTAATAGAAGGCGTGGATGGGTTGCCTTATTTTGAATAAGAGTGGTAAGTACGGGGAGGTAAGGTAGCTGACGACTTAGGGGGAAATCTGGTGAGACTACTGAGAGGTGCAAGAGGCCACTGAGCTTCAGAGGTATCGGGTGCCGCGGGAATATCGAGGACAGCCCGTGGGTGCTGTAGTCCCAAGAGAAAATCGGCTTCGATCCCTCGAGCCCCGTTTTCAAGGCCCCCGCCCTGAGGTGATGAAATTTTCGCCATTGTGCTCCGGGTGCTGGCTGGACTTGGAGGGTCACTCGAGTGGTTGGCCACTAAGAATGCGCGCCTGCTGCAGCTTTTCCCTTTTTTTTCCCCGGGTAGGAAGGCGGGCGCTGATTTTATTTTTATTAGGCGCTGCCGTTTTTTTTGCGTCCCCGCCTGGAGAGCCATTTACTGATTGCGCTTGGTGCTGGCCCCTACATATTCAGCGCATCGCCCACCCCGCGCCTGTTCTCTCTTTTTCCCCCGTTCTTCAGTACTCCCAGCACCCTCGTTTTCCAGCACTTCTCAGTGAATCACTGGATTTCCATTCCCCTCAACGCGCCAAAACCACCTGGATTTGCACGCTTGGACACTCCATTGCAGTAACAGAACAGCGCATCGCGTCCCACTACTCATTCAACGCGTCCCATCAAACCATCGGCGTAAAACTTCAGGTGAAAGGCACCAGAAGCTCAAATAACAACATAACCCTTTATCCCCAATATCATCACCAGAATCATCATGGCTCGCCCCAAGAAGCAACCTGTTGAGAAGCAACAGCAGCAGCAACAGCCTGCTCCCGTTCCCATCCCCCCTCAACACATTCAGCAATACCCTCAGCACCCGCAGCCCATTGCCGCTGTTCCTCAGCCTGCGATGCCCATGGCCATGGCTCCTCCTGTTGGAGTTCCTCAACCTCAGGCTGTTATGCCTCAACGCGTCGTTGAGGCAGATAGCTTTCTGCGCGTGAGAGACTCGGTAGGTTTACACCATTTCATCTTGTTTTTCGTGTCTTTCGTCCTCCGTCGAACACTACGACCCAGGTATCAACCACACCCCACCCTACCTATGCCACGGTGTATCTCTTGATCAAGTCGGTAGAGTCTTCCATGGCTTCTGGCAGAACGAGACACCTGGAGCGGTCGCTGTATCAAGGCCATAACCAGACCATGTTGGGAGATTCACTTCCTTATCAGTCGACCTTGCTTCATACTGCGCTATGCCTTTATGAATCAGGGACGCGCTCTGACTTGGTTGTTGACAAGTCGATGTCTTTACAAAGTCTACAGAGCTATGGCCACCGCGTCCTCGTATCCACTCAAGCTCCCCACCCACTTACACTCGACCTTACATCACTGTCACTTCTAGTCCTCGAGAAACACAAAGGACATATTGCTAACATTACCTTGCAGGCTGTTGGACGACTAACTACTATTCTTGAGCTTCTCCGATCTTTCACTACCGACTATGTTCGTCAGACAAATCTCTTGCTTGGTGAACCAACTGCCGAAGGCTCACAGGACAACCTCCTCGCCAACTTCGAGCATGCCGCTCAGCAGCTGATAATGCCCATTCCTGAGCTGGCTCCTCCTGTTGAGGAGAAGAAGGAGCGCAAGAAGCGAACTATTGATCCTAACGCGCCCAAGCGCCCCTTGACTCCCTACTTCCTCTACATGCAGCATGCTCGATCCATCATCGCCAATGACCTTGGTTCTGAGGCACCTAAGGGTGCCGTTCAAGAGGAGGGCCAACGTCGTTGGGCTCACATGGGTCCCCAAGAGAAACAGGTAAGCCGCTCTACGTTGAATATGGACTCCTGTTAGAGTTGACACTAACTTGTCCCAGGGCTGGAACAATGCTTATCAGTACAACCTCCGCTTGTACAATGCCCGTGTTCATTCTTACAAGCACGGCAACCCTCTGGCCAAGAACATGACTGATGAGGAAGCCTTGAAGTACGCCGAGGACTTCAACGTCCCCATGTCTGAGATTAAGGACGCTGTTCAGAACGAAGCACCTGCCGACGACCAGGATGCCATTGCTGAACAGCTCCAAGCTGTGGCTGCGGCTCCCGCTATTGACGAGCCTGAGCAAGCTGAGACCCCTGCTAAGACTCCCAAGAAGGCCACTGGCGGCCGTAAGCGCAAGACAGCCACACCTGCTGCCACCACTGAAGAAGCCAAGCCTGCCCCTGCTAGCCCTGACAAGAAGCGACGACGCACATCTACCAAGGCTGCCGCTGCCGAGCCCCAGGAGGAGCCTAAGAAGTCGGGCCGCAAGAAGACTAAGAGCTCTTGAGTGTCCTTCATTTTTTCTTCTCTTTCTTGACAAGCACTTGATATGCTTCGGCTTTCTTTACTCTCCGTTGAGCTCCTGTCGCAAATTTACTGCGGGGAAGCATGATACCTAAGGAGAGTGCTATATACATAGGGTTCTCTAGGCGTTTTGGGGGCATCTCTTATTTGCTTGTACTCGTTCTCAGACGGAATGGTATGTTAGGACTTAGGGGTGGTTAAAACCAGGGACTGATCGACGATACGGCTGGACAGTTGGAGGGATTGCTGAGTTGTATGATGTTTATGTTGTTTGGACGTGCACAGCAATGCCGTAATGATAGCAATGATTTATCATTAAATCTTATTAATCCTCTTGAAACAGTGAACAATTGTCTCGTAATGAAGCCCCAATGCGTCCCTGACTTGATAACGAGTCGTTCGTTTTCCAAGACGACAAGGGAGATTTATAGTAATGAATCTATTGATAACATTACTTCTTGTTCTTGAACAATAATACTGGGGTTTGACTTTACCTGAAGGTGTTCTACAGTTACCTAGGCTTGGAGGAACCAATTGCTACGCTCAAGCAGCTATGCTATCTTTTGTCCCTTCACCATTGGTCAGGCCACATGATAGTGCCAGGCCTCACTTACAAGGGTCTAATCACGAGTCCCTTCCTGCCGCTTTGCAAATACTACCACAGAGATAATTCATCTTCTTGCAAGAGCAATTTGGCTCATCTCTCATTTTGCAGCTGAGTCTCTTTGTTCATCATAATCGTCTCAAAATGCCCAGTGACACCCCTTCAGAAGCTGATTCCACGACTCACCACCAGCCGCCTGCTTCGCACAGGACCCTTCGCTTAGTCGCGATCGCCTCATTTCTCCCCGCATTTCCCCTCTGTATTACTCACGGAGTTCTGTCAAACGAAGCAGCTCCTGCGGTCGGTCTGGTTCCGCTTGCTTTTTCTTCTGGTGGAAGCTTGTTCCTCCTCCGCCGACGAGAACGAGACGATGGACTTGCGCACAGGCTCTCACACCCTGTGGTGGCCTTTGCTTTTGATGTGGTACTTGCGGCAGCTTGTATGATTGTGTTGGTCTTTACATGGATTTCGAATGAACAGTTGGCGTCGTTGAGTATGCTGGCAGCTTATGCCACTATTCCCCTTCTTGTCAACTTGTCAGAGTCCCCCATTCAGAAGTGCATTGCTTTGCGTACAAACTAACAGCTACTTCAGTGTCATTCATCTTCTTATCGCTTTGGAGTCATTCTACACGGGTCTTGCTGTCCATAGTATCGTACAATGGCTCGCTTGGCGCACTCTGCCTCCTGACTGCCCACACTGTGACCATCGACTTCGCCCAGACTTTCCAGAACTACCATGGCTTGATCGTCTACGGGAGCGACGAGATGGCGATTATTCGGCATTATTTGTGGATGAAGAGAACAGGTATCACGATGACGAGACCGAAGAGACGCTACAGCGTGCCGAGAGTGCTGCGCAGGAGGCTGAGGCGCAGCCAGAGGTTGTTGATGTCAGGAAGAAAAACAATCGTAGGAACAGGACAAATACCCCNNCTCCATGGAGCGCCTCATGATGGATGAAAGGTGGAATATTCTTAAGAGGATGGGATGGATCAGCTAGGTCAGATGAGCAGTTGTGGTATCAGCTAGACTCAAAATGATTATTGAAGGGCATCGTATCCCGAGGATATTAGCTACCAACATTAGCTGAACACCTTTTATCAAGTGTAATTAGCAATACTAAGACATTTCGACTTTCAACGAGGACTACTCTAGAATCAACCTTGTGCAGACCGCATGCTCGTCTGGCAGGGTTGTCGTATACAGACCTGTGATATATCTATCCACAAACTTTCATTTATTATATCAAGCCTCTTTCTTCAGGCCATATCCTAGCTTCTTGGGGTAACCTTGACCTCAACTGGCAGCTCCGCATTTCCTGTCACTGCGGGATAGCAAGCCTATGCATATATATACCGCTATAGCGATAAATTACGAGACATCATTCCACAATCAGCTATCGGTGTGCATGTAACCCCCACTGCGTCCTTATCGGAGCGTGCCCCTAGAAGATCGCCAGCTCCCGCAGTGGGACACAAAAAGTCTGGAGCCCCGGGTCGCGGTCAAGCTTCTGATGGTGGTTGTGAGTTTAGAGGCTAAATACCACGAGCCAACCTCTATCACAGCGCATTTGCTAAGGCTACGTCATGCCCACTACAGCTTCGATTACCTTTTCTTGAATCTGAAGCTGTAATTTTAACGTGCATCTGCATAGCATTAGGTTTCTCTATTTTGTTTATGGAAACTATCTTTCATAAGAAATTTGCTCTCATTTCTCAGTCCTCCCAATCCCTGAACCTTTCTTCTTCTACAACCAGCTGTTCTCCTAGCTCGACTCACCCAAATCGAACACCCACTATCTTCTCCATTCAACGCTGTGGCTTGTTACCAACAGCTCGGGTTTTCGATAATCTTTACTCCGAGGGACCATTAAACTTCGACTCCGTCCGAACCAGTTCCTGAAAGCAGCCATGGCTTCATTCATTCGTTGGTTAGTTGGAGAGACTCTGTCAAATATCAAATCGATACTCATATAAGATTAGGTACAACGCCAGATTGGCTGCGCGTCCACTGCTCACTCAGAGCGTTACCACTGCATTTCTCTTTGCCACGGGCGATGTCACAGCTCAGCAGCTCGTTGAAAAGAAAGGCGTTGAGAAGCATGACCTAGTCCGAACAGGTCGAATGGCTCTATACGGTGGCTGTGAGTTCCTCCAACATTGAACCCAACAGCTCGGTAATCGTTGACATTTTACAGTTGTGTTCGGCCCAGTTGCTACAACATGGTTCGCTTTCCTCGCACGCAGGGTCAACGTGCCGGGGAACAAGAAGGCGGAGGTCCTCACTCGCGTCGCCTGCGATCAGCTTGGGTTTGCACCTGTCATGATAGGTGTATTTCTTGGCAGCATGGCCACAATGGAAGGGAAGAGTGCACAGGAACGAATCGACAAAGCTTGGTGGCCTGCCCTAAAGGCCAACTGGATGCTCTGGCCTGCCGTCCAGGTCATCAACTTTTCCCTCATTCCCTTGCAATACCGTCTATTCTTTGCCAATATCATAGCGATTGGCTGGAACTCTTACCTGAGCTGGGTCAACTCGCAGTAAGAAACACTCCATGCTTCGCAGATTGCCTGCCAGTTCTTTTCACATAGATATAGAAGGGTTTCTGTAGTCACGATGGATTGATGTTTCTTTCGAGAATCGTCTGGATATGTTTCACGGGTTGGGGAGTATATGGCGATGAGGAAGGGAAAACAAACAGCAATCTCACAGGATCTGTACCATGTTTCGATAGACACCGAACCCCTGTATAATAAGCCACTCAAACCGTATGGCTATTTAGCTTTCATGATAAACATGGGGTCTCATTCGAGTTATCTTACAGTACGAGCACGAGGTGGGCTGCCAAGCCTCATGAGAAAGCGGGAATCGATCTCCGAGGTGTCCATCGGAAGTTGATCGAACTCAGAGGGGTAAAAGCCATGATAGCCGCCGTAGCTTTTCGGTTTCCGCCATTTTGAGTCACTATAGATGCTGCCCTGTCAAAACTGCGGAGAAGCCCCGTGATGAAACTGGGAGCATTGGTTGGGGTATGTTCCATGCTAAAGATAGTGATAGGCTGGTAGACAAAAACATGGTGCAAACTGGATCATGAACATCTCATGAGTTGGCTTGAACGGGTCACATGAGTGATCTGCTTAACCAAAAAGAGAGTGGGAGACATATGACTGTATACTTGACTTATGATCAAGAACCTAGACAATTGCCGAGATATATATACTACAGATTCTTCTATTTTATTTCTCTGCTCAATCTTTGAATGTGATGCTTTTTATGTCCTCAACTCATCAATGCCGTTATCGCTGCCTTAGGCCACAAATAGTTAGCGTCAGAACGTTGGCCCATCGCAGCGCAGCCTTTTCCCAAGCGGCCAAATCCGGGTTTTGTAGATAGAACCGAACAACATCAGGAACTCATCCTGACCCTCAAACCCGCCCTTTCCTCCTCTCTCTCACGCAGCGGCTCCTCTGCGCCTGGTAACACATCATGTTGCCTTCATCTATGCGCCGAGTCGTCTCCTCAGCCGTCTCCTCGACCCCTCAGACCGGTGTCGTTTCCGTCCTCGCCTCAGCCACTTCAAAGACCACTCCCGTCTTTGTTCGAAATCAGCAGCGACGATGTTCTTCTTCAAAACCTTCGAAATCCGACAACGGTGCCAGCGAGATCTCGGCTGGTCAATCGGTGCCTGCTGCTACATCACCCAAGTCTGGCAATGAGAAGCGAAAGCGAAAGAGCAGCAAGGATGCTTCCGATCGAGCGGCTTCTATGAGAAAGTTGCCAAGCGTCCCCAACACGCATCACATGTCACAAGAAGGTAAAGCTTTGGATATACACAGCCCATAGGAATGACGGTTGCTAATTGTCGTAGCTCTGGGACTATCAAGTTTCTTCTCACTACACAGGCCCATCTCGGTTACTCAGACCATGCCCCGAGCGGTTTCCGATGAGCACTTCGCCTCCATCTTTGCCTCCCGAACCAGAAACAACAAGATGGCCGATACAGATTCCACTCTCTCCAGCGCTATCGATCAGTTGGAAGGGCCTATGGCTCAGATGACCATTGGTGGTGGACACGAGGCCCAGGAAGGAATGCACAAGGTTGATATCAAGAACCCCGATGGTACCGAGTCCAGCATGTACCTCCAGATCGACACCATGTCAGGTGAATTCCTGCCTTTCCGACCTCCACCTCTGCCTCAACCCCAGGCTGCCGGCCAGGCAGATAGTGCCGTTGCCGATATCGAAGCCGCCGAGGACGTTCCCCAACACCGGATGTACAAGGCTCTTTTCACCATCGAGGAGTCCATCGATCCGGACGGCCAAGTCCGTATCATGGCCCATAGTCCTCAGATTGTGCAGGACACCCAACCGCGAAGCTTCCTTGAGCGTCTGGCACTTCGCCAGCTCAAGTTCGACGAGGCCCAGGGGCGTCGAGACATGCACGCCATCAGCGTGAAGCGACAACGAAAGCTCAGGATGAAGAAGAAGAAGTATAAGAAGCTTATGAAGAGGACGCGAGTCCTGCGCCGCAAGTTGGATCGAACTTAGACATATGTACATATTTCCCTGGTTGTTCGAATCATGTTCCTCTTTTTGATATCTCGCATACGGGGCATATCGAAGGACATCTTTCATTCGTGGTGTCTGGGCATTGAAGAAGAAGATCTCTCACATTGAGTTTGGGCTGTGGCATTGCGCTTTGAGACTTTTCCTATGTTTCCATAGACTCGCGCAGGTAACAATCATCATTTTCAAATGAGTTGAGATATCTTCCGTGGTGACCTCAGTCTCAGATACGCGAATCATGTATAAATAGCTGTACAATTCACCTGTTGGTCCTCAGACATGATTTTGGTTCGAGTGACGTCGATCTGATATTCAAAGCTTATGAGTTGTGACTGATACGTCAAGAATATGTATGGCTTGCTGTTGGGTATGTAGTAAGAGTCTATAGCTCATAAGAAAAGCCTCCAATGGGTCAAGGAAAAATCTTGTGAGTTACAAAGTCAATCAACAGTGGCCAAGGTATTTAATATTGACGTGCCTCATAGTATAAACAATATTCATAAGCGACTCTTAAACACTAAGCGCCGCTGCATTCAACCTCTAGAGAGTTCTCGGTGGCTAAGGTGAAGCTAGGAGGTACCTTAGTGGTGGATGCCCCACTTCAAAGTATCTCACCGAAATTCACCGCCCGGCAGAAACTTATCGACCGCCAAAATTTTGGATTTTTGAGACGCTGGGGCCCACCTCGAAAACGAGATCGCATTTGCGCCAGCGTATTTTCAGAACAATTGGTCTGAAGCAGAATCTGAAAAGATGCAGCGCAAGGCGGTGTAAGTGTTGATGCTATGGTATGGCTGTGAATACCTTTGACTGACATTGATATAGTGACTCGCGCATTCCAGCGCTCATTCAAAATGGCCTGCAAGAAAAGAAGAGAAGCTTTTTCGTCGTGGTGGGAGACAGGTCGAAGGACGTGATCGTGCGTCTGCATTATATCATGTCCCAGTTTGATATCAAGCAGAACAAATCAGTTCTTTGGGCTTACAAGAACAAGCTCTTGGGCTTCACCAGGTTAGTAGATCTTGACAATCTCTTCCTTCGATGCGACCCAGCTAAGTAAAGTTTCACAGTCACCGAAAGAAGCGCGAGCAAAAGATCAAGAAGGAGATCAAGCGAGGAATTCGAGAAGCCAATACCGAGGACCCCTTCGAGCTGTTCGTATCGCTACATAACATCCGATATACCTACTATAAGGAGACCGACAAGATCCTAGGTCAGACCTTCGGCATGTGTATTCTCCAGGACTTCGAGGCCATTACCCCCAACATTCTTGCCCGAACGATCGAAACTGTCGAGGGTGGTGGACTGGTTGTTTTGCTCCTCAAGGGCATGAACAGTTTGAAGCAGCTTTACAGCCTGTCAATGGATGTCCACTCGCGTTATAGGACAGAGGCCCACGACGATGTAGTGGCGCGTTTCAACGAGAGATTTATTCTCTCTCTGGGAAGCTGCAATTCTTGCTTGGTTATTGATGATGAGATGAACGTTCTCCCTATCTCAGGTGGAAAGGGTGTGAAGAAGCTTCCTCCTCCAGACCTCGACAATCCCAAGACAGAGTCGCAAATTGAGCTTGAGGCCATGAAGGAGCAGAACGAGGGACGACAGCCTGTAGGACCTCTTATTTCTCTCGCCAAGACTGTTGACCAGGCCAAGGCTCTTATCACATTCACGGATGCCATCGCCGAGAAAACCCTACGGAGCACGGTTACTCTCACTGCTGCTCGTGGTCGTGGAAAGTCTGCGGCAATGGGTGTCGCTGTTGCAGCTGCTGTTGCGTATGGATACAGCAATATTTTCATTACCTCTCCTTCGCCTGAGAACTTGAAGACTCTGTTTGAGTTTGTCTTCAAGGGTTTTGACGAGTTGGGTTATGCTGACCACGCCGATTACTCCATTATTCAGAGTACAAACCCCGACTTCAACAAGGCCATTGTTCGGGTCAACATTCACCGGCAACACAGGCAGACCATTCAGTACATTCGCCCTCAAGATGCACACGTGCTAGGACAGGCCGAGTTGGTTGTTATTGATGAGGCCGCGGCTATTCCTCTGCCTCTTGTGAAGAAGCTCATGGGTCCTTATCTTGTGTTCATGGCCTCTACCATCAACGGTTATGAGGGTACAGGTCGATCTCTTTCTCTCAAGCTCATTAAACAGTTGCGAGACCAGTCGCGCACTGCTTCCACAGCTGGCGAGGGCATGGAGATCACTGATCGATCAACTGGTAAGACCTCAAAGACTGAGGAGTTCCAGGCGGGACGAAAGCTGCGAGAGATCACCTTGTCTGAGCCTATTCGATATGGCCAGGGAGATGCTGTCGAGAAGTGGCTCAACACGGTTCTCTGCCTCGACGCGACTCTACCCAAGGCTAAGTCGAATATCAACGGATGCCCCGACCCTACACAATGTCAGCTCTTGAACGTCAACCGAGATACTTTATTCTCCTTCCACCCTGTGTCCGAGAAGTTCCTTCAGCAAATGGTTGCGTTGTATGTAGCTAGTCACTACAAGAACTCGCCTGACGACCTCCAACTCATGAGTGATGCCCCTGCACACGAGCTTTTCGTTCTTGTTCCTCCTGTTTCTGAAGACAGCTCCAGACTACCCGAGCCTCTGTGTGTCATTCAGGTTTCGTTGGAAGGAAAGATCAGCAGACAGAGTGTTCTTAACAGTCTGAGCCGAGGACAGCGACCATCTGGTGATCTCATTCCTTGGCTTGTCAGCCAGCAGTTCCAAGATGAGGAATTCGCTTCCCTATCTGGTGCTCGAGTTGTCCGTATTGCCACAAACCCTGAATATGTTTCAATGGGATACGGTTCCAAGGCTTTGGAACTGCTCGTTGACTACTACGAGGGACGCTTCGCCAATCTGTCTGAGGACGAGGATCAGGTCATGGAGGGGACAATGACTCGAGTTACTGATGCTGAGCTCGCCAACGCCAACTTGCTCGATGACGATATCAAGGTTCGGGATATCAATAAGATGCCTCCCCTGTTCGCCAAGCTGTCAGAGAAGAAACCCGAGCGACTCGACTATGTTGGTGTTAGCTACGGATTGACGCAACCTCTTCACAAATTCTGGAAGAAGGCCTCGTTCGCGCCCGTCTACTTGAGACAGACTGCCAACGATCTGACTGGCGAGCATACCTGTGTCATGCTGCGGCCGCTTGAGAACAGTGAGGACCGAAGCTGGCTCGGGGCTTTCTCCAGAGATTTCCAGAAGCGTTTCCTGTCGCTCCTGTCTTACCAGTTCCGCACATTCACTCCTATCACTGCCCTTAGTATCGACGAGGCTGCGAAGTTGGGAGCGCAACTTGACTCAGTTGAAGTTCAACCATTGACCAAGGCTGATCTTGATATCTATATGAGCCCTTTCGACCTGAAGCGACTCGAGTCATATGCCAACAACATGCTTGACTACCATGTTGTTCTCGATCTTGTTCCAACCATCGCCCACCTCTACTTCACAGGACGTATCAAGGGAGACGTCACTTTATCAGGGGTCCAGCAAGCCGTCATGCTGGCTCTTGGTCTGCAGCGCAAAGATATCGATGTGGTTGCCCAAGAGATCAACATGTCTACCTCTCAAGCCCTTGCCATGTTCATTAAGATGATGCGAAAGGTCACTAAGCATTTCGCCGGTCTCGTCTCCGAAGCTGTAGGCGCAGACCTTCCCCAGGTTGAGCGTCTTGGTGTGAGTCGCGAGAATGCTAGTGGCGCACACGACGATGAGATCGTCGATGAGCGTTACGTTCCTCTGACAACAACATTGGACGATGAACTTGAGGAGGGTGGTGATGAAGCAATGAGGGAGCTCAAGAAGAAGCAAAGAGAGCTCATTGACTCTTTGCCCCTTGACCAGTAAGCTACACTGAGATATACATACAAGGGCATCTGCTAACGAAGAATAGATATGAGATTGAGGGAGATACTCCTGCTTGGGAAGAGGCGGAAAAGCAGGTACTGAGTGCGACAAAGCAGGGCAAGTCAAACCCTGTGGTCAGTGTAAAGTCAGCCAAGCAAAAGAGAAAGGCCGGCGGTCAGACAGCGGCTGAGGTCTATGAGGAGGCATTCGGCGAAAAGAAGAAGAGCAGCAAGAGGGTGAAAAAGTCGGCGTGAGAGTGATGAGGAATATCCTAGAGTTGGGTTTGGCACATGGAACGGCGTTTTTCTCGATAGACAGACGTGTTTAATCAATATACTGTTTCAATATGACTACATTTGTCAACTTAAGAGGATTGTTAATGGTTTGAGCTAAGGCTGTCACTCAAGGTTTACATAAGAGAGAGGTCAGCTTGCATCACCAATACTATCGGTTAGGCAATGATGTTCGCGTGGAAATCAGGGGTATCAATTTGTTGCTTTGCTACAAAGCTCAAGTCTATGGTCTTAACACCAAAAAGGCAAATACTCTACGTCCAATGCCAGTCGAGTATCCTCATTCTTCCACCAGGGAAGCCCAGCTCTATCCTGCAGAAGTTTACCCAGATGTCGTTCCCAGAAACTCCTCTTATTCAACGAAATCACCATCACGTCCCAAGTCCATCATAGACAAGAACAGGCTCATGATAGAGACGGCCGGCCCGTTATACGCTTGAACGACTTTGGGTTTCACATCACGGGTACGGTCGGGGACATCACCGTAGAACAGATCTTCGGGGTCAACCTCAGAGGTCTTGTTGGAGGCGGCATCGTTGAAAGTATTGTTGTTTTGAGTTGAGTTCTCGCTGTCAGCATCATAACTGTCTTCAGGACTAGTATATTGGTTACTACTCCCTTCTCCATAGTCTGTATCTGAAGACTCGAGACTGTCGAAAGATGTGACAGATTCAAGGTCTCCCATCATATCCTGGCGAATCAAGGACATAAAACCCTCGGGCTTCTTGCGAGGAGGAATAGGCTTCTTCTGGAAGTACTCACGAGCAAACTGATCCTCCCATTCCTCCAACTTCTCATGGGCGACATATTCACGGGCCAGTTTGATCTCAGGGCCTTCATTCCGGGCGCCCCCAAAGCCCGGGAGGATGTTTCCAAACCACGAGAGGCAGATGTCGTTATTGTGGCAACCTGTGAGCATAGGCTGGAACTGTTTCATACGATAGTCACAGTCCCATGTTGGCGGGATATGTCGTCGCTCGCGGTGGGCCATTTGTGCCTCGACGTACCAGCTGTGACAAGGGATGGTATAGATACCAATATTGTCACCACAATGGCAGCATTGTTGGACGACCTCTTGGCACATTTTTGGTTATGTTTTCGGTGGTTTCCAGGAGTTCGTACTGAAGTATTGCGGTAACAACTGTGGTTCGAGTATGGACAAGTCGTTGATCGCTGTAGGGCATGTGTAAGGAAGGGGAAGGGTTTGAGAACTAGCATTCTGGGAGAGAAGAGAGCAGAACTGTTGGACAACGAACTCTGCAAAGTGAACAGCTGAGACTTGAACAGACAGTGGCACACTGAACATTGAGTAGCAGTAGCAGTGGCAGGGAGTTGCTATGTGAGGACAAAGACGTGATTCGCTGAAGAACATATAGCCACTGGCTCCTAACAATGGCCTAGACTATTTACGAGGGAACAGAATTCGGTTTAAAGCAAAGCCTGGGAGAGTATCAAGTCATTTCTTGTATTAGTTATTGTTTCTAAGTGTTTATCGTTTCTGAGTATCTGTCGATGGTGGGCGACTGACTCAGGACAACAAAATCCAACTATCATGCTACAGCTTCAAACCACCAAAAAGAACACGAATCAGCAAAAGAAAACATACAACACCAGGTATTCGCTNNTCGCTGGTCGTCACCGACCCAACTACTAATCCGGCGCTTCGTGGCTTGACTCTGGGGGAGCGGACGGGACCCCGTATTCTACACGAGCTGTGGTCGTATGTGACAGACCGAGAAGCATAACAACAATATGAAGGTGAATAGTTTTTATTTTCCTGGTATGTTACCTTTTATCTCATAAGGCACGCCTTTCAGAGCTTTCTCCGTTCCCAACTGGAGTCTTGCTGGTGCAGCTTTCGTTCGGACAAGTCTCTGGTGTTAGTGAGCTGCAAACCTCCTGAACGACTCCAAGATCGTGAGACACAAAGTATGCGACAGGATGGATTAGATGGCCACTTTCAGTGCGAACTGCTTCTGGATCTGCGTTAATATAAGGTCCGCAATGTTTCCATTCAAGGGTGATCGTGGCCCAACATTCGGGGCATAAAGCGACGTATTCGCGACACATGCTGACTTCTGGTTTTTTTTTCTTTCTTTTTTTCTTCTTCTGCTTTCTTTTCTGCAAGGTTCTCGAAATTTACACCTTTATCGAATTCATCGACAATGTCAATGTGTTGTAGGATGGTTAGATCTGAAATTGTTGTGCTGGATGAGTCTTATAGACGAAATACACTTGTGAACAAGAGATATTGGTGGATTGTTCACCTCTATCATACTGCAGCTAGAGTATGAACAATAGCAAAAGAAGGCAATACAGCCTGCGAGATGAACAGTGATTGAATTGTTTAACTAACCATGTGAAGGAGACTTGAATCACGACAGTATTTCACAAAGATTCTAGGTACGCTCCAGTATCACGCCGAAGATTACTCGAAGTAGGTACGTGAAATCCAAGCCATCAATAACAGTGCTATCAACATCAGCAAGTCCCATACTATAAGCAATTGAGCGTCCCAGGAGATAAAAGGTCTTTTTATTACTTAGAGTAGAGTTCCTACGCTTTCTTGCCTCCCCTAGGCAGAGAGTATCCCATACCACGATCAGATGAGAAAAGGATAGCTAATAGGAATAGAAGACAGATGCAGGGAACCATCAGTATAACCAATTCTGACATCCTACATATTCAGAGACACCTCCACCAACAAACTTTCATCATAAGCAGGCTAGCAGAGTCTTTCCATTTGGCCTTCCGACGTGGTACGCATCAGTTCACTAATATGATCTGATAGGACACAGTGTAGTACTTTGGAGGTACGCCTTTGTCTCAATGAAACACAACCGTGTAAGTGACAGGCCATCAATGCAACCCCACCGCGGGGTACCAAGCATGGAGAAAGAAAACGGTATCTATCTCATGAGACTTCGGAGTCCAACTCGGATCATGCTATATAGATACAAGTAGAGTATTAGAATCCATATTTTCTAACGAAACCTTGTAAAATTGTCAAATGAGAAACAAAATACACAATTTCCGTGACCAAGTCAGCAAAGGCGCAGCACCAATCCTTAAACTTCTATATCCGATTATCATGCACGTTCTTGGGGTTCCAACCTTGAGTGCTCCGATCTCGGCGGTAGCTCCGGCACCGTAGGCAGTGTTTATGATTATTCCCAAGTAAGCGATCCAAGTATAAAGAGGCAGCAAATTCTCTTGTTTTATCCTCTTGAACTCACTCATCCAATCCAATTCACATACTTCTCAATCGCAACGATGGCCGAACAGAAAGATAGATGGTCTACCAACGTGCGTATGCTTTGTCGTTGGGGGGGCTTCACACTTACAGCAAATCCAGGCCTATCAGCACTCAGCTTCTTTTGTCCCAAAGCTGGCAACAAAAGTTGTTCAATGGCTTGATTTACAGAAAGACGACGTCCTTCTTGATATTGGGTGTGGAGGTATGTGCTTGAGTCCCAACCTGAACCACAGACCTGAGGCTGATTGTCTAGATGGCATCTTGAATGCCGAGTTCGCAAAGATCCTGGCACAGGGAAGCGGTTCAATGCACGGCATTGATAGCTCGGCTTCCATGATTGAAGCTGCCAGAGAATTGTGCAAAGATTCTCATAACTCTACCTTTGATGGTAAGCCAACCGACCTAATTGCTAATCCTTGATTAGTTGACCATTTGCAGTCTTGGACGCTACGCAGCTCGTCTCCAAGCCAGAATTACAGAAAGGAGCTTTCACCAAGGCTTTCTCCAATGCAGCCATGCACTGGATTCTCCGCCCAGAAGATAAACGTGCTCAGTTCTTCGAGGGTGTCTACGCTTCACTGGCCCCCGGTGGTACATTCGTCTTCGAGATGGGCGGCTTCGGCAACGTTTCTGAGATGCGAACTGCTGCTCTGAGTGCTGTTGGTCGTCGCATCGGTATGAAAGCCGCTCTTGCAGCTGACCCATGGTTCTTCCCTGATGAAGCTTGGGTCACAAAGGCGTTACAAGACGCAGGCTTCGCTGTTGAACGGGCAGAGCGGGAGTGGCGACCAACACCAACTGACAAAGGCGGTGTTGAGGGTTGGATTAGACTTATGGCCAGTCAATTCTTAGATACTATCTCGGATGAAAAGGAGAGGGAGGAAGCTGTACAGGAATGCGTGGGGGTGCTGAGGGAGGTCTGTCGAAATCCTTCTGGTGGGGAGACGATACATTATGTGAGGCTCAGAGGCGTAGCCAGGAAGCCTGAATAGTTGTGATCCATGACCTATAACCCATAGTAACTGTGGCATGCTACATCTTGATAGAACCCTTGTTAGTGGTGTTAGGACTATACCGATATCGGTGTATCATTGTGAGGAACTTCTAGAACGATGCCCGGCCGTAGTGGAAGACTGTAAGTGGTGGTGATTAGTCAGTCACGTCAGTGAAGCTCGGAAATTTCTAGGCGACTTGCGTCAGCGTATAACTGCTAATTGTTCCCGTCTCATACAATCACTTGCCCCAGAGGCAATAGAGCCCAAGGCACCCAAACTTTACGTGGCCTATTGACATCCAGCAGTTCTGCCAAAATAACTACTCCCTAAATATAATGAATCCTTTTGTATTACACCAAGATTGCATTCTAGATGATACTTAGCTCATGAAGGCATTTCTTCCATCTCTATCGCACTAAAACGCCTGCATCGATCGTGAAACCAACCACAGCTTACCCTACAAAGGCACGACATCATCATGCCCGAACACGATGCCCTCGTGCTGTCGTATAGCCACTTGGCCAAGCTTCCAAGAGCGAACGATGCCCTGCAGACCTTGAAGAAAGTAGCTTCCCTTGTGAAGCCTATAATGCGAGCGCGCAACTGGAAAGTCCGAGAGTTGGCCGAGTTCTACCCTGAACAACATAATCTTTTGGGTAGGTCCCAGATGAGCTTCTTCAAATCATCTGCCATATTAAATGTAGTTCATAGGTCTCAATATCAACCGGGGAGCCAAGATATGTCTTCGTTTGCGACATGCTAGAGATAAGAATCAGTTTATGCCCATCGAAAGTGTTGTTGATACAATGCTACACGAGCTGTCACACATAGTCCATGGCCCTCACGATGCCAAGTTTCATGCCCTTTGGGATCAACTGAGGGATGAGCACGAGGGTCTGGTTCTTAAAGGCTACACTGGGGAAGGCTTCCTTTCAGAGGGGCGCCGTCTTGGAGGCTCAAGAATCCCACCTCTCGAAGCTCGTCAAGTGGCGCGAGAGGCTGCAGAGAAGCGACGAGCTCGTCCCGGCACTGGATCAGGTAAACGTCTAGGGGGTTCTGCTCCTCGGCCAGGTGAAGATATTCGGAGAGTAATTGCGGATGCTGCCGAGCGGCGGAGCAGGATCCTCAAGGGTTGTGGCACAGACAACCTCAGCGAAACTCAAATTCGCAATATTTCAGACAATGCCACAAAGAACGGTTTTCGAACACAGGCCGAAGAAGACGAGGCTAATGATGCAGCCATAGCTCAAGCCATGTGGGAACTAGTGCAGGAAGACAAATCCGTCGAATACGGCAACTCTTATATCGCTCCCACAGCAGACAACCCAACTGGAAATGGAGGCGGATCAGTAATCCCGTACAGGGGACCTGGTGGTAGTTCAGAGAGGTCCAGAGAGCCTCCAGGCTGGACATGCAGCACTTGTACTCTGCACAATCCTGCCAACTATCTCTGTTGTGACGCTTGTGGGATGGAGCGGTCCGAGATGAGTCCAAGGACACAACAGGTTAAGAACAACCGCCGATCCAGATCGCCAGTATCGCAACCTGCTGTTATTGACTTGACGACTTCGAGTCCGCCACAAGATCGGCAGAAGTATGCTACAACATCGCGGAATTCAAGACCAAGAGTCACAAGTCAAGAAGTTGCATCGTCGGGACCGCAGATGTGGGATTGTAGTTTTTGTGGGACGGTGATGGAAAAGAAGTGGTGGACTTGTTCGACATGTGGAAAAATCAAGGACAATTCACGATAGTTAGTTTGAGAATTGCGTTGCTGTTGGTCAACAATACGAACTGGAGCGAATCCAATGCCTTGAACCCTTGTTTCTCGTGTCTTGGTTGTCGATCAACAATGACTTCATCGACGCTGGGTCTTGGTCTTTGAGGATGAGTTAAGTCTGCGACAGTCTCAAGCTATCTCAAGTGCGGGGGGTTTTTTTTTTCTTTTATTTTTTCTGGACCGAGGCCAAGATGCAGGGGCCCAGTTAACCAAGATCGTAATAAGATTCCCAAGAGAAAAAAAGATGATATTAATGAGACTTTGCAGGATCCGGAAAGGCGCCGATTGGAACTGGAGATGATCTGCAAGGCGGGCTTGGACGCCATCGGAGCTTGTAACAATTAGACCCTAGCAGAAACCGGGCGGGTTGGGGGACAGAGGCATTCGGGTGAAACAACAAAAGATGGAGGAAAAAGAAGTGCTGACGCTTAAAGCGGCTGATGAGGAACAGCCAAGCAGAAGGATGCATCAATAAATCTTAGGTAACCTGCATGAAGATGCTATAGGATGCATCTGCGGGATGCCTTTGCGGTTCCAGCTTGAGTTTATTAGTTGGCATGCCAAGAGATTGTTGTGTTTGCATCCTTCTGCGCGAATGGAAGTTGGTGATTTGACATGCGAATGTGCAAATGATACCGGAGTTTTTTATCCTGGAATCAATTCTGGGCTTTGGCTATAAGGTCTAGATGCCGATAGACTCAAGGCCAGACCACTCGATACAACCACAAATAGACGGCAGCATGCAGCTAGTTGTCCGGAATGCATCTGTCGGAGGATAATTGTGCATTTCATCGTATCACAACCGCTTAGCTGCCAGCTGGCAGAGCACCTAGATTCCAGCCCAGTTGCTAAAACAGGCACATTTGTTGCCCTCAACGGCTAGCTGATGGAGGACAAGCACTGAAACTTGATGAGTAATTATAAACCCGTTGGAATCGGAACGACTCAGTTTCAAGTCGCCCATCTCTGTGTCCCTAACATTGAAATGCAAAAAGTGAAAGTGTCTGCGTGGTGCCTGAAAGGCCGCAACACCTCATTCGTCGGTTCCCACGATCTCCTGTGTCGTGCAGCACATCCATCCCTTGAAAGTGGGGAAGCTCGTCCAAAGCCCAGCATCAGCGTGGATGGAGATGCGACTGCAACTGCAACCACATCAGGCGAGATAGTGTTGTACATAATGTAACAATGCGTTGTGCGCCAGGGACCCGTATCCCCATATTCAGATCAGTTGACAACAAACATATTGCCAAGGCGGTGATGCCTTGAAGGATCTCATGTTTTCGGTCTGGTCGAAAATGGTCTCATTGGGTACCCGTAAGGTATTGATTGATTGATTGTGCGTACCTTAGATTATAGAATCTCTAGCGTGGAGCTCCCGTTGTTGATGGTGGGCAGATGACAAACAATTCGTCCCGTGATAGGGTAGGTCTGCGAGAATGAATTGGATCGCTGCAAAGGAGGGTGTTCGTTAGACGCTATGTTGCAACGGTCAATTCAAAAATCCCCATGATGATGATCAGGATCATGTTTAAATTTCCATTATGGCCAATCTAAGGTCCGGATTCCAGAGGAGGAAGCCGATGTGGAAAGGTAACTCTCGTCGTTCCTCAGACCCAACGTCGGGCGGATGACACGGATCAACAGACTTCCGTGGCCTTTAACTCAACTGCGGTCTGTTTCTGTTTCTGCCCTGCCCTGTCCTGTTTGTGGTTGCGGGGATCGAGGCTACCTATCCATTCCCACGGGATGGCCCTTGTTCTTACTGTAGGTTAGGCCGCCTTGTTCTCTTGCCTGAATTGGTCATCGGGCATATGGTTGAAGCTTGTTGATCGATGAAAGAAACGTGCTCTATCAAGCTTTGTGCGACCAGGACCGCGATCGACTTCGGTAAGGTTATCTTGTCCGATTCGGCCTCGTCTCTGCATAAGGCTGGGTTGGTCTCTTGTATTCAGTTGGACTTGTACTTGTTGTACTGTCCAGTACTGTGCTTCCTCAACCTCGAGATGTAACAGACTAGCCGGGGTCTCCCATGTTGGTGAGCAGGAGCAGCTCTATACTGACACGCCAGAGCTAAAGGGAGCTAGTTTACGATTCTGGGCTCTCTTAGATGCGATACTCGATTCTTGACATTGCGGCACTGGATCGCCTGTCATTGTGTTTTTCGAGGTTCTCGAGGAATCTTCAGCGATCGAGTCTGTGCCCACTTCGAGACAAGGTCTTTCGTTGAAGAACTGTTCACCGCAGAAATCAGGGCTTGCGACTGGAGCCATGCATGCCATGCCATTCTCATGCTCGATCGGCATTTCAAGAACAAGGGAGGGTGAAGTGGGCCCGGCTGTGGAGGCGATCCCGACCCTGGACAACGCCACGGCGCTCTCTTAGGTGAGCAGCCGGCTTAAATCGCCCCACTCTACAGCACCTCTCAGTGGAGAGGATCCGCACGGCTTGCCCCCCAGGCCCTCTGCGAGGCGCTGAGAGGGGACCTAAGCGACTACCAACAGGGCGTTAGACCCCCGTAAGAACCCTCCACTGCTGAAGGTTGTGAGACCCCGCCCGCTTGTCCGTCGCTCGCTCGCTCACTCGCTCATTGTTGGTGGTACCAGCAGCTCTTGCCTATCCTATCACGTACCCCGGCACCAGGAGGAAGGTGACGGGAGGTGTGTCAATTCAGGGTCCTTCCTGTCCTTGGGTGCCGACTGCTTTCCTTCGCGGCTTGGAGTGAAAATCAATACCTATTCCTTTCAACGCTGTTGCACAAGAAAAACCTTGAATGTTTTATTTTCTCTTCCACTACCTGTATCTTCTCCTACATCAACATCTGATTCAACCCTGACTTTTGTTGTAAAGGCCCGGTCTTCTCCACCTCAAGCCTGGGCTTCCAGCTCATCCTGCTAAAGCTGTCATCTCTATTTCAGCTTTACGGTTCACATTCGCATCTCAGTTGAGCTGTCTCGTTCGTCCACTGGCTTCTCGGTTCAGACACACCAAAACGTGGTATATAATACTTGTTTTGTTTACAGAGATATCAACTTCTCGTAACTCACCCAACAAGAACCTCCCTCCCGCCGTTCCTGGCCCAAACCAGTAAACCGTCTTAACACGCCCTTCAAAGTCTAATCCCGCCTCCGTCGACGCCGTCCCAAGACAAGCTAAGCTAGACTTGAGCCACGGATTGCTTGACCTTTACGGCACTTTTCCCTCTCTGCGCCATGCCAATTCCCCGTCGCCGGTCACTTGTCGATTCGAAGTAGATCAACTCCACTGATTACTTTCTTTTGGACCTTGACTCAAGGTCGAGACCGCTGACGCCCCGGCCATCGCTTCCTTCGCCTACGACCAGTGCATTCACAACTTGCAACTCTGAATATTTACTCTCCCTTGTGATTTTGTTGTTCGGCTCCTCATCATTTGTTCATCGTTTAATATCCAACCCGCACGGAACGGCGTTCACTCTCCATGACTTATAACACAGCACCGATATGAGCCCTCCCGAACAACCTCGTGAGAGCAGCCAAACCCGAGCTATTAGGCCCGCAGCAGCTGTGCACGACACCGGCTTTCCCTTGGCTTGCTCCGAATCACTTCAAAACCAAATCCAAGCTCCTGTTCCGACCTCACTTGGCAATGCGCGACCGAGAGCCACTTTCGACTTGGTGAATGATATCAAGGGCCATGATGCCACCCCACGACCATTTGCTGGGGGGCGTTTCCTCAGGGATTTGGGAGATGCTTCGCGCTCACCTTCGCAAAGCCCTTTTCGCCTAGCCATGCCTAGTATATCCCCTGCCCAGCTTGCATTCTCTGCCATGCAATACTTGCCGGTACCAACACTCGTTCTTAATAATCTTAAGACCGTGGTCCTGGCCAACGAAGCAATGGGTCGAATGCTAGGACTCATTACGGAAGATTCGGATGAAGAGGATACTTTGCCGACTATCGAAAGCCTTCGTGGCCAGACCTTGTCTCAAGTTGGTGTTGATATCCTCCAGGATGGACAGCCTGTGTGGGCGACGTGGGAGGCTTTCCTCAATTCTCAGGTGGATGAAATGGGCGTGCGAATTGCGGCAAGGGATTCACGACGACCATCACAGTCTGGCGGCGATGAGACGCCAACCGCAAGCACAATGCCTCTCCCCGAGAGGACACCAAGCCCACCCACGCGTAAAACCCAGGACTCCATCGTGGAAGTTGTTATCACCCGCAAAAATGGCAACAAGACAGCGTTTGATGGCCGCTATAATCCTAAAGATTCGGATTGTCAAGTATATGCTAAGATGATTATTACAATATGGGAACTCGAAGATCATCAGACGTTCTTCACACTCACCTTTACCAGCACGGAATCCCCGTCATCTACTCTTCACAGCACGAAACGACCCGTTGCGAGACCGAGTATCCTCGAGGCTGCCGAGCGCAAATCTATTGCCCACTCAAACCCGTCCTCGGTTGCGTCAAGTCGAGATTCGAATTCACCGTCGTTTCACAGCCCAGGAATTGTCACCATGTCATCTAGCCCCTTCCCACCGATGGGCCCCCCTTCTGTCGCAACCCATTCAAGTACGCCTTCTTTTCTGCAAAAGATGCTGCTGATGAAAGACGCACTGCTCAACAATACCCAAATGCCTATTCTGGCAATGTGGAAAGATGGTAGTGTCACTTTCCCCAACACAGCCGCTCGGAAACTCTTCGAGAAAGAAGCCCCGCTCGATACATCTCTTAACGGCTTTGATCTCATGCGGTATTGGCACATTTACACTGAGGACTTCTCGGAGCGCTTCGCGGTTGAGGATATGCCTATTTGCAAGTTGCTCAAGACGGAGAAGCCCTTTAGCGGATTCCGTGTTGGCATGTATGATGAAAACAGAAATAAGCGGATTTACGATGTCCTTGGTGAGGCTATTCGGGACGACTCCACTGGCGAGTTTCTCGCTGGTGTAGTTACCGGACGAGACGTTACTGTTATGACAGAAGAGATCACACAAATAAAAGAGCGGGATGAAGAGCGTTTCAAGCTGATTTGCGACACAATGCCTCAACTGGTATGGACGGCAATGCCTGATGGCATGGTCGATTTCTGGAACACTCGGTTTTACACTTACACCGGGCTCACTCCAGAGAATAGTCTTGGCAAGTCATGGGTGAACGCTTTTCACCCCGATGATCTTCCTGAAGCACACCGGAGGTGGAAACACTCGCTGAATACGGGCGATACTTACGTGACGGAATACCGGTGCCAGAGTAAGGAAGGCAATTGGCGTTGGTATCTCGGCCGGGCATTGCCTCAGCGTAACAAAGAAACTGGGGAAGTCGAGAAGTGGTTTGGTAAGTGTCTTGATTGATTCAATTGTCGTTCCGGGGGGCTGACCATCCGTTTCACAGGAACCTGCACCGATGTCCACGAAAGCATCCAAACCAAGATGAGCGCGAAACGTACACGACAACAACTTCTTAGCGTCATTGCCCACTCTCATGTTACCATTTTCACGGTTGACCCCAATCGAAGGGTCACAATGCTCGAAGGCGCATTGATCTGGAACAACACTCACGAGGAGAACCATGATGGAACGAGGTGGTTCATTGGAGAGAATATGTATACTGTCTTCAATCGCTTGACAGCGCAACTGGCAGACGGAGAACGTCCCGAATTCCTTGAACCCATAGAGCTATTGCTCGATGGAAAAGCCACCGAAGATCTCAAGGAACACGGCATTGGTAAGGATAGGTACCAAACTGGACCTCGACAAGCTTTACTAACTTCAAGTAGACGACCGTTGGTACCGAACTCGTTTCCTTCCCATGTTTGGCAAAAGGCCACAAGAAGGAGATGCCAGGAACGGCACGTATATCGAAGGGGTCATTGGCGTAATCATGGACGTTACCGAATTGAAAGTTCGTGAGGAAGCCCTGGAGAAGCAGTCCAAAGAAAAGCGAAGGGCGATGGCGAATGAAGCAGCTGCCAAGGAGGCCAATAGACTCAAGAGTCAATTCCTCGCCAACATGTCTCACGAAATACGAACGCCCATCACTGGTGTGTTAGGAATGGCCGAATTACTTAGCGGAATGCAGTTGGACGCAGAGCAACAAGAATATGTCGAAAACATTCAGAGCTCGGCAACATCTCTGTTAACCGTTATCAATGACATTCTAGACTTCTCGAAGGTGGAGTCTGGGCGGTTGGATATCGAAGAGGTACAATTCTCCTTATCCCATATCGTCAAGGAAGTGGGGAGAATGCTTCAGTTTGCTGTTGAACGAAAGAACCTTGACTTTCAATCCGATATTGGAGATGGCATCGAAAACGATTTGGTGGTCATTGGTGACCCTGGACGTGTGCGGCAGATCCTGACCAATCTTCTTACCAACAGCATTAAATTCACAAATCAAGGATACGTCAGATTTTCAGTCACGGCAGAGAAAGAGACCTCAGAGTCTATCGAGGTTCGATTTACGGTCGAAGATTCGGGCATTGGAATTCAAGACGATGTTCGCAAGAAGCTTTTCCAGCCTTTTAGCCAAGGTGATGCCTCAACCGCCCGACGGTTTGGTGGTACTGGACTGGGTTTGACCATCTGCAAGAACTTACTTGACCTCATGCACGGCCGTATCTCGCTCGAATCGAATGTTGGCGTTGGAACTCGAGCAACCTTTTGGATCCCTTTCAATAAACCGAGCGGCCCGGCTGAGGCTGGCCTCGCCAATGCTGGTGCCATCCCTGACCGGCTGCAATCTGAACTTAGCTTGTCTTGCAACAGTTCAGAATACGATCAGATTGTTGGCACCCCTCCGCCTTTCGACGGAATACAGGCCAACAATGCGGGATCCCGTCGGACTCGCTTCGGCATATCATCAACATCAAGCCCAGACCAAGAACTTCCAGCATCAGAAAGAGCTAAGATCCACGTTTTGGTGGTGGAAGATAAGTAAGTATCGAGACGACTCCGGAAGACAATATAAAGCTAACCAGCCCAAGCCCTATCAACCAGAAGATTGCCACGAAAACCATTGGCAAACTCGGTTTCCAAGTGACGGCTGCTTGGAACGGCAAGGAAGCCCTGGAATACCTTGCCGGTGTTCAAAAAGGTATCAAACAGAAGCCAGATATCATCCTCATGGATGTACAGATGCCCATCATTGATGGCTACAAATGCACCCATCTTCTAAGGCATCACATGCCTTACAAGTCTTTGGTCCAAGATGTGCCGATCGTGGCCATGACGGCATCGGCTATTCAGGGTGATCGTGAAAAATGCACCAAAGCTGGGATGGATGATTATCTCGCCAAGCCAGTTCGGGGTGTTATCTTGGAGAAGATGCTTTTACGATGGTGTCACTCTCGACGCCGGACATCGGCGACACCAGACCCTACTGCTTCCGACTGTTCAGAGATGAGCGAGCACTGCGACAATGCTGATATTCCGAACATTGGCATCGACGACGATGACATGCCACAGACATCTGAGGAGATCAATGGTAGCCCCATCACACCTCGACCGTTGACCACCAATGGATACCAGAACGAGCCGTCGCCCTTTGATTCTACCGGGCTGGCAGTGCAGGTTCGACGACCAGAAGGAGAGACTGAATGGTCTAACAGGCTACAAGAAACAAAACTCATCGACGCTGCAGGGGGGCCGTCAAGCTACCGGAGGAACTCATACCACGAACTACAGACCGGAGATTCGTTGACCGAGGAGAATGTCAACAAGTTGAAGAGCGAGAATCAGTCGACGACACGTCGATAAACCAATGAAACTACCGGCCGGGCTCCGGGACCAGCAACCAATCGGTTCATCGCGACCGAAACTATTGAAACATGTTATTGCTCGATCGCCGATCGAACATCATCCACAGCGGGAAACAATACCCACAATCACATACAGAACCACTTGTCCGATAAGCGCGGATTCATTTTTACACTCTTCTTTCGGCTACAGCATTGGCAACAAAAGCATGTATGCATTGATTGCATTGCACACGGTGGAAATGGCGTTGAAACGGGATACCGCTCACATTTAGCGAGCAGAAGAATCAGTGGAGAACACACTCAGGCCAAAATGCCCTGGATGTTGCTCCTATTGTTGCGTGTTTTGCCTTTTATCACCTATAGACGGACGGGTTCCAGCATTCTGGCAAAAAGAAAAACGGGAGGACCTTTTTTGATTGCCTGTACATGATTTGGTAAAATTACGCATCTATGGATTATGGATTGGGAAGATAAATAGTTGAAAGGGTTAAGTGTTTTTTTTTGTTGCGTACGAGACAGCAGGCACATGGATGAATGATGGGATGGATCGATGATACCTTTTTTGACTCTTTTAATATTTACTATTTCAATTATTGGAAGCTGGACTAAGATGCATATTCAGTCCAAGTGGCCCATACAATTGCTCCTCGCTTGCTATGTTCAAACTTCTAATAATGCCAAAGAGATTACTGTTCAATGGTTATCGTGAAAGCCGTAAGGTTCATGCACGGCATTGACAGCGCACACAATCAGTTGATGCCTGATACGTGATACGATTCTTGGGCATCTCGCTCCAAGATCGTGGCTTGATCTAGACCTCGGTCTCGATTCCTGGCTGCTTAGACGAGTGCTCAAAGACGCCGGAGGCTTTGTCCCCAACTTGATACATCTTATTCTTGATCCACTTGGCCGTTCGCGGGATCTAGGCCCATCTGTTAGTTCCAGTCTTATGGCACGCCCCCTCTAAAAGCGGGAGGGCAGGAAATAGAAACAAATTTGAAAGCCACGTGCGACTCATGCAAGGGTATCAGGAGCTTACCTTCCATTGCATTAGACCCCGGTGCTGGCGATGCAGCCGCTTGTCTCGACGGCGATAGTCCTTGAGTTGGTCTATAGGACCCTGTTTGTGATCAGCGCTCCCATCTGGGACACTAGAAACCTGGCCGTCTTCGTCTTCTGTATCTGAGGAGCTGGAGTCCGAGTTGCTGCCTATAGAGCCTGCACGGCGGACACGCTGGCCGGAACCCTCGTCATCAGAGTCGTCAGACTCAACAATACCGGCTTCTCTTTCCTGGTGGCCGACTTCAAGATTGTCGCGAGCAGTTTCGATCACTTCAACAACATTTTGAAGATGTTCGTCTCGACTCGCCCATCGAGAATGGGCACTTCCCTAAAAGGACATTAGCAACTGGGCAAGGCTTGCCAGACACTTTCATATGTGCTTGTAGAATGCTTACCAAACCGGACCAGAATGTGAGCTTGAGTTTGATAGTGCCCAGACGTTCACCGCACTCCTCTAAACAGCAAGCTGTAGCACGCTGGAAATCGCCTTTCCATATAGGCAGTTCCAACTCTGCTTCTTCTTCGTCGGCAATATCTTTAAGCCAAAGGACAGCAAATGCAGCCGTGCCGTCTCCCAAGAACCCCTTCTCCCGGAAAGCGATTGACATACAACTGCTGTATCTCTTAGCAACTGCCAGAGCAAGTGATCTACCCCGTTTCGATTTCCAAGTCACTGGTCCTTGATCGTCACCATCCTCAGTATACATCTTTGCACTACTGATACTGGTCCGGAACTTGAGCTTAGATGAGCGAAGTTCCTTGGGACAGTCTACCACAGTGACAGTAGGCTGAACCTCGATTGTGCCGTACTGCCATCCTAGGAGATTTCGTGGTGCTTGGAGTTGAACACTTCTGAAGACCATTGAGATACGGACTCGCCCATAGCCAATGCCTCCTGATAGGGGCCAAAATCCCATGACTTGCGAACGTTCACGGAATATTTCTCCGAGAGGCAGATGGATGATGCCAAGCAAGGGGTCATCCTCCTTCAGTCGAGCATCACGGACCGTGACAAAGACTTCTGCTTCACGCCAGTCGCGGATGAATCTCTCGCAGCCAGCGTTATAGAACGGCTTCGAGTTTTGAGGCTTTGTTCTCGTCTTAAATACCTTTCGGTGATTAAGGATGATAGTACAATATGCACTTGGCAGACCATCACCCGAGTCCTCTTCGTCGGTCGCCTCAGCGTCGTTTTCGGCCTTGCGCTTATTGAGTCGCTCCAGCTCAAGACCAGTGATATTATGCACTTGGATGCTGAAAAGACCGCTAGGGTAGCCGTCGGGTGGGGGTGCAGAAATGATCATGGCATCCTGCTCAGCCTTGAGCTCCTGAGCTGTCTGTTGCTCAAGCTCGCTCGTGTCTCGCTCCTTCTTGCCTTCCTTGAACATAGTCTCGCGAAGCTTACGCTCACTTGACTCTCTGACCTTCTCCTTAAGCTGATCCATAGTACGGATTTCAGGGTCATGGGTCTGCTTCTCAAACTGACACTGCTGGATCCTGGTCTTGGAGAAGTATCCAACGCTCCACTCCAGTTTTCCCGGCATACCATCACCCGATTTCAGGGCTCTGAAGCCATCTTGTCGATGTGACATTTTCCCATTAGACTTATCGTCCCTCATCAGTTGCTTGATGGGAATTTCAATTCGTCCGAGGTCGTCGTCGGCCGTCAACCTATCCGAGTCCCACAGCTGAACGCGAAGTCGCTCGTCGATATTAAGCTCCTGCGGTGTCACGAGAATAAAACAAGTTTCATCCCAAACAGGCTCCATCTCGTTCTCCAGTACTCGTGTCGTCCACATCACCTTGCCAAATTTGGCCCAGCCGACCGAGACATACCCGTCTGAGCTTCCTTCTTTGATAAGTGGAATGCCGGAATCACCCATCTTGAAGTCGTAGCCGCGCTTGATGTTGACGACCAGAACGCCAACAGCGTTCGTATCCTTCTTGAAATCATCACCAGCAAGCATGTCCTTCAAGTCCAGGGTAAGGCTTTTGGGGGCAACATATTCAGCCATAGCGGCATCAACGGCGGACTGAACGAAGTTGCTGATGAATGGCACGTCCATGATGTTGACCGCATGTTTACTCAAAGGCACGCAGCTCAGGTTAACCCTTGGCTGTCCAAGGAAGGTGAGCGTGCAAAGAGAGAAGAAGGGAGGATCAGGGGTAAGCTGAAGGCGCATGCGCATGGTACCAACCATACCTTGGAGGTCGACCCAGACAGGTATCTTGAGGTTTCCAGGTAGGTAAAATGCAAGGTATAGATGCATATCTTTGGTTCTCTCCTTGAGAGACTTGGATGAAGATCGAGTGCGGTAGGCAAATGCAACCTCGAGGTTAATAAAGTCTCCTTCCTCGGCCTCCATTCCGTCCTGGATCGTGGCACTGCTATCACTATTCTCGCCGTCCTTCTCCTCAGTGTCATTCTCACTTTGTTTCTTGGTCATGAGCTGTCCTTCTCCATCGACTGACCGAGCAGCAGCTCCAGTAGGGAGCCATCTTACCCCAAGAATCCGCAGAGATTCGCTTCCCTGGCCAATATCCTCTACGCTGACCATTCGAATTAATCTGGGAAGCGAAGCTTGCATGACATCCTCGAGGGTGTCTGCAAGACTGGCAAATAGATCGGGGTTGATGAGAGGCCAAACAGAACCGATCAGCGAGTTGAGCCAGACCGTGGTCTCAGTATCGTTCTTCTTAGATGCCTTTACAACACCTCGTCGATGGGCGTCCCAGACCTCATCTTCAAAAATATTGTTGACTTTTTTGGACACCCATTCTCGAACTGATACCACAAGAAACCATACAGCTCCCACAGTGGCTGCGGTCAGGATTAACCAGAGTGAAGCGCCAACGAATAATGAGGATTTAGTTTTGCCTCCCTGGAGAATAACCTCTCGGACGAGCCTTTCGATAGCAAATGCGCCGGCCACGATACTAGCCACGCCCGCAAGCCCGAATGTGACACCGCGCTTGCTGATGGATGAAAGCTCAAGGCGCAGAGCATCGAAATCGGGGGGTGGAAATAAATCACCCATGGCATCATGACTTTGTTGGATATCTCGATGTTCATCGCGAAGCTGCTCGTCTGTCTTGTTCTTGTTTTCCGACCCTGTCGCTGTGCGTTGTGTTGTACCAAAGGGGGGTTCATTACGGTCTATTTCTTTAAGAGCTTCGTCCGTGAAATCGTGTATAGTGACAGGAAGATGAGTGACGGGGTCCGTAACTTCTCGCTCGGCTCTTTCTCTCCTGCTCTTCTTGATTTCTTTCCTCCGTTGTTTTGGATCTGATGATTGGGGACCAACTTGTGAAGTGTCTGTCATTTCTTCCCCATTGCCTTTCTCTTCATTGTCGTCCTTTTTACTATTATCATCCTTGTCATCCTCGACTGATTCTTGGTGGGGCCCATCATCCTCTCTAGACTTTTGCTGAAACTGATAATCATTTGAGCCCGCAGCCTCTGACGGGTCAGGTTTTTCGACGGCGGCATCTTGACGTGCAGCTCTCTCTTCTCGATATTTGGAGATGGTGGGAATAGGATGCCTAGCGCTATATGGAGCTGTGTAGCGACGGTGCTCCTCCGCGTCGTCTCTTCCAGACATGGCTGGTCGCGGGCAGTCTTAAGGTAGTGACAGATTGGTGATATACAATTGGCAAGGAACTACCTAGGGATTGTTCAGAGTCTTGGAGATGCAAGAGAAAAAGCTTAGTTGATGAGTTTCACGGAGAAGATGAAAAGACCAAGAAAATTATGGAACAAGGAGAAGAATGACAAGAATTAAGGCAGGTACCTTAGTAGTTAGTTCAAAGGTTGCTGTCAAGTTGAAGGAAGGTACAACGGAAGGTGGTAAGTTACTACGTCATAAGCTAGCGGGCATGGGTGATATGCCGAGCTTTCCTTCTTGGCGGAGCCATTTGTACGTACGTAAGGTATACATAGGTAAGAATGAAAATAAATAGATCCACGATCGCTCGCTCACTCGCTCAAGCAAGTATTTGTGGTTACTTTGTAGCTTGGCGAGTCAATGCTTGGTAGTGAAAACCTTAGCTTGGCCTTAACTTGGGCTTGACGATGTTGACGCTTAGAGAGAAACTGTGCCACAGCCTAAGAGGCGTTAGCTGAAGTTAGTGCATTTGCTGTCGGTTCTGTCGTGTGTCCTGTTTATGCCCGAATGCATTCACCAACCGCTAATTCTGCCCCGATTAGTTTGTGTCTCTAATCAATCTTGTCTGTCATTCTTTCTTTGGCTTGCTCTCCATCACATTCGCAAAGAAACAGGACTCGTACTTGGGCTCTTGGCATTACACCAACACGTCAGCTTGCGGGGAGCTTGAACCAAGCTTGCCCTGGTAAATGGTGGGGTATCGAGATCGCCAGAGGCCAGAATCTTGTCATTGAAAGGAAATAGGGCTACCGATATGGCACTCGATGTTTATCTTGAGCCGTGTTGGTCAATTCTATGAGTTTCATCATGCCTTGAAAGCAGGTTTTGGTGTGCGGCTGCACCACACAAGACATGAAAAGGACATGATGCTCCGTCGGTTGCAGTGATGAATTCATACCGACGATTCAGCCACTAGGACTACCTAGACGCATGTGCCTGTGGCTGTCATTCGGACATTAGTTTGGCCTTATTACCGGATTATAGAAGGTTGGTGGTTGGTTGCTGGCAGGTATTTATTCTTGGTTCTCCCGTGGCACCGGCCCCGCTTCTCCGGCACGGATACGGCATTGAAGGCAGACATGTCGCACTATATATCGGAGTTTGGTGCTTTGGAAGTAGACAAATCGGGCAGTTGTGATTATTAACCCCCTATTCAATGGAGATGTTTGAAGATGACAGTAGTCTAAATCGTGAGTGTTTCTGCTTCGATACACCCGATCGGTGCTACTAACACCAACAAGGCAATTGCTCAACCAGACTGTCGCACGATGAAAAGATCTCTCGTTCTGCAAGAGGTTATAGCAAATGATTTTTGTGATGGCGGTTGGAGTGACAACCACCAAGTCTTGTGTGTGTGCGATGTGAAAGTGATGAACATTGAGCGGTCTGCTTAGTCCAGGTGCTGCACTACACAGCACCCGCTAAGCAATCTGCGACAATAGCAGAAATCTTGGCTTTTTATTTCGAAACTCATCCGATGAACCTGAGGAGAAGTGCATTATGGACGAGTAGAGGACATCGGATGACAGTCGTTCGATTTCTTGGGGAATGATACAGCTGAGAGCCGTGACGAGATCTAGCCGTGCATTCGTTAATCGAATGTTGGCTGGTTAGAAACTCTGTTGGTAGAAACTCTGTTGGTTGCAGTGTCACCTTGCCTTGTGTGAGCCGCGATCACTGAACTAACATAACCTGCTGATTCCCGAAAACTCGGTCGTCATAGTGAGTAGAGGATCAGAAACAATCGTGCGAGACCAGGGCCGAGAATTAAGAATGTGCACTTGGATCGATTAGTCCCAAACTAGCGCCGTCACAGTGCATTACAAGTGGTTGGCAAGAGCCTGTCGTTGGCTGCATCTCGAGGTTTTAAGCGCCCAGCGACTCGAACCCCAGGCGCCTCTTCAGGGTCCTCGTGTCGGTGACTGGTTCCGGGGGGCATTAGGTGCAGCGTTCCTAATTTAATCGGCCAGTCAGACGCTATAGAACAGAATGCCCAGGCCTCTAATAGGCGCCGGGGGATCAATCATGGGGACAATGATGATTGTTGTAGTGAGTTGTTTAACCACTAGTCTAGCTCATACGTACGGACGGGTAACATATTTGGAGTAAAAGCTTCCAAGTCCCCTGTTTCCTGCATTTATCGAGTCTCGAATATCTTGAACCTCTTCTGCGACATTTAACCTCCTTATTCAGACGCTATATCGACCGTCGCAGTAACAATAAGAAACAGCCCCGGTCTCAGCCTTGGCGTGCCCCCGCGAAACACTC
The DNA here is from genome assembly GCA_002234255.1 of Fusarium sp. Na10. Taxonomy (NCBI): domain Eukaryota; kingdom Fungi; phylum Ascomycota; class Sordariomycetes; order Hypocreales; family Nectriaceae; genus Fusarium; species Fusarium sp. Na10. The sequence continues at coordinate 40,197 of NJCS01000066.1, forward strand.
CAAAAGAGTCTAGAGAGTCCCCCCCCGACGCCAACTGTCTCATCCCAACCACGAAACCCGCTGCGATTCTCCTCTGTAACGTTTCAACTTCCGCTGGTGAATTCGTAGCATCTCGGCATCCACATCTTCCGTACCCGATCTGGCAACTCGATACCTCCTTGTACCCGTTTAAACAGATCCCCAGCGCATCAGATTTCGGATCACGGTTCCTACTATAGCCTTGATATTCTTGGCCAACAAAAAATTCTTGACTTTATGAACCTGGTTCTTCCTGCGATCTCATCCGAACCTTCTTCATCTTTCTTTTCTCGGGTCGCTACGCTATTGTTTGTTACTCAGCGTCCTCGCCAACATTCTCTCAACCCCCCTACCGGGCTTCTCAGCCACGACTTTCGCTTCCTCTCGCTGCTGGATCAGTCTACTTATTCTGTTTTACTATTTTAAGGGTTTTTGGATAATTTACTCGATATCGCTCACTCTCTCTCCTTATCGAGCGTACATCGATCCTCTATAGTCCTGTCGCCGGCCGACCTTGACTTTTCTTTCTTAATTAACACTCTCAACACATACCGCAACGATGGGTTCACATATCGGATTCTTCGAATTAATAAAGAAGCAGTTTACCGCTAGTAAACTCTTCTTCCACTTTCTTTTCTGGACCTTTCACTGGGGTATCTTTGCCTATGGTTGGTAAGTTGAGAGAATCATCATGCACAAACAAACAAATTCACGGTTCATAACTAACTGACATGATATAGGTGGAAGCAGGCCGCAGATGCCAGGCTGGCAGGTCTCAACACACTCAAATTCTCAGTATGGATCTCGCGAGGTGCTGGTTTAGTTCTCAGCGTCGACTGCATGCTTATCCTACTTCCCGTTTGCCGAACCATCATGCGTTGGGTTCGACCCAAGATTCGATTCATTCCACTCGACGAGAATCTCTGGATGCATCGCCAACTCGCCTACTCCATCCTTCTCTTCACCTGCCTTCACACAGGCGCTCACTACGTCAACTTCTATAACGTCGAGTTGACTCAGATCCGACCTGTCTTGGCTCTTCAGATTCATTATGCTCAGCCTGGTGGAATCACTGGTCATGTCATGCTTCTCTGCATGCTGCTGATGTATACGACTGCTCACGCTCGCATCCGTCAGCAGTCATTCGAGACGTTCTGGTACACCCACCATCTCTTCATTCCGTTCTTCCTCGGTCTCTACACCCACACCGTTGGGTGTTTCGTGCGTGACACACCTGACGCTATCTCGCCATTCGCGGGCGACGAGTATTGGGAGCACTGCATTGGTTATCTTGGATGGCGATGGGAGCTCTGGACCGGTGGTTTCTACCTTCTCGAGCGTCTGTGGCGTGAAGTTCGTGCTCGACGTGAGACCAAGATCACCCGAGTTGTCCGCCATCCTTATGACGTGGTCGAGATCCAGTTCAACAAGCCTTCTTTCAAGTACAAGGCTGGCCAGTGGCTTTTCCTCCAGGTGCCCGGGCTCTCCAAGTACCAATGGCACCCTTTTACCATCACTTCATGCCCCTTCGACCCTTATGTGTCTGTTCACGTTCGTCAGGTTGGTGACTTCACCCGAGAGTTGGGTGATGCTCTGGGTGCTGGTGCTGCCCAGGCCAAGCTCTACGACGATGTTGACCCTATGGGTATGTACGAAGTTGCCCTTCAGAACGGTGATCAGATGCCTGCCCTCCGAATTGACGGTCCTTACGGTGCCCCTGCCGAAGATGTATTCGAGAACGAAATCGCTGTGCTTATCGGTACCGGTATTGGTGTGACTCCTTGGGCCGCTATCCTTAAGAACATCTGGCATCTCCGCAACTCACCTAACCCTCCCCGCCGACTCCGCCGTGTCGAGTTTATCTGGGTGTGCAAAGATACTGGTTCATTCGAGTGGTTCCAGACCCTCCTGTCCTCTCTAGAAGAGCAGTCCAACGAAGCGGCACGCATGCCTGGAAGCTCGGGCGTCGAGTTCCTCAAGATCCACACTTATCTTACACAGAAGCTGGATATCGACACTGCTCAAAATATCGTACTCAACAGTGTCGGTGCTCAGATGGATCCTCTCACAGAACTACAATCACGAACAAACTTTGGTCGCCCTGATTTCCCTCGTCTGTTCACTACCATGCGAAACGGTATCTTGGACCGAACATACCTGAACGGTCTAGAGTCCCATATCAGGACGACAGTTGGTGTTTACTTCTGTGGTCCTTCAGCAGCCGGTATGTTATGAACCCCCAACACCGACCTGGAGACATTGCTAACTCTGTCTATAGCTCGTGATATCAAGACGGCTTGTAAAGAAGCCACAGTTCCTGATGTAGAGTTCAGATTCTGGAAGGAACACTTCTAAGATCGCGATCGTTTTGAATAACTTCTTCTTAATTTCAGGATACCATCAAATACAATTTATTTGCATACACAAAAAGATAGCCTGAAGCCTTCATCATCTAGCGGTTTTGAAACTTCTAAATTCCAAGAAACTTTACCCCTTGTAAAAATCCTGCTTACCCAGCAAGGGGCCTCAAGTGCCTCGTGTGCTCTCCTGTGTGATCTTCGTCTATCGTGTATGAGGGTGGATGACCAATGTATCATCAATCAAAAGCGTCACACACGGATCAGTATGTGCCGTGAAGGGTGGCGATAATAGCACCTATATGAACATATATGACAGGGCTATGTTTCATAGTATCATCCTTGGGCATAATGTGTGATGGTATATATAGCTAGCCAGTATCCAAATTCAGCCTATGATATGTAACCCTATAGCTTAGCAACTATCCAATAGCTACTTTAGTATACGTAGAATTGTTGTGTAAGTGGTAGAGTTTCTGCAGGCGCCGCCACACAAACCTCACCATCAGCCTCAACTGTATAACTCTCTGGATCAACACGCATCTTGGGCTTCAGATCGTTGTGGCGCATATCACTCTTGCCTATATTTCTGCAGCCCTTTACAGCCTCAATACGGCTGCGTAGGCCATACGAAGCGATGGCTCCTGTCTCGATGGATGCTGAGGAGACGAAGAGAATACTAGTGGAGGCGCAGTGTGGTGAGAACATCGGACGAGCAATGATGGGCTGAACTGTTGGGATGGAAGCGTTGGGATCACCCTGATACATAGTTAGTAACTCATCAAGTTGCAGAGTTGGATGAGGGTGACATACCATCTGAGCATATGCGATATGCCCACCCTTAAGGACATAGCTAGGCTTAGTGCCAAACCACGCAGGGTCCCAAAGAACAAGATCAGCAAACTTGCCAACCTCAATACTTCCAATGACATGCCCAAAGCCCTGAGCAATTGCCGGGTTGATAGTATACTTGCTGACATAGCGTTTTACCCGCGCATTATCAGCCCCTGTGCCCTCATCCTCGGGCAGCCATCCCCTCTGTACCTTGTTTTTATGCGCAGTATTCCATGTCCTTAAAACAACCTCTCCGCAACGGCCCATAGCCTGCGAGTCAGAGCTCATCATGCTGATAGCGCCTTTGTCATGCAATACATCCTCAGCAGCAATGGTTTCAGCACGGATACGGCTCTCCGCGAAGGCTACATCCTCTGGGATGTTCTTGGACAAGTGGTGACAGACCATAAGCATATCTAGATGCTCGTCGAGGGTGTTGCGTGTGAATGGTCTTGTAGGGTTGGTCGATGAAGGCAGAACATTTTGGTACTCTACCACAGAGATGATATCGGGAGCATGGCCACCTCCTGCACCCTCTGTGTGATAGGTATGAATTGTGCGGTTCTTGAAAGCAGCGATTGTAGACTCGACAAAGCCAGACTCATTAAGTGTGTCCGTGTGAATAAGACATTGAATATCGAATTCATCGCAGACACTGAGACAAGCGTCAATGGCAGCAGGAGTACAGCCCCAGTCCTCATGAAGCTTGAGACCACAAGCACCAGCATTAACCTGATCGCGCAGACCCTCAGGAGAACTATCATTACCTTTACTAGTAATACCAATGTTGATAGGCAGCTGATCACACGCCTGCAACATTTGACGCATGTAATGAGCACCAGGCGTACAAGTAGTTGCGTTCGTTCCAGCACTGTAACCACTGTCAGCCTCATAGATAACACGATGAATGCACATTGGACAAACCTTGGACCTGTACCACCGCCAAGCATAGTGGTAACACCAGATGCAAGAGCTTCGGGTACTTGCTGAGGGCAGATAAAGTGAATATGCGTGTCGATAGCGCCGGCGGTCACAATCTTTCCTTCACCTGCTATGACGTCCGTGCAGCTTCCGACGACCATGCCCTCTGTTACGCCGTCCATAACGTCTGGGTTGCCTGCTTTGCCGATACCAACGATCATGCCCTCCTTGACTCCGATATCTGCCTTATAGATACCCGTCCAGTCTACTATGAGAGCATTAGTCACCACGAGATCGAGGGTTTCGGAATCGTGTCGTCCAGTTGCTTGGCCCATTCCCTCACGCAGAGTTTTGCCGCCACCGAATTTGCATTCATCACCGTAGACAGTTTCGTCACGCTCGACCTTGATCCAGAGATCTGTGCTACCGAGTCGAACGAGGTCTCCAGTTGTAGGGCCAAACATAGTCGCATAAGACGCATGGTCCATCTGAAAAACATCGATGTGAGCCATGTCGCCGGCAGGGTCCGGCTTGTGAGCGTATCCAGCTTCTTGCAACCGAGCGAGGATTTCATCGGCGCGTGAGAGGTCAACAACTCCTGACGCAAGGTTGTTACCACCGCGGATAACACGGTTGCCTCCAATCTCAACGAGGGTAACAGTCTTGGTATCTCCGGGCTCGAATCGTACTGATGTCCCAGCGGGAATATCGAGTCGATAGCCATAAGCACGAATACGGTCGAACTCAAGCTGTGGGTTGGTCTCGATGAAATGGTAATGAGATCCAACTTGAATAGGCCTATCACCTGTACTCGTTACCTGAAGACGAATTCGCTTTCTTCCTTCATTGAGGGTAATCTTCTTGGTCTTGACAGGAACAACAGCACCAGGCTGCTTATCGAGTTGATACTCTTCAGTAGCTGCCATTGGGAAGATACTGTTGTCTGGCACAGGGAGGAAACTCCCATATAGAGCTCTCCTCAAATCTCCATCATCCGAGCTGATGGGATTATGGACTGTGACGAGATACGTTCCTGATGGAAAGGTACCTTCGACTTGAATCTCATGAAGAGTCGTGCAGACTGAGGGCAAGACGTGGCGACGACCTAGCATCGTGGCGCCCAGGGCCATGAGGTCAGAGACAGTGTGATTCCCATCTCTGATGAGCTCATGCAGGTTATTGGCGATGAGAGCCTGAATTCATAATGTTAGTTAGAGTAAGACAAGTTCCTGACTGACTCATATTTCTCATATCGAGTCGATATATCATACTCACCACAGCTTCCGAATGGTTCAGCTGGACTCCTCTCGCCAATCGCCTCTGAGCAAGCAATCCCAGCTGCGAGATGACTAGTTTGTCGATCTACAAAGTATGTTAGAGCTCTTTCATGTGCTATTCTCATACTGCCTGCAACAACCCTGCAAAAGCAATGTCTCCAACCAACGGCATGACTCCGCAGACTGGGTCTCTTAGCCTTGGCGGATAAAGACGAACCTCTTTAGGTACCAGATGCATGTTTGCGATAATAGACGCTTTTCTTCTGGTTACTTATCAAGTGATCAAAGAATCCAAAGAGTGAGAGTGTGAGGAGGGGCCAAAAGTGTAGTCAAGCAAGGTCGGCACGGAATAGCCGCATCAAGAGTAGCCTGGCATTTTTACCTACAACGGGCGGGCTGGACTCTCTAGCTACCTACAGTTACGGTGCCTCCCCCACTGTAACTTGAGATAACGGGCTTCCTGGGGGTTGGCTTCATTGATAAGTCGAGTCCGATCGATTGGTCACTTACTTGCGCCCGTTGTTGACATGGCTTTTACATCATTCAATTCAACTATTCTCAGTCGATTATTGGCTCTCGACTTGTTGATTGTGTAAACTTTTATACATATAGTCGATAACACTTGACAGAAAAGTGTAATTGGCTTGTAGTATAAAAGGCAATTGAGTTGAAGTCCAGTTATGCCCTCAACGTAAATGCATTCTCTTCAAGTCGCTCCGTTTTCTCTCATCATCGTATTCAGAGAGTAAAATAACAACTAGTGGTATCCCGATTCTAGGTAACATTAACTCATCGCCTGAATTCCATTATGCAGATGCCATCCAACGCCTTTGCACAAATCAAGTCTACCATAACAGTAGAAGAATCATACCTAGGGACCAGACCTAGGGGGACTCGGCCAAATAGGATTTCTAATCCTCCTCCACTTCCTCATCCCATTGCTCCTTTTCTTTGTTCATCAGTTCGCTCATGTCTGTCGGCTTGAAAATCGAACTCTCCGGATCTGTAATTCTCGGAACCTTGCGTAGGCTCTCATCATCAAATACTGATCCTATTGTATCAATCCATCGCTTTCGCCGCTCCATGAGCGTCTTCGTAAGATCGCCAATGCCCGGACGGGCGGTACCCGCAGCACCACCCACAAAGTGACTGCCACCACCTGCACCTCCGGGACGCTTTGTTTTCTTGCTCTTGCCCATGGTGCGTGTGCGCTTCAGGTATGCAGCTTGCACTTGGCCGTCAAGATCCTCGAGGATGGTCTGATATTCCTGGTACGCCATACGTTCTCGTACAAGGTCCGTGAGACGAGCCTTGCGCGCCCCGTTGATCAGCATCTGCTCCTTGAGGCGGTTTTGTAAAAGTCTCAATCTTGCTGCTACCTCGTCGTCAAAATGGCCGTCGTACTCTGCTTCGAATGTATCGAGAGGAAGAAATCCAATGTGTCGGAGTTCCTGCTTGATGCGTTCATCAACCTGTGAATATTCTAATTTCGGATGAGAAGCTTTCTTCCAGGCCTCCGTTGACGATTCAGGCATAAAAGCTGCCGGCTGCTGGTTCGGTTTGTCGTCAGAGGATGCAGGCTTGTCTTCGACGTCTGCGTCACCATTCATGCTAATGTCTCCATTGGTGGTTCCGTTTGTCGTAGGCTTGTCGTCTACGGATTGCGCGCGGGCCTCGGGCCGAAGAGTTTGCATTAAACGGGCCAACCAAGGGCCTACTGAAAGCTTGTCTGTCTCTCCGACATCATCGTCCATATTGTCTATACTTCCTCGTGGCTGGTTCGGAGGGAGTTTATCCCGTCCTTGTTGTGGTGTATCGATCGACATTGCGCCGTCCTCCTCAGCCCATATCTCTGTATAGTGTCTCTTGCCACGCTTCGGCATGACGAATGGTGTCACACGGTCCCCTCGTTCTCGTAGAAAAGCTAGGTCCTCTTCGGAAAATGGCCTGAAGAATGGCTCCACGTACGTCGAGAACGTAGAGAAGTTGATCTGACTGTTGGGCTTTGCATTGCTAAAATCTTTGTCGGGAGGATCGCCAGCAATAAGGTCGGCGAGATCTGATGGCGGGTATGTCGCAACCGAATAGATCTCTTTGCGTTCTTCATCGGGCATTCCAGGATAGGTCGCTCGAATTTCGTAGATGGTGGGGTCAGGGAAGGTGGAAGGATCTTCGCCGAATGTCATAGCTTGGGGTTGTTCGCGACGAGGAGGCGCGCCCTCGTCTTCGGAGCTCGACTCTTCTTCCTCTCCTTCTTTCTCTTCGGTCTTGGCCTTCTTGTCAACATCCATGGCCGATGGGGAGCCAGCATGTGTAGGTGACAAGGGCGAACTTGGATCGCGGTCGTGTTTACGGTTTTTCGAGTCTCGCATTGGTGACGAACGTTCTATAGGACGTTAGATCGGAACTCCATGTTTAGGTAATTAATTGCCAGTGCCAGCAACTGACAACCTCTGCAGCAGCCAGATAGCTGCCTCAGGCTAAACACATATATCATGAAAAAACATACCGACATTGCCTTCCTGTGGCGCAAGTGAATCGGGCTTCTTTCTTTTATGTTTGGGTCGTTTTCCTTCTTGTTCACCGTCGCGATTGCTATAATCTTCAGATGGCCGTTTCTTACGCTCATCTGCCAAGTGTCTCATCCCGCGATCGTAAAATGTCGAGCGCTTTTCCATAATATTAGATAAGCTTTTGAGTCGTTCAATCATGCCATCAAGGCTCTTTGAATCTGGAATGGTCGCATTTGAGGCGGATTGATCGACGATATCATCGTAGGTAAGATTGCGAAAAAGAATGACTCTCGTGTTGAGGTAGTCCGGATCGTAGAACTCTTGCGGTGGTAGAGTAGCTGTCGCGACTGGAGCTGGCGTGGTGTTGCGGCTCTGCTTTGGTATGGCCGAGTTCTTCTTGCCCGTTCCCTTCTGACTCGCCCCTGGAGGCATGACCGCGGGTGTTTGAGGGTAAAAATGAGCGTGGTTAGTATGCGCTTGATTGGAGATTTCGTTGCGCGTGGTTTACGAGATAGAATCGAAGGTTGAGTGGAAGATTTTGATGATTAGTTGTTGCGACAAGGGAACAACAACAGGCAGTAACAACACGGCTCTAAAGCACGCGATCCTTTTTAAAGTGCGTCACGGTACAGGTTGGGCGTCGGTACGTACCTACCCCTTGATGTTTTCAGCTGAGGGGAAACAGATGCCCCCCGATGAGACCCTTGCATCTGAAGAGCAGGCACGGAACTAAACATATTCCGTTCCTTTCAAGAATAATCAGAAGCAAGCAATTGAATGTGATCATCTTCAATCATGAAGTCTCTGGTATCAGTACAAGTCACTTTTGCTAACGACTCATCTCCTGATCGTTAGAGTTCAATTCCCGATGTAAAGCATACTGAGATCAATCGCCGACGTGACAACTCATTGACACTCACATGGATCAGGACTCTTTCTCTACCAAAAATAAATGAGAGAACCATACAAATACTTCTTACCAAGAATCGGACCTCAAAGCCACCAAGTATTTTCGTGGTTTTCAACCAAATCAACTGCATTCTCAGCAGCAATTTATCTTGACGACCAAGATCCCGTTTTTTGTACTGGACTAGACAAACATGCATAACACATGCAATGACTAGCAGTGCAACCTTTCTATAGGTGCAAAGGAGTTGCACGTTCTTCGATAGCTCTTCTTACTCGCAGCAAACCAGAAGAAAGCCCTCAACTTCACTTAAAACTTGGGCTTTGGAAACAAGTCAACGGTGCTTCTGTCACTGTCGACAAACACCAACGCTGGAAGCATCAGCATCACCTATTAACAAATCATGAATGTTCAAAGGATCTATGGAAAATTAGTTTCGGCGAGAGCATGATAATTCGAAATTATTGTCATTACTTCTCAGCACGATTAACTCTTGTTCTTACTCAGATCCCGCGACGTGGCCATTGCCAGCCGATAACTCCCGCACAGTTCAAATTGGCTTTTCTTCATTGCAACACAAAATCTCATGAATCTCATTCCAATTGCCTGGGTTCTCTCATTTATCCGTACGTCAGTGTTGATGGCCACATGTGGTTGGCTACCATCGTCTGATTGGTCGTTGCGATTCCCTTTTGGGTCGATCCGACTAATACGAAAACACCAAGCATGTTCAATCTTTGCAATTGACAGTCTACGGCATTTCTGTTTCTTTTCACCTGTTAATATCCGTCTCTTATTTGAGGATGTTTGCTCTTCGAGTGAAGATAATAGTCAATGCAGAAATGTCTTGCTCACTGCGAGACTCAGCCTCTGTCATCACCACAGCCCATATTCAAGAAGCCTCGTTATCCTCGGCTCTTCAAGCCCATGATCGTCAACTATACTCAGTTGAAACCGCCTGCTAACTATATACCCCACTCACACGCCACGAGCAAGAGTAGCTACTCATAGCGAACGAAGGATGGCACATGTTTGCCGCCGCCGCAGCCTTGCAAGACCCTTGAAACTCTATCAACTCTGAACATGTGCTTCAGCTATTGGCTCCCACCTCCATCACCCATCTTATAGCTCATGCCTAGAGTGAGGCCTGGCGGCGGGGTTATCATGGCTATCTGGTGGGGTTGAGCAGATCAACAGGGACCTCCATACACATGAGCAAGTAGATTCGCGTAGAGCACATCGTGTGCGAGGCGTCACAGCTGCCGACTATGTACAATGGTCGTTGTACCGAGACAATGTACCCGAATTGGTTTTCGAGCCAGGTCTCCTTGTTGTCAACTCGCGTGCCTCGACCTATATATCCCTGGCTCGCCGTGTCCTTGTTGCTCGGTTTTTCATCTGTCTTCAACTTGATCGTGTGAACAGCTTTCAACACTGCTTCAATAGCTCCCTTCTTTCAACACTCATTCTCTCGCCATACAATGAGAGAGTATCATGGCTTCTCATGTAAGCCTGCACCACGTCCTCAACTCCAATGCCTACTAATCAACATGCCAGGGTGGTAACATGTTGTCCTTGGCTAACGCTCAGTCTCTTCTGGCCGGCATCGTTGCTACTGCCCTTAGCACGCTCTGCCTCACCTCTATTTTCTCCAGTAAGAGTCAGGACGAAAGCCCAGGCCTGATCAAATCCTTTTTCCTTTTCTTCTACTCTTCCTTCATCAAACCCCACCAGGGCGGTAAAAAGGGCAATCAACAAGATGCCCTTGAGAGCTTCTACAAGAAGCAGGCCGGGGCTTATGATGCTACCCGAAAGGTCCTCCTCCGTGGACGTGAGGACATGCTGGCTCTTGTTGCCGCGCAGCTCCAGGCAAAGCTGACGGACGATGCGCCTAAGAATGGCAACAAGAACAAGCGAATCTGGGTTGATGTGAGCTGCTATGATAACCACGTCGTTGTAACAAATGACTAATATGTTGTACAGATTGGCGGTGGCACTGGCTTCAACATTGAGGCCATGGGCGCATTCGTCGATGTCCCTACCTTCTTCTCGAGCGTATACCTGGTCGACTTCTCCCCCTCTCTCTGCGACGTGGCACGAAAGCGATTTGAACGCCTTGGCTGGAAGAATGTCAAGGTTGTCTGTGAGGACGCTCGCAAGTTCCGTCTCGAAGATTATGAATCTGGGATGCCTTCAAAGTCCATTCCTCCTCGTTCTCCCGCTCTGAGCTACTTTGACAAGCCTCGCCCCGACTTTGGTGGAGCGGACTTGATCACCATGTCTTACAGCTTGTCCATGATTGTAAGTTACGGTGTTTCATTCTGAGTTCCCACGCTGACATCCAGCAATAGCCCGACTACTATTCAGTCATTGACTCTGTGATTTCTCTACTGTCACCCCAAGGTATCTTGGGAGTGGTTGACTTCTATGTCCAGAACCAGGTTGATTTTGCCTTCCGAAACTACACTGGTGGTCTTGTCGACCGTCACGTCAACTTCTTGTCCCGAAGTTTTTGGCGCTCTTGGTTCGATCTTGACCGGGTTGGTCTTGAGCCCAGTCGCCGAGATTACCTCGAGTATAAGTTCGGTACTGTTCTCAACGTGAACACTCGCAACAAGGGCCTCGGAGCTATCCCCTACTACATCTGGCTCGGATGCCACAAGAAGCCTTTCTCGTCGTCTAGTCTTCCCCACGAGATTGTTGAACGCATTGACGCCCTGGTTACAGAGTCCCCTTACCTGTACCCCGCCAACCACGGAGATGCCCTGACTCGAGCCATTGAAAGGTCTGCTCCTGAGATTCGATCTAAGGCGTTCCTCACTGCAGTCCAGAATCTCTCTTCCAACCTCCCTCTCCCCTCATTCTTCTACCAGAACCACCACTGGCGCATCTACTACGATGAGCAGCTCCCCAAGCATACTCAGTTCAAGGACGAGTACATCTACGCTTTCACCTGGGAGGACACTCGTGTTGATGAGCGTCTCTTGAAGCTCGGTGCTGATGACAAGGTCCTGGCTATTACTTCTGCTGGCGATAACATTCTGTCTTATCTCCTTCAAACCCCTGCCCGTGTTCACGCTGTCGACTTGAACCCCACCCAGAACCACCTGCTCGAACTCAAGGCTGCTTCTTACACTGCCCTCCCCTATGAGGATTTCTGGAAGATCTTTGGAGACGGAAAACATCCTCACTTCCGTGAGTTGCTCATCACCAAACTCTCTCCTCATCTTTCTGGTCGTGCGTTCCAGTACTGGCTTAAGAACGTCCATGTCTTCCAGAACAGCAACGGCTATGGTCTTTACGATACCGGAGGTTCTCGTCACGCTATCCGTGTCTTCCGTTGGATTGCCCGGCTTTTTGGCCTGCAGAAGGCTGTGAAGCAGCTCCTTGAGGCAAAGACTCTCAATGAGCAGCGAGAGATCTGGCGACGAAAGATCCGTCCTGCTCTTCTCTCTAAGCTTGTCTGTAATCTGGTTGTCTCTCAGGAGAGCTTCCTCTGGGCTGCTCTTGGTGTTCCTAAGAACCAGCTGGCCATGATTGAGGCTGATCACGCCGAGTCGGACCTCGTCAAGGGCCCCAAGCCTGCCGCCAAGAACACTCGCTCCCATGCTATTTGGCACTACATGGTCAAAACTCTTGACCCAGTCGCTGAGGAGACCCACATAGCTGCTGATAACCCTTACTACTATGTCTGCATGGATGGCAAGTTCTCTCCCAGGTGTCATCCTGATTATCTCAGTCCCAGGGCCCACGCCAAACTCTCTCGCCCCAATGCTCTTGATGGTCTCCGAATTCATACCGATGAGCTCGAGGAGGTTATTGCACGCATCACCCCCGGTACTCTGACTGTTGCCGTTGTCATGGACAGCATGGACTGGTTTGACACTGGATCTCGAGCCGCTGCCGCCCAGATCACTAAGCTTAACCGAGCTTTGGCTATGGGTGGTCGTGTGCTGCTCCGTTCTTCGGCCTTGACCCCATGGTACATCAAGGAGTTTGAGGCTCATGGCTTCTCACCCAAGCGACATGGTGCTCGCCTCGATGGAGCCTGCATTGACCGTGTCAACATGTATGCCAGTTGCTGGATTTGCACCAAGTCGGAGAATTTGCCTCCTCCCACCCCCGAGATGGATCGTGCTGGAGGCTCTGAGATTACTTCTTTGACTATCTAACTCGGACAGCTGGATTGGGCTGAGATAAGAATTTGGTATTGTGAAAATTAGTGCAGAACAGAATAGCGAGCTTGAACAATAAAAGTTGATATTGCGCAGCTGTTTCTTCGCCTTCATCCTGTTAGACTCCGAAAGCGTTGACAAAGCCGATGAAATTCACAAGCCAAAACACGTTGAAACCCTGAAGCCAGAACCTTAAGTTCAGGAGTAAAGTAAAAGAGCCGTCTTATGTGAAATTGACGCAATCTTTGTTAACTCAAAGGAAATTTTTCTATACAGGTGTTTGCAGTCACAAATCTGCGCGACAAGTAGTACTATCAACAGAACAGCATCCTTCATACCTTACACACACCAATCAACGCTCGACTAATTTATGCCTTCCACACTCGTCGGACAGCCTCGGTGATACCAACATCGTTGGTCTCGAACTCGTACAGTCCAACACCAACGAGGACAGTCGCAATGTTGAGAAGCCAGTTGAAGATCTTTCGGAGGCCGGGGTAGGTCCTTGAGGGAATGTAGTCGATGACGACCTGCTGGAAGCCCATGTGGGAGTGGAGGAGGAGAACACTGCAGAGGATGGCGTCGAGAGTAGGGTTGAGAGATCCAGCGGCGAAGGGAGCGACGGTCAAGGGGACGAGGCCGGCGGCGAGGAGACGCTCGAAGGTCCAGTGGTAAGAGCCATGGGCGGAGTTGGGCTCGGGGACGGGAGCAGGGTCGTTGACTAGAGTGTGTGTTAGTTATTGATATTCATATCATGTGAAGCCGGTCAAGTTGCGATTCGGCTTTTGGATGTATTCGTACCACCACCCTCGATGCGCTCTATGAGTACGTTAGCATATGGTTCTTGTAACAAAGGCACTGGTACGCACGAGGTCCGGGAGGGAGAATAGCAGATCGTCGAGCAGTGTTGTGGAAAGCAGCGACACCCTTAAGCTGAGATCGGATGCTAGGCATGGGCATGAAAGTGCTTCGGGTCGCGGGGACAGCGGCCAATCGAGAAGCCATGGCGGTCTGCCTAAGCAGAGAGGAACGCGCAATTGAGGCCATTTTGAAGCGTTGAGTGATCTATTCTTGCTGATGTTGTCGCGGCGCTCAATTGGTGGCTGCTTCGAAGGGCGTTAGTGGTTCAGAGGAAGAATTGGGTTGATGATGTCGACCTCGATCAATTCGAACTGGCCCGGAACTGGATGTCCTACCATTGCCGAGGATCTCGAATTACCTCTTTCGTGATTGGTTCAAGGCGTCCCGAAGGTTTCCCTGTGGTGTGGATACCTCTGCCTGTCACGGAGCCAATAGCGCTGTTTCGTTAATGGTGTTTATGATTGGTCAATATTTGGAGATTCTATCCGACGTCGCTTGGATTTTTCTAGGCTAGTTACAGCTTCGAGCCATGATGCCCAGATTTGTTTGAGTTGGAGAAGAGTTGGATCCTGAAGACGATTTCTTTCTTTGTCATCCCAATTATTCTAACTGAGCGATTACTCAATCCTTCCACCATGGCGATCCATGCCATCGTCTCGAAACTTGCGCCCTCACGAACAACCATATCTTCGAGATGCCTTAATGCACAACGGTCCCTCCAAGTTCGAAACATCGCGACGACGTACCTCAAGAAAGTAGCAGAAGGCGAGGAACGATGGAAAGAGAGGGCAGAAAAGATTCAGAAGGGCGAGATTCCACACACATGGGACGTTCTTCAAGAACGAGGATATATCAAGGATGTGGCAGGGTATGCGACACTACCCACGATCCTCAACTCGACTACATATCTAACTTATACACCAGATCCCCTGAAAAGATCAAGGAAATTATGCGAGTCAGGAGGATAGGCTCCTACGTCGGTATCGATCCCACCGCCGACTCGATGCACGTCGGTCACTTGCTACCTCTGATGCCCATGTTCTGGATGTGGTTCCACGGTTATCCTGCTGTCACCTTGATCGGTGGCTCAACTGCCCGCATTGGTGATCCCACCGACCGACTCGAGAGTCGAGCGATTCTTTCCAATGCCGATATTTCCAAGAACATCACAAAGATCCACGTCCAGCTGACGAAGTTATGGAAAAATGTCCACCATTTAAAAGACAAGTACGGATATGAGAGCGATTGGGCTGCCACACATCGTTTGTTGAACAACAACATGTGGCTAGGGAGCCTGACTCTTTATGATTTTGCCAAAAGGATAGCCAGGCACACAAGAATCGGACCTATGCTGGCTAGGGATACGTGAGTTATCCTCAAACCCAGAAACTGCCATTCAGAGTGCTAACAAAGACTTGTAGTGTTAAGCGAAAGATGACTGAAGGAGACGGCATGTCTTTCGGCGAATTTATGTATCCTCTTCTTCAAGGGTGGGATTTCTGGCATATGTACAACAAACTTGGCGTTCAGATGCAGATTGGAGGCTCAGATCAGTACGGCAACATCACTGCTGGAATCGATGCCCTCAAGACCATTCGCGAGACCGAAGAGGCGCCTCACCTGAAGATGCCTTCGACTTGGGATCATGAGCCAATGGGTTTCACCGTGCCGTTATTAACAGATTCTGCTGGCAACAAGTTTGGTAAAAGTGCTGGCAATGCTATCTGGTTGGATGAGTTTAAAACATCAGCATTCGATTTGTACGGTTACTTTGTGAGAAGGTCTGACGAGGAGGTTGAGAATTTGCTCAAGATGTTCACATTCATGCCTCTGAAGCAGATCTCCAAGCTAATGGAAGAGCACCGAGCGGCACCCCAGGAGCGAAAGGCCCAGCACCACCTGGCTTTCGAAGTTGTTTCACTTATTCACGGAGCTCAGAAGGCTGTTGAGGAGGCCATGCAACACGAGTTTCGATTCGGTACCAAGCTACCGAAGGGCATTGTCCGCGAGCCTACTCCAGAGACTGGCATCGTCACTGTCAACAATGCCCCAAGAAGCGATATCCAACTCCCTCGCTCCATCATGAACTCCTCACCAGCAAGGATTCTCCACGCTGTCGGTTTCGCATCCAGCAACAGTGACGGTCAGCGTCTGGTCACTTCAGAAGGCGCCTATATCGCTGCGCAGCCTGGCCAAAAGAGGGGACTAGTCCCCGGGAATCTGTCCTGGACTCCCATGAAGGCTTGGTTCCCCGAGGAGACTTCCAAGTTCCTCATCGACGACCGCATGCTCATCCTGCGCAAGGGCAAGCACAATGTCCGAATCATCGAACTCATCAGCGATGAGGAGTGGAAGAAGAGCGGTCAGATCTATCCTGGCCAGCCCGGTACTGGTCTCCTGCGCAGAATGAAGGAGGAGCTGAAGAAAGAGGCTGAAGCGAAGGGTAGGTCATTATCAGACAGGGAGCTGACTGAAATTGCCTCGAGGAAGAAAAACCAATTGAGGGTTGCCAATAACTCACGTATTGAGCTGCCCAGTAAGCACGATGTGCGTGAGAGGCGGGCTCAACTTACATGGGATAGGAGAGACAAATAAGGGGCTGCCTGTGCAGAATTGGCTTGTGTTCGCCGTGTAACATAGCACTGTAGTATATTGTAATCTGCATGATACCATAGATATGAAGTAAAATGTTAAAAATGATGGGTATAGAGGTTTGAGACTGGATCTATCTATAAAAGACTGCCAAGTCCCCCTTTGGAACTGGCAACTTCTTGAGTTTCTCCATGATTTCACTGTCCGTCATGTTCTGCTCTGTGATGATTTGGTCAAAGTGATGACAGCCATCTGTATACTTCTGCAGTGGATCTCCTCCTGGGACAGGGCGGCTTTGGCCAGAGGCTAAGGCGGCAAGGTATTGCTTAGAGACGACGAATTTGTGAACGCGGTATATGCAACCCTTTATGACGCCGAATTGGACGAATCTGCGAACGTCGACAAAGCGAAGGACTTCGAAACCTGTGTCTTGATGCCCCTTGAGCCATTCCATAACCGATTTTCCAGGAGCAAAGGTGGACATGAGTTTGATGAGATGATAGTTGCTCACAAGGCCGCGTCCGTGAGATACATACGCAGCACACTCATCAACCATCCCGTCGACATTTCGGATAAAGTCGTGGATCCCGGGCCGTGGAGCGTAGCATGCTGTGAAAAAGAACATGTCAAGAAGTAGGATGGTGTCGTAGTAGAGGAGATGGCGAAGAGCAGTTTTTGCTAGCTCAAGAGAGACAGAAGCAGCGTGAGCGATACGTCGGACATCAGAAACGCCATCGATGTGAGATATGACTTTCTGGAGGGTGAGATCCCAGGTCGGATCCATAATGTCGGAGAATTTGGCCTTTGGGACAGGGACATGCCAGCCTCGAACCCTAGGAGGATCCATGTGGTGAGGGAAGAGCTTCATGTTGATAGTGTTTGCTTCGTCTGTAAATCCATTAGTATCAAGTCGTCCAGCGACAAAGTTGTTAGCTTACCAACTGGAATCATGCACTCTCCATAATTGTCCAAATCCTCCTTGACAATCTCAAGCAAACTATCAATCGGCCTCCTCCCAGATCCTTTTGTCTCTGCATTTTGGCTCAAATACTCGTTCTGTTTCTCCATCTCAGAAAAGGTAGAGGCTAGGCCACGAACGACGCGCTCATAAGGAACATGGTCAACATCAGCGTCGAGCACGAGGCCGAAGTTGAAGATGAACTCATTTCGAAGATACTTGGTGTGTGGGATGACAACTGGGTATCCTAGAACGGTGTACTTCCCATCTGGCGTGTTGATGGTGAGATAGCGATTGCAGAAGGCTTGTCTAGGAATGATGTACTCATGGAGAACGTCGAAGTCGATGAGAGGGGATTTGGTTGAGCCTTCGACGGGGGTTATGCAGCCTGCGGGAGATTGCGCGACGATCTTGGGGCCTGAATAGTATTAGAAGAGACATATGAACGTATTGTTCTGTGGCCATTTACCCTCTTGGGGGAAGAATCTGGCGTAAAAGATGCCTTGAATCATGATGAACTTGGGGTCATTGTCTGGTGTTGATCAGAGATGTTGATATTGACTCTGGCCATTCGCCGATGTATATATATATGAAAGAGATGATATCTTTTCTTCTAGGCGATGCAGCTCATTCCATTTTGTTGATAATTTGATCGCATTTTATTGAAGCTTTCAGATGAGAGTTGAGGATGGTTTAGTAAAGCGAGGTTCGCAGTTCAACTCTCAACTGAGATCAAGACCAGCGCCCCATGCTAGTTAGTTGGCTACCCTATATCAACCCAGGACCCGTGTAAAAAGTGTAGAGTGAGCGAGCGGTGTGTTCGTTATTGAACGTCAAGATGAGTGTAATAAAGTGAGATCTCCTGCCAAAGTCTTCTCTTCATCATCTAACTAATCTTGTTGTTTCGGAGCTTTGCGCTGTTTAAGCCCTTTTGAACAAACGGAAGCGAGTACCTGCGAGAGTGAGATGGGTGCTTGAATCATGAGTTTATATGCAGCCTAAAGCCACAGGTGTCCCCCATAAGGCACAAAGGAGGTGTGAAAAGGGGAATAATTTCAATACATGGCGTCCTCCTTTTCGGTTAAAGAGGTTGAGATGAGGTCTAGTCCGCAGCTCCCGGAAATGATGTTGACCTGGCTGTGATTACTGGAATCTGGCTACGGAAGATGATGGACGGTGATGGAATAAGATGAGATGTGTTCATATGCTTGAGAGAGGACCCTTCAAGAGAAGCAAGTGATCCTGTCTCATGAAAGGATTTTGATTCAATATCGTAACTCACATACGAAGCAAAGCCTCTGTTTGCAGAATATTTCCTTTTTTTACTTGTCCAAATCCTGCCCTGCTTAATCAAGTCTACCTATTCTTTCTATTTGATAAGTAATTATCCACAGCGCGTCATTGGCAGTAAAAGTTGCCCCACGTCACTACCGACTTGACAATACCACCTGAGCCCAGGCTAACTGCACCTGCACCTACGCCTACGCCTACGCCTACGCCTACGCCTGCCTGCATCTGCAGTTGATCCAATCAAGTAACTCAGCACTTACTTACTGATGGGACTGGGCCTTGACGTTTAGTCTACCCTCCACTTCTTTCTCAAGGCTTCGCTCAATTTACCTGCTTTCAACTTCGCCTTCAGCATCGTCTCAGCTTATAGACTACGCTTCTCCTCCCAACACCCCAGGCAATAGGCTTTACCTGTTTAGCAGTAACAGCATATTTGAGCACAGCTCTCACGATCGCTCGCAACCTACCTCTACACTTGAGAGCTCCCTCTCCGCTCTTGTTCCATCCTCAAACCCCCCGCTATCGCTATTCAACCCCCTCGTTGCGCCGCGCCAGGCCCTATCGCCAGTTTACACAATGGCCGACAACCCCGAGCCGAGCGCTGACTCTCAGATCACCTTCAAGGTGAAGACTTCCTCAGACAGCACGCACAGCATCACTATCAACGATACGGCAACTGTCCTCGACCTCAAGACTAAGCTTGCGGGAGAGGACTTTGAGAACATTCCCGTTGAACGACAGCGTCTCATCTACTCTGGCCGAGTCATGAAGAACGATGATGCCCTGAGTACCTACAAGATTAAGCACAACAACACAATCCACATGGTCAAGAGCGCTGCCAGCAATCAGCAGCCCAACCAAACTCCAGCCGCCACCACCTCTACATCGACTCCCGCCCCGACCAACATGGCTTCAGGCACGGCCAACCAACCTTTTGCCAACTTGACTGGTGCTCGATATGCTGGATTTGGGAATGGCCTTCCCGGGCTTGATATGTTTGGGCCCGACGGTGGTGTACGTATGATGCACTGTGCATATCGACTGTTGCTGACACACACTTCTAGATGGGCGCTCCAATGGATGAGGCACGAGTTCAACGACTCATGGCCGACCCCAACGTTCTACAATCCATGAACGAGGCTCTCAACAACCCCGAATTTATCAACATGCTGATCGATTCGAACCCCATGCTTCGAAATCTTCCCAACGCCCGAGAAATCATCACATCACCATTTATGCGACAGATGATGAGCAGCCCCGAGTTGATGAGCCAGGCTATGCGTATGCAGCGAAACATGCAAGGAGGAGAGGCTGGAGCTTTCCCAGCTCCTGGTGCTACCGATACCACACCCCAGGGCGCAGCCAGCGGAGGAAATACGCAGGGTCAACAAGGCCAGGCGAACCCTTTTGCCAACCCACTTCTCTCAGGCATGTTCGGAGGCCAACAGGGAGGTAACGCCCCTGACATGGCTCAGCTTATGCAGCAGCTCCAGGGACTTCGCTCACAGTTCGGAGACGTCGGCCAGGGACAGACGGGACAGACTGGCACAGGTAACACACCCAGCCAAGGAGCGACGGACAGTTCGGCCAATGCGCAGACTTCTGGAACAACGCCTAGCCAAGGTGGCACGCAGCAGGGCTCAACCACTAGCCCACCTCCCGCGAACCCATTCGCTGCGCTGTTCCCTCCTCCCACAGCTGGCGCACAGCCCAACAACCCCTTTGGCATGAACCCCGAGATGATGCAGCAGATGATGCAAATGCTTGGTGGTGGTGGACTGGACTCGGCTCCCGCGGCTCCTGCTGATAACCGACCCCCGGAAGAGCGCTACGCTGAGCAATTGCGCCAGCTTAATGATATGGGCTTCTTTGACTTTGACCGCAATGTCGCGGCCCTGCGTCGAAGCGGTGGAAGTGTTCAGGGTGCTATTGAGCATTTGCTTAGCGGACCTTGAACGATAGACCCAGCGTGGAGAGTTTGAGGATTAGAATCCAGTGTTTGCTCACTTTAGTTGGGAGGGACATTCGAGTCAAGACTGGCGAGGCAAGACAAGCTGAGAAATACAGATTGACTGGTGGGATAGCCTCCAGGCGAAGCAGCATGGTGTGGTCATAAATATCAGGTTTGGAACAGAGAGTATTTCGAACTTCACGACTTGTTTTAATGTGATTTGTAATTAGTCATGACTCTGATCATAGCTGAACTCATGAAGCTAGAGTGCTAATAGGGATATCATGGATGTTGATGTAATCATATTGATGTCCACTATCAATTAACTAAAGTAGGGGCCGATCGCCGGGGGAAGATGCCTCGGCTCATGGATCTCTTCCCCGCGTAACCCCAGACTCTGGCCGCGACAAGGTAACCGACGTCAGCTATTAAATCTGTTCTTTTTCTTTTTCTTTTGCGACATCTCTAATCTCTCCTCCACTTGTCACGTAAACTAAACTCCCTATATATTGCCATTTCTCAGCCAACTCTTGATCACATCTAATCACTTACGTGACGCAACTTCACTCATAATACCCAGCCAAATACATATCAATAACCATATCCATCATGCGCGGCATCCAAATCACCGAATACCTCAAGGTGAGCTCCCAATGCCACCAATCGCTTCCATCAAATACACTAACAAAACCAAAAGGGCCCTGAACAGCTCCAGGTCTCAGATCTTCCCGATCCCAAGCCCACAGATAAAGAATACCTCATCCAAGTTCACGCTGCCGCCGCCAACTTCTTCGACATCTTACAAATCCAAGGAAAATATCAAAACCAACCCCGTAAGCTCATCTACATAAGCGTTCACTCACAGAATACTAAGACTATATAGCCTTTCCCTGGATCGCCGGCGCCGAATTCGCAGGTACCGTCATCGCCACACCCAAGGATGGCTCCAACCCCAAGTTTCCCGTTGGATCGCGAGTCTTTGGCGCATCACAGGGCGCTTTTGCGACAAAGATCAAGGCGAAAGAAGAGACACTTCTGCCTGTTCCCGATGGCTGGTCGTTCAAGGAGGCGGCTGGTCTGTTTGTTACTGCGCCTACAAGTTATGGCGCTTTGGTTGTGAGAGCGGGTGTCAAGAAGGGCGATTACGTGCTTGTCCATGCTGCAGCAGGCGGTGTTGGTCTTGCAGCCGTTCAAGGTATGAGATTCTCAGAAGTGGCGATGAGGTTGTGAACTGACATGAAATAGTGGCCAAGGCCTTTGGCGCGACTGTTATTGCGACAGCCTCTACACAGCATAAGCTCGATATTGCAAAGTCTTATGGCGCCGACCATGTCATCTCTTACAACGACGCTACATGGCCCGCCAAGGTCAAGGCCTTGACTCCTAAATCTCGTGGAGTCGACATCGTCTACGACCCCGTTGGTTTAATCGATCTCTCCACAAAGTGCACAGCCTGGAATGGCCGAATTCTCGTCATCGGTTTCGCAGCTGGCAAGATCGAAAAGGTGGCCATGAACAAGGTTCTCCTCAAGAACATCTCTATTGTTGGACTTCACTGGGGCGCATACTCTATCCATGAGAGGGAGACGATACCCAAGGTGTGGAATGGCATCATGGATCTTGTTAAGCAGGGTAAGCTCAGGGGTACTGAGTATACCGATGAGGAGTTTGTTGGTCTTGAGAGAACTGGAGCTGCGCTCAAGGCTCTTGGTGGCCGGGGGACTTGGGGTAAGGTTGTTATTAAGATACCTGAGGAGGGACAGAGCAAGCTATAGATGGTGGCCATTTGTGATATTTGACCGAAGAGATAGATTCGTATTACTGATAATTCAACACAGAGTTAACAGCCATTGAGAGGAGACTTCATAGCATACTTCAGCCATTTGTATGGAACCGTTCACAATGGTCTAATCTTACTGAATGCAAACCAATCCCTGGTGTATCATTTCCCAATTCATCATCGTAATCGTCTGCTACTCTAATCCCCTCCATGTCCAATCATATTATCTTACTGCTGGTGTTGCTGTTGTTGCTGAACACCAGAAGCCATTTGCTGAAACTTGTCCAGCACCTCTTTATCTACATTGATGGCCCATTGCTCCTGGAAGGCCTGCTCACCTCCAGCCCTATTCACCAAGTCCTGGAGGCGCATCTTGACAAAATCGAACGCGTGAACGGTATGAATGGGATCTTTGGCTTCCATGTTGCGTTCCGCAATGATCTTGGGGGTATCATATTCGGTGGTCTCCAAAGGACCCCATATCAGGGTATCAGTTCCGTTGGCCACACCATCCTGGAGATCAGAAATCACATTGATCCACATATCGAAGTAGTCCTGGAGTTTGCTCAACACGAGTTCTTGAACAGGTGATGGCAATTCCAACAATCTTGTCAAACCAAGTAGGTAGAGTTTCTGCCGCTCAATGTGGTCCATACTTGACATATGTGAGAACCACTCAGATGAGAGCCAGGCCCAGACCTGATCAAGCGAGCCCATATTGGTAAGCATCTGACTGAAGAGTGTGGGCTCAGCGAGAGCCAAGCGTCCTAGGATGGCAAAGTAATCTGTCTCAGTGATAGTACTGAGCTTGCTGACCTTACGGTTGGGACCTGTGGTCTGGTGCGATTCCCAAGCGTCATGTAGGTTTCCGAGGATTTTGTTCATAAAGCCGATTTCGACCATATCCTGTAAGATAACCGAAACGCCTGTCGAGCCGCCAAGCTCTACAGCGGCCCTGATAAAATTCTCAATGCAACTGGTACCCATACGAACTTGTTCTCGGCTCTTTGAATCTAATATATTAGATAAGGCGCTCAATGTCGGGCGACGCAGGCGGTCTTCTAGCATAGAAGCAGGGGCAAGCAGGATATAAGACTCAACAGCTGTTAGAGCTAGCGAGGCTGTCTCACTGTCATACTCGAGTAGTGGCAGAACAAGTTCTGCAATATTTACCAACTCAGGAGCCAAGGGAGCATAGCTCTGCATGAGAATATTATTCCACAATTCCAAAGACTCGTCGATTAAGTGGAGATGTAGGTCTGATCCTCGGCGGGCTGCTTCAGAGAGGAGTGGCAACATGAAATGCTGATATCGTTGTGAATCGGGGCCCATGCTCATAACCAGGGCTGCGAAAATTGATGTTACCGCTTGCTTGATCATGTATTCTTCAGCCCCTGAGTTCTCCCAAACCGTAGGAAGAGCCGACATGAGCTGATCTCCAAACTGGGATACTTGCTCTTCCATTCGCGTAACCAGGATTCTGATGGACTCAAGGATAGCCAACTTGGTCTCATCAACATCAACACTTTGAACGAGGTTGATGAGCTGCGATAAAACGTCAGAAGTGTATGGCAGGAAAGCATCCACATTGAAGTCAAGCTCATCGGCAATCCATCGTAGTTGTCGGGCAGCTGTAATTCTGACAACCACATCGTTGGTCTCATCCTCAGGGTTGAGGAAATGCCGGTAAATTTGGTACACAATCGGCCTACTTGAGTCATCGAGCTTGATAGGAGCCCACTGACTCACAAGGATGGCGATTCTTCGCCGCAGTACCTTGCAGAGGCCGCCTTGTAGGCGTGCGTCATTGACAATTGTTGAAGCCAGAACGGCATCGAAGTCATATACATGATGAACATGAGCAGCGGCGAGGCCCATTGCAGTATACACTGCCTCTTTGGTAGCAATGTCGGCCTGGGGATTTTGTGCTGTCTGGAAATAAGACAACAGGGGAGGGACTAACATGTCCTTGTAGTGTGTGAGAAGATCGAGGAACAGCTTTTCAGCACATGGCCTTACTTCCCACTCATAAGCATTTCCTTCACTCTGTTCCTGTTGCTCCCACTCCTCGGGATCTTCCTCCCAACCTTCAAGATCTGACTTACGGAAGACAAAAAGATGGGTGATGATGGAGTTAACAATTTGAATGACGAGATCAGGTTTCAAAAGTTCCGATTTGATCAGGTTCTTAGCCTTTTCTTGCTCGGCCTTTGTTTCTGGGCTTCGCCATCTGAAAGTCTGGACATGCTGGAACCCTATTCGAACGCATGACCTGAGAAGGAGAAGTCCCTTGAGCGCCAGTCTTTCTAATACAGGGCCCTCGACTTTGGACTTTGCAGATCCGGTCTCTGATGGGCCTTGCCTGATACCGCCAGACTTGTCGAATACCTCTGCAAACTTCGCAACCAGCTCCCAATATGACTGCACCAATGGGATGGAGTTGGGAAGAAACACAAAGCTGGCGGCATGCTGCTCCGCCATGTCAATGTGCAGCTTGGTAAATTGGAGCAAGTGTTTGCCAACAACTTCTTGGTAATTTGGTGGGACTGCCGAGTCATGGCTAACAAGGTTGAGGAGCTGTCCGAACTGGTTCTGTGACAGCGTCCAGAATTGTTCAACTGTGTTGTCACTGTGGGGGCGCTCGTAGCCCATTATAACGAGCCGACGAAGGACTCGAAGAGCAAGTAAGCTGTTGAGCATAGCCAGGTTGACTTCCTCCTGACCACCTGGCCCACCAGTAAGGAAGCCCATCCATGCCTGGGACTTTTCTGAGTAGACTTCGCTAAGAACGTGAACAATCTCAGGGGTAACTGATTGTAGAGCGGTCTGGTTCTTTCGCATTCGTGCGGTTCCCAGTTCCTTCACCACTCGCAGTAGAATCTCGAGGATGCCATGAAGATGTCTCTGGTTACCATTTCGCGATGAACGGAGGAGTTCAATGATATTGCCCATAGCATCTGGCCATTCGCCAGGATAATCGATTCTAACGATCTTCGCGACCACCAGAGCATTGTGTAGAGCAAGGTTGGTGTGCTCTTCCTCGATAGAACCTTGGAATAGCCGCGAGCGTATCAAGCTCTTCTCTTCTGGTTTTATACTGTTCTTGACCTGGTTAAACAACCGCCAATAGCGGTCAATACCATTCTTGAGCTGAATAATGGCGAGAAATCGAACTTCGTAGGCGAGGGACTTGTCGAGGTAGACAGCCTGCGACATTGTTAGTGTCTTGAAAAGAGTCTCGATCTCGGCTATAGGCTCACCTGCAACGAAGAATAGTAGCCAGGTTGGAGCTCCCATGATGTTAGTTGTTGCCCTGCCGTCTGACGCTGCGCATAATCGGTTGAAGTGGCTGACTGCAGTGTCTGGTACAGCGACTGCAAAGACAGCGGATTCGCATCGCCTGGGACTTCGATAGCGAAGCTCATGGTGAGAGCTAGCAGCGGCTTATGTCCGTGGGAGCCGCAGGATTAGTTAGGACTTATGGAGCTTGAATAGGGCAACAGAGTATTAAGAGAGCGAGAGCCTCGTTGTGTGAGTGCGAAGAGAAATTACGGTATGAAGAAGAGTCGTGAATTTTGGCCAGTTGAGATCCAATGCTCACGCAGTTGCTCTGTTTGTATGGAAGGATGGCGGGGTTCCATTAGGTTGTTAGCGTTGGGGAGGGGTCACACAAAGACCCAGAGACCCATGCCACAATGTCTATAACCACTATAAAACAAAGGGACTATACTTTCAGCCTATGATCTCACCTTTTAGGTATAGAATTACATATGATCTGATCTACCAAAACTGTCAGCATGGTTATATTCATTGCAAGTTTATATGCAGATACATCGCCCTGTATTATATTGTTAACCGCTACACGAGCTGGACATGTCTACCGACTGCCGATAGGCGATAGCTGACCGCTAAGAATAGCGGCCCGTGAGTGTCCGCTAGGCTTTAAACAGCAACGAGCTGGCAGGCGTCCAAACGATTTCAGGTGGGTTTGTGAATTTTGAATCGTCATATTTCCGCAAAAGCATTGAATATCAATCTGTCATGCGCCATTGCGTGTTGAACTGGCCATGATCCGCTCAAGGACAGCCCGAGCGGCCTTCAATACATCTCTAAGAAGACCATGGACGTGCCCGCAATGCATCTCCCGCACCCGATTCTATTCTGAAAAGTCCGAAAAGCGAGAACCTCCCGACCATCGTAAACTCGGTACCAAGCAAGAACTCTTTATCAGCTCGATCTACAGCCCTGGCTCCCCCATATTCCTACCGAATGGCTCGCGAATCTTCAATCGCCTTGTCGACTTTCTCCGAAAACAATACGTACGATATGGCTTTGAGGAGGTTATCACGCCGACCATCTACAAAAAGTCACTATGGGCCAAGTCAGGTCATTTGGAAAATTATGCTGACGACATGTATGCTGTAAGAGGGAATACAGCACCGCCGCCTGCGCAACATGACGGATGCTGTGGGAGTGATCAGAAGGATCTGAAGCCGGACGAGGAGGAAGAGGGTGATTATGGTCTAAAACCCATGAATTGCCCCGGCCACTGTCTCATTTTCGCTTCCAAAAACCGTAGTTACCGAGATCTTCCAATTCGATATGCCGACTTCAGTCCCCTGCACCGAAACGAGATCTCCGGCGCATTGAGTGGACTCACTCGTGTCCGGCGTTTTCACCAGGATGACGGACACATTTTTTGCCGACCAATTCAAGTTGAGAAGGAGATCAAGAAGACTCTAGACTTTGTCAAGGTGGTGTACACTGTTCTGCGATTCGGCTCAAACTATCGACTTGCACTCTCCACACGGCCAAAGGATCATTACATTGGTACCGAAGAGGAGTGGGACCAGGCTGAGAACGCCCTGAAGCGAGCTCTGGACGCATCAGGCATGGAATGGGGTGTGAATGAGGGAGACGGTGCTTTCTACGGACCCAAGATCGATATTGTCCTCACAGACTCGGATGGAAAGGAGCATCAGACGGCGACCATTCAACTTGACTTTCAACTACCCAAGCGATTTGAACTTGAATATCAGGCCCCTGCGCCAGAATATGAAGCTAGAGGCGAGACGACCACGGATGCTTCTCTACTCGATGAGTACGGCTCCGTGCGCCCTGTCATGATTCACCGCGCTGTCCTGGGCTCAGTTGAGCGTCTCATGGCTCTCCTGATCGAGAAGTACAATGGCAAGTGGCCTTTCTGGTTGAACCCTCGCCAAGTCATCATTCTCACTATCAACACCGCCGAACCTGTCGTCGAATGGGCGGGGCAAGTGCGCGGTGTGCTGGTCGGTAACAACGACCAACTTTACGAGCAGCTTGAGAACGGCACACTCCCTAGTCAGGGCAACGCATTTCGGCCGACTGGGCTGTCAGTTGACATTGATGATAGTGCACGACCTCTGGGTGCGAAAATCAAGGAGGCAAGAGAGAAGAACTATGGTGAGATTCTCGTGATCGGACAGAAAGATGTCGAGAACAAGCGGGTTTCGCTGGGCAAAGAGATGCTATCACCAGAGGAGGTACGTGAGCGGTTCAAAACCAAGGTAGACACATTTGCCTAGACACAGATAGATATGCCATGTCATGTAATAATAAATGTAAAAACACATTTGTATGATACAATAGTCTCTATCTATATCAGTCTTTCTTCCCTAGTCATGCTGATAGCGCGGCGCTGCCATTGTGGCGCGGCTCGTTGCTATCGCGATTTGGGATGGTCGGTCAGGTGCTGATATGCGACAGTAAATCAGATTCATCGGTTGAATGCCCAACGTCGTTGAGTCTGTTCGGGCTCTTGACGTGCGGTAGCCGTGAAAACCATACAAGTGCGTAATCATCCCCTGGTACGACCTGGGTTCGCCGCCTGTTGATATAGCGCCCTTGAAAGACAGTCAGTACCTGGTTTGTTGATAGCAAAGTGGTCACCCGACTCACCTCTTGTGTTTCTCATCGACATCACCACCAGCCTGTTCAATGCGATCAACCATGGCCTGCCTCTCTGAGAGCTGCTCACGCATGTAGTCAACTGTCCGCTTCAGAACCAGGCCCTCGGATCTCCCCTGTCCTTCTAAGCCAGGCACCAGTTCAGTTAAGCGGTCGAAGCCTTCACGAATCGCTTGGCGTCGCTTCTGCTCTGATTGATGCGCATTAGCAAATACCATCTCAAAGAACACTCAAGAGTATCTCAGATATCATGCGACAGCAAATATCACGTGTAAACAGTTTACATACCAGATGCGATATGGTTCTGCTTCTTTTCCTCTTCAGTGAGTCGCGGTTTCTCATCGGCGGCACCGGCATCGCCATTGGTGGGAGACTTGTTATTTGGAGACGACATCTTTTTGCTGAGTAGTGATTAATGAGGAGAACGGTAGTGAGACGTAAACAAACAAACGTGCAAAATTTGTCAAGATGCACATACAACTTTCATGTGAGAGAGGATACTATGTAGGTCGCAAATGACGTGCAAGGGTGCTGCCCCGGATTTTCCATGTGAAAATGACACTACAGGACCCTTAGTCTGCCTGGTCCTTGCATATTGGCATCCAATATGGAAGGCGGCGTTCTCCTGGTTTGGGGATTGAATCATGTCTTGGGTTTGGTTGTTCCTGATCTGCATCACCAATGTTTTGATTTAGTCATGATAATTATGTAATTATGTAACTTTATTCTACCGTTCTCAATATATCCATGAGGCTCAAACTGAGTTGCTCAATACTAAAAAAGCAGCTTGTCCTTGTTAATGTAATCTGTCTGTTAGCTCAGCTAAGTAGTCATGAGGAGCCAGTATCATGTGTCCTCTGGTGCTGAGACCTTGAGTCCACGATGACGGGATAGAACCATTTTGCACCTATCAGCTTCAAAGAACACTTCTGGAAACCCAGATAACTCAGAAGAAGCCAGGGAGAAACAAAGGACTGACAAAATGGGGACTGCTCAAGCCACATTTGTGTAGCTCGTTAAATTGCATGAGTATCCATTCTATTTTCCTGGTATCCTCTATTCTTGCTCAACATCTAATCCTCTTCCTCGCCTTCACCTTCAAAGTCCTCCTCTTCCTGTCTGAATATAACTTTCTCCGCCATAGCCATGCATTTTCTCACTGGAAGTCCAACGACGTTGTCAACACTACCGTCGAGCTTCTCAACAAGCAACATGCCGCCCACGCCTTGAACAGCGTAGCCGCCGGCCTTATCCGCACCCTCACGAGTCTTGACATAGGCCTCAATCACATCATCAGGAAGACCGTCAGATTCACTCAAGAAGTATACCTTGGTCTCTTCTGTGTAGGTGTCGATGACATAGCCCGGATGTCTCGCGTCTTCTCTTGGTGCGATTACTACAATCGACGTCAAGACCTTGTGCATTCTCTGGTCTCGCAAATGCTTGAGCATGCGAATGTGATCAGCTTCGCTTCGAGGCTTCTCTAGAATTCGACCATCCTTGGTAACGATAACAGTGTCCGCAGCGATAACGAGATCAGGATCCGGTATGGATTTCAGGTGAACTTCAAGTGCAGTAGTATAAACGTCCATACCCTTTTGGTGAGCAGTTGCAGCTACATACTCGTAAGGACCTAGTGCAGCTTTGTCGAGATTCTCGGGTTTGGTGGATGGGAGAATCTCGAGGTTTGTGAGGCCAAACTATATTTCATGAGAAAAAAGGCCATTGGTGTTAACCCCATGTCTTTGGCTCACCTGTTGTAGCAATGCCTTTCTTCGTGGTGAGGCAGATGCAAGAATCACTCTCTTGCCGTTGAGGTGCTTAAGAATCGGGAGTTCTAGCGGTATAGGACCTTTCCGTGAGGGCCGCTGAGGAGTGCCCTGAGTGGCGGTGGACTTATCATAGTCAGGAGGTGGTTCGCTTGGTGTGTCAGCCATCTTGTCTGGCTGCGTCAATTCCTGTGTTGGTGAAGTGAAGTTGTAAAGGTTACAGTCCCTGAGATGAGATCTGAATCTTGATAATGAGGTCAATGTGGGGTTGAACAATGGGAGCATTGAGCTTAGCAGTGCCCCGTTTGACTGGGCTCCAAGGGGATGCAGTAAAACTTGGGACCTCGATCCTAGGTAGGTGACAAAAAGCCTTAGGTGAACCTAGGTAAACTTGGCATAATTTTGTATAGATTCAGAGCATCTTGGACTGAGTATTTTTAGCACCTCAATCTAACGTCAGAAGTCTTCCTGCACCCCAGGGACTCCTAGTCTCTAAAGCTGCCCCTCATAGCGACTGTGTGTTCATCATGACAATTATATACTTGACCTTGCCTGGGTATGAGTTGAGTGTTTAAAAAGCATGAAATTGAAATACCCATACTCCCCTCAAAGACAAGTGCATTCACCTATTCGCTAACTATCTGCTACCGAGAATCATCAGATCGATTGGGACTTGACTGTTAATATTGTTCAAAGCACAGGTTTCATGATACATATCGAGCGATCATAGCGTAGGCGATCTGCTTTAATTCGCATCATGGGTGCTTTTCAAGTCCGATGTATGAGACCTGAAGCTTGCGAGAACAATAGCACCGCACAGGCCTCGCGATCAATGCAAAATGTATGAATTGTGCCGAGTAATAGTCCTTATTATCTGTTGGCATTCAATATTGTTGAATTCCATTATCATTGTCTGCCTTGTTGCCTTAATCCGTTTTCAGGCACACATAATAGCTCCCGGTAGGTCCAAGTGGATACTGCACCTCCACGGACCACCACTAGCATTGGATCCATTGAATGTGCCTCCAAACCTCGCCCTCAGCTCCAAAGAAGCCAGCCCCATTTACCACCACATCAAAATCGCCAGCATCGGAGCATTTGTAGGGCCTGCATAGACCCGCGATAGCCTAAAGCAAAACGGGAACCTGCAAAACATTCGAATGGTGCATTTTATACAGTGCATCCTCTAATTTCTGCCCTGTTTTTTTTGAGGTCCGACCCTGGACTTGGTATCTTGCTTGACGCGACCATTGGATCGCACGCGTCAAAATCCACACAAGCGCCGTCGCAAACGACCTCGATCTCCAGGTTTGCGATCCTCAATTGCGTCCCAGCGAAGTCATCGGGGAAAATATACCGTAATCATCTTTGATGCGCTCGATTAGGCGACCCTATCGATTATAATCACAATGGAGAGCAAACGCAAGGCCAATGGTGCTGCAGTGGTCGACAACGACGACAGAGGCTCTAAGCGTCGCAGACTTACTGTAAGTCCGACCTGTCGCTTCTCGCGAATCTGAATTTTTCCAGTTCGCGCAGATCCCCCCATAGCACAACTTGACAACCTCTATCACTCAGCTATCACCCCATCCATTTATTGACTGACATTGCGTTGCAGGGCGATTTCGATCTTTCCAAAGGCGAATCTCGAGAATCCACAACTACATATGGCCTATCGTTCCTTGAGCATATTCGAAAGACTGCCGACAAAGCGTAATTCCAACCCGATTTCCGATTATCGTTACCGTACTGACTCATCCTATAGTGGGCGTCTTGTCGCTACCAATTTTGAAGAACTTCCACCCCGCGAAGAAAATGCAGACTATTACGAACAAACACGCATGCCCATCTCATTATCTATGATTGAGCAGAAACTGAACGATGGCGAATTCGAGAACTTGTCCCAGCTTGAGGGCTACTTCAAGCGCATGATCAGCAACGCGAAGGAGTTCCACCCTCGATCAACCGAGATATACGAAGATGCGGAACGATTGAGAAAGGCTGTCAGCAATTACATGACCAAGAAAAATCCGGCATATCATGTCAGAGGTTATCAGGCTGTGCCGACCCCGTTCCCGGATGATGAGGAGGAGGCCAATGAAGACAACGAGGACGAAGAAATGAATGATGACGAGAACGAAGATGAAGATGAGCCCGAGGAAGAAAAAGAAGACGAGGATGAAGAGGACGAGGAAGAGGAAGAAGAAGAGGCGCCAAGCTCTCGTAGACGAACCATTACACTCAAGCGGAGAACACCTGGTCGAAGGGCGTCCACTCGAGGTAAAGAGACCCCGAAGCCAGCAGCGCCAGCCACAAAGCCAGACCACGTCTACGAAGATGTACCCTACAAGGGATTGTCGTTTCAGCAAGCCCAGGAAAAGCTCATCGAGGAGCTTATCCGACGCGAAGACCCTGGATACGATGGCCCTTACTTCGAAGCTTTCATCAACCTACCGCCTCGGTCTCTCAAAGAGTATTTCAAGGTTATCAGTGACCCTATGTCCATCCGAAAACTGCAGAAGGCAGTCAAGGGTTTCCACGGTCGTGGTGGCTCAACTGGAGTTAGCGATTTCAAGTCATGGGCCGCTTTTGAGGAGAAGGCAAAGCTATTGTGGACCAACGCGTACTTTTACAATGAAGAAGGTAGTGAAATCTACTTGGTTGCGCAGGATCTCGAGGTCAGTACCTTCTTGCTTTCGTCATCAACATTTCTAACCGTGTTGCAGAAATTCTTTTATGATCAGTTAAAACAAGCACAAGCCGTTGTAACTGAACCTTCTCAACCAAAGATTAAACTAAAGGTTGGCGGATCTAGTGAGACGCCTACACCTGGACCCAAGAAGATCACCATCCATGTTGGAGGTCAACGAGATTCTGCGGATTCACCAGCGCCAGCTCAGGCAAAGATGGCAATGACAAACGGCCAGACAGTGAACGGCACGGCGCGCACTTCAACGCCTGCTCAAGCTGTCAACCCTCAATTGGAAAAGGCCAGAAGCACATCGCTATCTGCCGTGCCATCTCCGAGTCCGTCCGTACAGAGTGCCCTCAAGCCAGAGGAGATCTCAAGGGCATCACCAGCAGTTCCGTCACAGCCGCCTAGCGCTGCACATAGTCAAGCGACTCCTGCGGTCCCTGCGGCTGCTCCCGTTGCTGTGCCGCCGCCCCAGCCGATCACCAATCCGCTTGTTAATGGCTATATGGACCAGAAGCATCCCCGTCGCGCTGGTAAAGGTAATTTGCCCAAACACATTTACTCGCGGCAAACACTTACAATTTTAGGTATCGACGATGCTCTCATTGAGAGTATGAAGATTCAAGTTCATCCCACTCTTCAATCACACAGTCCTATACTGGCAACTATCAGACCCAACCCCAAGGAAATGGAACAGTCTGCGACTCTTAACCTGCCGCCTCATCTCACCCGTATTCTCGCCGTTACCGCAATACCCAGCCATTTACAGAATAGACAGTACAGCCTCTGGACACTGGTCAACAAGCAACCGCTCAAGCCCATCCATCACCAAGCTCCTGGCCAGCAACCTCACGAGCGCGCCTTCGAGGCACTGCTACATCCAGGGCTCAACGTACTCGAGTCACATCTCATCGCTGCCATTCCACGAGATGAGCGTGTTCTAGGCGGTCCGGAGGTTGAATTAGAAGTTTTCACCATCTCGATCAACGTCCTTAGGAATTAGCACTACCGATGCATCAGTTAGGGCATGGGGGAAAGCAGGCATCTGCATGAGCAATTCCAAGAACGTTTACTAAATATAGTGTTGGCAACTAGTTCTCTGAATTGGATGAGGGAAAAGTTTGCAAGTGCGAACAATACCCAACGATGCCTTTTATGAGCAGGATATCGGAAGGCGTGGGATGTTACTGGTGTTAGGCGGTATACGGATGCGTTTCTTCTTTTCTTTGTGGATTAGCCTTAAGGAATAGGCTTATAGGGAGCATTTAAATGTTCATGCTGCATCATTTCACAGCACAAGTTAAGTGGATAGGGTAGAACAAAGTAATATCAAACGCTGATATTCTAAATCTCCTATGGTATCTCAAGCCAAACCTGTTCCATGCGCCACGCCATGCCAAGTCCTACTCAATTTCCGAAATTTATTTTGTCTTATGATACAAGTCTACCCAGGCGCAGGCCGTTGTCTCAGCTGCATCAAGTGCTTGAGCATAGTCTGGACAGCTACGTACTGACGTGTCTTGGGATCGTAGTAACCCGCAACGAGAACTGCCATGACCGCCGTCTTTCCCTTGAGTTCGACAATACCATCGACTCGAATGCATCCCCTACTAGGCAGACTCTTGGTAGGCTTCCAATAGCGCAGAAAAGCGAGAGCACCAGCCATGCTGGCAGCTTGAAGACGAGGATCGAGTTTCGCGTCTGGACCAAATGCAGCGCTGATAATCTCGTTGAAGACTGGGGGAAGATGTGCGGTATGTGCCTTGGGGTCGTGTTGGACTGCCGCTCTGGTGGCAGCCGGGGGCGGAATTATGCCAGGGAGGTTTCCCACTGGCACAGGTTGGTGCCAGCCAGATGCTGGGGTATCAGGTTCGCTTAAACCGATCGCTTTTGAGATATCCAACGCTACTTGTTTCGTCAAGAAACTGACAAAGGTCCAGCAACCCATAGCAAGAGCTTTGGGATAAAGTGCTTTAGCAAGAAAGCTAGCAGCGATCGAGTCGATGGGTCGATCACCCCAGAAAATGCCCTCCTCATCGATCATGATCCTTCATCGAATTAGCCAGCGCATATCACGTCTAGGTTGAAAACTCACCCAGAGACATAGTGTATCGGTGGAGGAGCAGGCGGGAAGATTATATCGAGCCAGTACTTCCTCACGGTAATTTCTCCACCAAGAAGCTTATTGAAGGCAGGGTTCCGCTCAACACCACGCTTGATCTCGTTTGCCAGACCACCTATGCATGAGTCAGAACGTGAAATCTCCTCAGAATAGATTCACTTACTCTTGATCTCCTGAAGGAGCTTCTTATCCTGGCTGACCTTGACGAATGTTTGCCACTCGGGGTCCGAACCCCGATATGGAGGTTGCTTAACTTCTGTGGTTGTGAAGGGGAAAGGGAGAAATATCAACGGTTCGTCAGGGTCGTGGAGGGCCTCGGCTTCTTCCTTCTCTTTTTCAGACAGTGCCTCCCATTCTGCGTCAGCCCAGTCGAATATGGGATCGAATACAACGGCGATGAAGATTTGCCAACAGGCATAGAGCACAATAGTCGTGAAGATCGCACGGCTTCGCAAAGTTAGCATCATGGTTCGCTCAACCATGACAGATTCTTCTGCCAGACATACCGGAGTCGGAGTCGGAAGATAGTCCATTTCACTATTCTCAGTGCTCTCTTGACATCCTCGGACCCCGCCTGGTTCGCGCTTCCGTTGTAGACTGGGTTCATCCTGTTGGCGCTTGTCGAAGGATTTGGCTTAGAGAAGTAGACGGGTATAGGATTCGATTGCCTTTGACGCCACGGCAAGAACGATATTTGCCTGTTAAGAGGTCGGATCTGGCTCGCGACGAATCGTTGGGTTCGGAATCTCGTCGTGGGGAGAGCTGCTTGTCGCAGAACAGTTTGCCGAGCTAACATGTCGCCTCCTCTGCCGCTGCCGCGGACAAGGACACCGAATAAAAAGTGCTCAAGTTGTAAGAAAAGAAGATGCGATTGGTCTCGCTACTGAATTAGTGATTCAAGGAATGACATGCATCGTGACAATGTCGACAACAACTATTGCAGCTAAACCGCTGTCCTACGGTTGCGATTAGATTGGTAGGTACTTAAAGGTAATGTAATCGGCGAGACTGTGCTAAATACCCTAAACACTGTTTTAATTGCCACTGTAAAGCTCTAATTGGGGGGCTGACGCACTGTATGACGGATGGAACAACTCCAGACCCGGCCGCAACCCAACACGTGCATCATCCCGGATTCGCGTTGCCTGTATCAAGCTTGCGACGTTAAGCTATCTCAGCCTGGTCTTCAGCCTCAAGACAACCAAGCTTCATCAATCCGCATCAAAAATGAAGCTCAACATTGGGCTCAGTGCAGCCTTTGCAGGCATTGCTGCTGCATCTCAACAACCCGCCGCTGACGGCACCAAAGTTTACATCCTCCGAGGATCCCATCACATCGAGCCTACGACGAGTATCACCCCCAGCGAAGCCCGTCTCATCCTCTACCAGCGCCTCGCCCCCGAGGGACAGGACTTTTCATTTCGCGATCTCACAGCCTCCGACGATGAAGGGCGTGTCGTTTCTTTAATGAACAAATATGGAAAGGCCCCTGCGCCATTGCTCTCCGATGAGAAGACCGCGACGCCGCGCCAGCTCGCTATTACCATTGATGGAATGCCCTCCTTCGAATACGAATCGTTCTTTGGCTGGCTTTTTAACACACAGCCCGACTTCACCACGGATATTAGCAAGGAGAATGGCGAGCATCCCGAGGTTTTTACAAATGTCCTCGCCAAGATGCCCGAGTGTCCCCTGAGCCAGATTGCTGCCTTGAACGAGAAGTGTTTCAACGGTCAATCTGCTTATGCGTCATACAGCAGGTCCCAGGTAACTAAAACCTATCATTTCTATCATACCGAGTCATTTGCTAACGACGCGATCAGGATGGTGACCACCCCACTACCCTACTAAACGAGCTTCCTAAGCTTCAGCAGCTCGCCGAGTCAGGCGAACTACAGACCATCCTGGTTTTCCTCCCCGTCGACGTCGACTCTGAGGACAAGTCCGACAAGGATCAAGAGCTTCGACGTCGACAGGCTGAGACCGTCATCTCGTCTATTGAAGAGACAGCCGAGTCACCAGCCGAAACCTCTACCACACCCGCGAAGCCTTCGAACCCCATTAAAGCTGTATGCTTTACCTCGGAGGATAGCTGTATGGAAGCTACTGGCAACTGCACAGGCCATGGAAAGTGCCTGAACAAATACGGCCAAAGCAAGGACTCTTGCTTCGTCTGCCACTGCCAAGTCACCAAGGCCGAGAGTGGCAGTGTCACTCACTGGGGTGGCAGCATGTGCCAGAAGAAGGACATCAGTGTCCAGTTCTGGCTCTTTGCTGGCTTCACCATTGCCCTCCTTACCATTCTGTATATGGCTATTGGCATGCTCTTCAGCGTTGGTGAGGAGAAGCTTCCTGGAGTGATTGGCGCTGGTGTGTCGAGGTCCAAGTAAAGTCGGAAAGGGGGAGATGGGGAGAATTATGGGAACTGTCAGGCTGCTGAAGTTGTGTAAGCCGACTTGGGGAGTTTTCACAACATAATGACTCCAGGGCGGCATGTATCATCATCATATGGTGTATTTGACATACGGGCGTACAAAGGCTAGGAGCTTGTATCAGGTGCCTCGATAAGGGGCTTCTTTTGTTAGAATGCGTTTCAATTTTTGCGACCAGTTCATTGAGTACAAGAGCATGCAACTATTCGACTATGAGAGTGTCTTTTCACATGTCGCGATGAGCGAATGCTGACCCTCTTTCACATGATGGTTTTTTTGAGCTTGAACATGCCATGACGCGTGTTGAGCAGGGCTCCTGGTCTTTCAATATTATTCCTTGTCGGTCCATATGATATGATGGTGTTATCTGTAAACACTTGATCCGTCCCGCGCGAGTTCGATGCTTGCGTCTTGAGAAGTGACCATTGCTCTGAATGATAGATGTTTCTCGTAGAGATGAGTTGTCTCATAGTAACCCGTCAATAGAGCTTATGTATGTATCTTGGCTGCGTCATGGTATATCATCTAGTGTCCAGTGACATGAGTAGCTAAGGTTAACTTATGAAAATTGCACTCACTCCAGCACATGCTTCTGTTAGTGGAGCTGATAAGTATGAATAGCGGATTTCGAATCGAGCTTTGATGATATCATGCATCACCAGCTTGAGGTTGATACTTGATAAGAGGAACACGTTGATACAACACGTCCACTGATCTAGCAACTCACCGAGTCCTTTCGTGAGTCTTATCAATGTATTTCTAAGCTTTAACCGGCATTTACTCACCAATTCCGACCGACATGGCGTTATATGAGGCTCTTGGAGCTGAAACCCCTGGACCCACCCTAAACCAACCGGACTTTCCAAGCCGCCCAATCCGGGTCTCGACGTCTTCCCTTATCCTCCTGATAAATACTAACTAATACCACACGACTTATTAAAGAACCGGGCTTTTCTGCTTTTCGTCAAATCTCCGCCGGACTTGTCAACGTACACCGCCTTCCATCTTTCTCCTGCAAGCTCTTTATGCACGGCAGATCCCAGTTATGATATCCTCCAACGCAGACAGACCCAAGCCCGCAACGGCTAAATGGGGTGCTGCTTGTTCACAGTGCTCTACAGCGAAAGCCAAGTGTATACGGTCAAATAACGCACCCGGATCAAAGTGCGATAGGTAAGCTTATTTTTAAACCCTTTTCTACGTTTCAATGATTCCTCGAACGTGTTGAGCTACGTGGGATGCGGCTCCGAAGGGCCCGAGATTTCCGGAGGCCTATGACCGGATCTTCGGCGGTCATTACGGAGACTCTCCATAATTAATCCCGGGACCGCGGTTGAAAAGGGAAAATGGGACTGACACATGCTTTGCAGATGTGAACGACTGGTCAAGAATTGTACAGAGCAGGTTCATCGACCCCGGAAAAAGCGAACTGTCAAACCATCGTAAGTTAACCTATCATACAACCCTAACAACACATCGCATCCACATATTGTCAGTCACTGACATGATTTAGACGAACTGCTCAGATAGAAGAGAGACTAAATGGATTAGTCAATCTTCTCAAAGCAGGTGGCCTCACCAACGCCGATCTTGCAACAGACACTACTTGCATCCCAACTGAGGTTGACCCTACCACTGCTGATCAGAGGAAGCCTTCAACGAAAGAGAGAGATTCTTCACTCTCTCCTGAAACAATAGATTGGTCAATACCCGACACTTACAACTCGTATGCTCCTCCACAATGTATTTGCAGACAGACCAGTGGGGTGGCCCCCCCTCCTCCGGCCTCAGATGAAGAGCTCTTGAAGCTCTATCGAAAAGAGTTGCAGGCTCTTCACCCGTTCGTCATCATCCCCGATGGCGTCACAGCAGCAAGACTCAAGACAACGCGGCCTTTCCTCATGTCAGCCATCCGCATGGTTACGTCTTATCGCAGCCTAAAGTCGATGAGGGCCCAGATGTATCATCTGATGAAGTACATAGCAGACCACATGCTTATCCGCTCCGAGCGATCCTTGGACTTATTACTTGGAATTGTTGTCATAATTGCATGGTATAAGTATCACTGCTTCATGCATGCACAGCTAAACAATTTGATTGCCTTGGCTTCTACTCTTGTGGGCGAATTGGGCTTGCACCGCAGTCCGAGTGTTCTCGAGCGGACCAGCTTGATGGTTGTGACACCATTCCAACCAGCAGAAAGGACCAACGAGGAGAGGAGAGCCCTATTAGGAGTGTGGTACTTATCTTCATCGTGAGTTGCACCACTATCAATCACCGGTTCTTCTGGGGCTAACTATTGTTAGGATGTCTCTTGGGTTCTTACGGATAGAACCCATGCGGTATACCAAATACATCCAACAATGTCTGGCTGTTCTTGAGAAGGAAAGGGAGTACGACACGGACATGCGCCTCGTGACGCTCGTTAGGGTCCAGCACTTGACGGAGAGGATTGCACAACTCAATGCTCCAGATGACCCAGCGGAAGAAGTTGTTGGTCTGCCAGCAGCACCATTATCAGCCTACGTTTCTGCGTTCCATAGTGAGCTCGACAGAATCAGAAATGGGTTGTCTCCTGAGCTTCAAAACGACAGTGAGTTCTAGGACTAACAAATTTATACTTGCAACTCACTAATATTAACTTTTACAGGAGTAATAAATATGTTTCTAAATACGGCCATGCTGCGGTTATATGAACCTCCCATACTAGACGCCCCTAGGATTATCTCCATGTCAGAGTCATTAACATCTCCCACATTGGGGGCTGCTTCAGCTCTCGACATCTTTTACCAGTCAAGAAACGCCTTAAAGAAGTTCTTCGATGATTGGCTTACGGTCCCAATCCCAGAGTTTTACAATCAGACAACACCAGTAGTTGCACAATTGGTTTACGGGATGACAATGCTCGGTCGGTGGGCCAAATACACTGCCCCGATTCCTTTGACAAAGGCTACTGCACCGATGCCGGCGGACACAAGCGCACGGGACCCCCACGATGAGATTTACAAGGCAGACTCT
This sequence comes from Fusarium sp. Na10, assembly GCA_002234255.1. Lineage (NCBI taxonomy): Eukaryota > Fungi > Ascomycota > Sordariomycetes > Hypocreales > Nectriaceae > Fusarium > Fusarium sp. Na10. Next base: position 80,616 of record NJCS01000066.1, read on the forward strand.
GCATACTCGGCGAGTGTCAGCCCATCAGTTGCAACACCATCAGTGACGACGGGAAGAGATTTTCATGAAACCAGCCCGATTTCACTGCGTGAGGGTACAGATCCGAGACTACCAGCCGCTGTGGCCGCCCTTCGGTCACAGATCCAGACCCAACCAGGACTCTCCCTTGATGTTACAGGGATATTATCAGCAATATGCGCACGGTTCGAAGAAGCCAACGCGTCATTCCAGATGGCGTCAGCAGAGCCTGGTTCCTCGGATCACAACTTATGGAGCATGAGCGCCATCAAAGTCAAGATTACAAGGGCAAAATTAGAAAGATGGGCCGAGATCGTCGCGGCTGGGACGGAGGCGCTCAAGATCCACGATGAGATCCAAGACACAGACATGGCAGAGAGTGGTTCGTGCGACACCGGACGAGTTGTTGGCACTGGCGCGATGCCACTATTGGGTGACGACTCGAACGCGGGTGTTGCTATGCCTGACTGGAATCCCGAAATGCCGTGGTCATCGGAAATGCTGCAAGGCGTGGATCCGTCAATATGGTTCGATGGTTATTTGGACTGGGGAGCCGTCGTTATGAATTCGTTCAATGGGTAATTCGCAACAACAGATAGAAAGACCTAGTTCTTGTTGCACAAGATGGTGGAAGATAACAAGCTCGCGGCAAACTATGTACATACCGGTAGCCAATAATAACAAGCATACCCCTGACGGCAGCTCCCGACGTCTACGGGCTCCTATCAAGGCCTATTGCTTACAGGTTCGCGCTAAAAGCGAGACAGGCCCCAGGGGACGTTTGACTGCATAACGTCCCATTGTCGAAGTTCAAGAGTGGGAAGTAGGGCTAACCAGCAGTTAGGGCTGAACTGAGAAATACAGTTTCAAGGCCGCTGTAGTGATACTCGTGATCCTGTTGCTTTGACACGTTGGCTTCGCTAACTTGGCGGGTCGACATCTCGCAGCAACCTATGTGACACTGTCACTTCGTTCGGGACCCGATCTCACTTTGGCCCGTGGGTGTCTGCAGGGCCGTGTTGCACATTCCAAGGATCACATTATCGGGTTCGGGAATCGCAAACTACCTTCATCTGTGTTGTGAAACCGGTGATTTCATACAAGCTACTTCTGGCGCCCACGTCAAGTATCTTGTGAAAGGAAGTGACTCTTCATTATTGCAACCAACCCAGCGTGCCGCTACTTTATCTTTCCAGAGAATACAACAGTGGTGGCAGAACCCGAACGTCCCGCAACCAATAAGATTTTCAATCTTAAATGCGTTCCAGACCAACTAGTTCAATGTAATGCTGAGTTGTCCAGCACAATAGCTCGGAAGCTCTTTCACCGCTGTTATCTTGGGATTATGATAATGGGAGATCTAGTAGACCAGCGTCGTGATTAAATAATCGTAGACAGGCAGTTTGATAGCTTCAAGAAGTGAGGAAGTTTAGGGCAAGGCACAACCATTGCTGGCGACCTGATAAAGACCTGGATGGATGGGTGGAATCGAGACCTCTCAGAGGGAGAATCGTGGCTTAAACACGAAAATGATGATATCTACGGGTGGTGAAACAAAGTTTTGCGCTAAAGATAGTACCGACTGCTATGTGAAGCAGTGTCACTTAGTCAACTAGATTGTATATAGACGGAGTGGTATTCATGTATGTTGGGAACTTGGGGCCCAAACCGATTCATATATGCCTGTGCCTAAGCGAGCCTGCAGATTTACGTATTCACACAAATTTGACCTCTCTCAAACAATCGCTCGTTTGAACTCAATACCGGGCCACCCACATGCTCCCAGAAAGGACAATAACAATAACATACAAGAGGCGAAATGGACTTGTCGTCCTCAGCATATGGAACAGTCCAAGGAAAGGTGCGGCATGCCAACAGAACTAGACCATAGTCTGATGACCAGTCAGTATAAGCGAGGCTGACCATTATTAAGGCCCAAGACGAGGCAACAGCAGGTATCAATAGATCGCGTTTGAGAGAAAAAGAGGCAGAAAATTCCATTTCATCTTCGGCTACCGCCGATTGGAATCTTCCTCTGCATTTGAGGCCAGACAGGCTTATTGTCAACTGTACGCCCATTTCTTCCCAATTATACACGCCACCATCACTGGCGATCCCATAGGTTAACAATTAACGAGATTCAAGCTGCGCCTCAATTCTATCCCCCGCTCCCTATCAACGAACTTCCTCCTCGAAGGAAAATTGTCTACGTATGGATTTGTGTAAGTAGACTCGGTGAAAAGTGCAAGTTATGAGACTTGGGCAGCTCAGGCAGCTGTGGCTCGTGCCCATGACACCCACACCAACACAAAGTTCCCAGATATACACATATATAGCTTCTAACTCCTCTCAAGTGTATGTGCGGATCCGGTGGAATGAAAGTAAGCGTTGATCCTTGTCCTTCCTGTGGGACTCCGCGCTGCCCAAATTGCGACACGAGGCGATTTAGCGGACGCAAAGCATAGATTGCTGTACTGCGAAGGCTAGCAACAACATCATCCCTGCACCTTTCTGGGAGACACGAACCATCGATTTGAGCTCGATTATCTTTACGTAAGTATGATCCTGGCTGGAATTATGGTCAAGGGAGGGACCGCGAGGAAGTTGAAGATCAGGCCTTTGTATGTTAGCAGACCTGACAGGCCTGGGTCCCCGTCGTGGTGTTTTGTTATGATAGGACATATACAGCAACTACTGTTGAGATACCGCGAATGATGCAACTAACAGCAATTCTTGTGAAATAGAGATCTGTAGCCAGAGCTGAGCTATGCAGCTACTAAGACGAAACAAAACACCACCAACAACTTCGCCAACACATGGCAAGTTTTCTCGTGCCGCTAGTTACTATGACTGGGTAAAAGGCGCTATATGGGATGTACAGGACGAATGGCGGGATCAATCCCGGGTCGGCAGATATAAGATCGCAGTTGTTGAACATAACAGGCCCTTCATCGATGTTATCAGAGAGAGGTCAGAGTATGATCTTCCTCTTATATCCACCCTCATGGATCGTACGCCGGGATTACTTCACTGGGAACATGATACACTCTGCGTCGAAGCTTTCTGCGAAAACGCACATGATGTTCTTGACGGTCCTGATCAGGAGCGTCGTCAAGATAGCCAGTTGTCTCAGGTTGAGGAGCCAAAAGCGTGGGTTTCAGATCGAAACTACTGGCTTTGTCGAGACGGTATGGCCCAAGACAGACTATACGGTCCTGTGTTGAGTCGTCTTGAGCTTTACCAATTCCTTAAACGTGAGGTGTGTATTCTACTCATTTATTCTGCGGTCGTCATAACATAGACTGATGGCTGTGACCCTAGCGTTTTCGATTGAACTCAGCAGGAGAGATGATCGGCCCCTCTCGGCAACTGTAAGTTTGGATAATTTGAAAGATACAGATGGCTTATTCTAATCCGACTTGCGCAGGCATATCACCAACCCAGATGGAGCAAGCGTATTAGCTATCCTGCGTACAGCGCCATACCCTCATGTGGACGGCCTGAGAGACCTTCTCTCCAATTATATATCATCGAGCCCAGCTCCCAACTTGTCACTCAGAGTCTCAGTGAGTTGGATAGAATGATGAGAGCCGAAATTGATGTTGCTATGAAACTAACGACACCTTCCTTGTAGGACTTTTGGCATGCCAGTTTCGTCCTTAATTTCAATCTTCCTTTTTTTGCCATCGGACCTTCAAGAAGACAAGACAAGCGTGTCTTCTATACTAGTAATCACAGGTTTCGTAACCGATACCCCCTTGACTCCCTGAACCTACAAGATCCACGCTCGCGTCTTGGTAATGGCCAAAACTTCTCTTTCCAAGACAAGGTCGTACTTCATGAAGCGGTTTACGCTTTGACAGCCACTGGGCCTAGTGAGCCTCATTGGACAGTGTATTGTTTTGAAGAGGACTTTTTCCAGGAAGAAGACAACGAAGACGACGATGGTGGTGGTGGAGGGGATGAAGAAAGCGACACCGATGACGACGACGCAAGTTTAGATGTGAGCGTTGATCCCATCATAAACGAGCCAGAGCTCAAGGAGCCTATGAATATATGGCTACCTAGACAATACTGTCTTGCTGCCTTGGCAAAACAACTCGACAAGATCTTGGGCTACCATTCTCATGTTCATGAGGTCTTCAAGCATAACCTAGAAGTATATGTATGTTATGTCTCTCTAAGGTTCTTCCAAAGATTACCTTCTCCCAGACGGAGATTACATACTCGAACATGAACAGCCCGCTAACCGTTTGATAGATGTCCAGCACGAGAGAAGGCTCTTCAGGTACTGTCTACCCTTCGGTCAAACCGGCTTGGAAAGGGTTTCCTGAGCTGCTGGGTAAGGTGATATTCTGCAATCTCAAACTGATAGAGGCCGTGGACGATTTCTTAGAAAAGGATGTCCAAGTTAGCCTAGATGGAGCACCTCTGGGGGCGCTATGGAAAAGCCTGCGAGGTGATACCAAGGCTATGAAGTCTCTCCGATACATCAAAGACTGTCTTAACAGACTGCGCGCAACCGGAGGCAAACTTCAACAAATCAAGGAATCATTTGAAGAGCTCAGACGAGAAGTAAGCTGAAATTCCCGTTTCTTTATGATATATTGACACCGGGTCCCAGAAAAAGTTCGACCATGCAGACGAACAGAAGGATAGAGATAAGAGAAACCAAGAGTTTACTATATCTGCTTTCGTGAGTTTGCCGCTTACTTGAAGAGGGATATAAGCTAACATAACGAAGGTATTTGGCATATTAACCCTGATTGCCCAAGTTTACAGCGGCAGGCCACAAAAGGATGACTCAGAGTCGTGGCCGTTGTACATTACCATGGTGGTGTCGTTCGTGGTTATATGTACCGCGGGTATTCTCTACATTATTCGCTGGCACGTGGCCAAGCACAGTCGAAGGCTCATAACATATATCAAAGAAACTGTCGAATTGGCCGAGGTCAGTCCAGATACTGGCCACCGAAGGAGATTTGTGGCTTGGCTTTGGAACCACTCTGGATGCGCATTGATATTTAGGTATTTGTTGAGGCTATTGGGGAATGAGCAACAGTTACTTCCCAGGTGAGAGAAAGCATGAGCAATAGTGTTTCAAATGTTTTATCTTGCGATTGGTTCCTTTGGTATATCTTGATGAGATTGGTGACCCAAATCGGCTATTGAAGCCTCAAGTGTCGTAGTTTAGGCAATGCGGATTACCACAATATGGGCAACGGTCAATGGTCACTCTCATCCCTCCATTGCCACACGCACACTGAGATTTCATTAGCTAAGGGTTCAATGAGAAAATCAAGGAACATGAATTGGACACATAGGCAGAACCAGACCCATACGATGACCTTTCTACGTGCGGGTGACGCGTTCATGGGTACCAGGAAGGATGATGAGGACCGAGGATTCTGACATCGCACGGGGTCTGATTTTCAACCGGTTGCCTTCCTTGGAGCACTATAATACGGTCTAGAAGAGCACACCGTTTGCCGATAGTAACACTGCGGAGACTCATTATTTAAAATCTAACAATACTTAGAACGGTGCTTGCCCGCTGGCTGAGGCTCGATATCAAGATGTGGTTCTGTTGCTGGAATGGTGTGTGGTTCGTGCTAGGGCTCGGCTAAGCCGATGTTTGCTTGTTTAAATAACGTGCCTCATTTGTATATGGCTCCGGTATCCCTGCAAGGCCCATGATCTTCGCGCAGCCGAGTAATAGGCGTGCCGCCTGTGACGTGCCGAACCGACGGATAACTAACAAGGGTTAGAACACCGGTAGTGAAGGTTGTGGTAAGAGACATGCCAGTTCAGCTCCCGTTCTTCTCGTTTGGCAACATAGTTATCACTCAAGTCTGGAACCAACGTCTGGTCGGTGTCCAAATACACAGGCGCTGGTTTTGTAACTCATCGAAATTTCCCTACTCGCCATTAAAGAAGACAATTTGGTGGCAGATCACTGTGATAGGTTACCAACTTCCCGCCCCGCCCCGGACTTGTTCACGTAATTGAGTTACAAGTATCCGCAATTGGGTCTGATTAGAATCTGAGGCAAGATGTGTATCCCTGATTCGTTTTCGCTCAAGTAGTGTGCGATGGTGATAGAAGCGAGACTCCGTATTAAGTCAGTACCCGTAGCTTGAAGAGCTATCTAGGATCCAATGGTGCACAACCCGCGAAAAAAAAAACATCGAGCCAATAACAATGCTGTTGAATAGTATAAAACGCCCTTTTACCTTGACCCTGATGTAGGTTCCTTACCTTTTGAGGAGTTGGCACCCCCCGGCTCGAGCCAACGGGTAAGTGGGAGACTAAGGTACTGTATAAACACGAAATTGAGTAGTACCTGTAGGTACTTTGATCGATATCTTTAAAAGCCCTAGGTATTGGTTACCGTTCATGAGATAACAAAGGATTGGCCTTGTATTTCGTACAGCACTAACATGTTGCTATTAGATCTACAGCCCGTGCTACTCAATTTCCTGACTTTGTACGGTAGGTATCCACATGGCATTTATAAGACACTCCAGGAACAGTTTATGCTACTCTGTATTGCTTGCCTGATCCGCAGTTAGGGTGACGTTTACTGAACTAGACCGGTCAGGATGTCTAGGGGTATGCCTAATGAACTGAGAATTAAGGATTTGGTGTCTATTTACGTGCCGTCGAACTCGAGTTCTCCGGACTCTGTCGTTATAGCAGAAGCTTAGTACCGTACCAGGATGTAGAGAGTGATCGATGCCTGAGGGTTCATATGTAATCTATGATCTGTTTCCGTGGTGATGAAGGCGTGGTGATGCGTTTGCGATTGCATGTTCTGGTGAAAATCTCAGCGGGATAACAAGCACTAGCAGATGGCACCCGACGGACGCGATGGCACTTGAACGATGGGAAGGTACAGGCAGATGGGTAGACACTTGAACGACGGTAAGATGCCATACGGGTGTCCCCAGTGGTGATACCAGATGGACGGGATGCTACCTAGGGGCTGCCACGATACCGTTGCCGTTACTGTCGATAGTTGTTGAACTGAATCACATAAATACGAGGATGGCCGCTTCACTGTGCTCAAACACTCACCGTATTGACTAAACAATTCAAAAGACAACGTCTATTCTCGATCTCAGCCCAAAGTTAACGGGGCACATATCGACTTACCACACCAAGACTCACCACGATCCTGATAGAAACAGGCCACAAAGCTTCCGTGGCAGTCTACAGCCAGTTTATTTATGTTATGAACTCCATAGTATGTCTGAAGCCTCACTGAAAGTTGTAAATAGCTTCGAGATGCATGCAAAAACTCCTTCTCCTCAAAGATTGAATATGTAAATTGGGCCCCCCTTGCGAAGTCCAGCCCCGTTTTGGGTGCTCGCTCCCAGAAGGAAAGTAATATGGCTTTGGAAATGCGTAAGTACCGAAATGCGCCCTAGAAGATCGCGGGAAGCTTTCAACCTTTGTATTTATATGCTCATCCTCTCACAATTCCCTAGTGTGACTGCGGAAAAGATCCCATGAGAGTGTCTATCGACCCTTGTCCTCGTTGCGGCCACCCGAGATGCCCAAACTGCGAAACCCACCGCCTCAATTCTTAAGTATTAAAGGGAAAAATTTAAAAAAGGTTCTGGAAGTCGGTTTCCAGACTGACGCTGGCCAGTTGATGTTCTTCCCTGTTGCTCATTTGAGCTTCATCGCCGGTGTGTCTACCTGGAAGACGGGAAAGAAAAACGGAAATGAAAGACAGAAGACAAAGACAGAAAATGTTTTTAGTATAGTATTTTATAGAAATCATTGGAATCCTGGTTTTCAATTGCGAGAAGTGATCACAAGTTGGTTTTATGGAAGCGCAACTTGAGTGGCCACTTACCTAGACAAGTTATTGAGATAATGAAAGAAAGGTCAAAGGCCCACCATTCTTTGGAAGCTACAATATCTCAGTATCTAAGGAGAACCCCAAAAACATGAAAGTCTCTGTGACTAGGACAACGAAAAGACTGCGCCTAAATCTAAGAGTTCGCGGGAGGCCATACAAATGGCAAGGGATCGGTGGAGTGAGGCCATCACCACGAACGAAACATGTTATGTGATCGCCTTTTTCGTTAAAAAGAAGAGAATCATATGAATGAGTAGAAGGTCGAGATAGTACTATTCTATTGCATTCCCAGCAGAAATAGCCTTCGGGTAGGAGCATCTACAGCAATGTAGATCCTGCCCGCTGATCCAAGCACATGACTCTTAAATAGTTGCTGGGGTGGAAGTGAAGACGTTTTATGCCTGTAAAGCGGATCTTTCGTTGCAATGAAAGGATGGCAAGTGAAACAAATCGCTACTTCGTCTCATGGCGTCCTGTTTCTTCCTGAGGGACGACCCAAGACAGAGCCCCCCAGCCACAGGAATCCGGGCCTATGGCCATCTTTATTAGCTAAGGCATTGACTTGGAGGATTAATTTCGAGATATACGGGACGTAGCCATTGTAAAATAATAGTTCACAGGCAGCTCTCTTGGACTAGCTTCTGCCCACGACACAAATCAAACTCAAAGAATAATAGACGAATGACCGAGGGAGCAGAAGACTCCAGGACTATATTTGAACTCGAGTTATAAGATTCGCTGAGGCGTCCATAGAGTAGATGAGATATATTCAAGGTTTCACGGCTTCCATTGGTGTGTTCAGAAACTCGTGTATATCTTAAACGTGTGACCAAGGTGGATAGCATTTGAAGTCATTTAAAGAAGATAGAGACAGCCCTTGCAACTACTTATGGTTTAAAGACAAGGAAGCCTCGAGTAAAAGCAAATGAGAACTTGGTAAAATGTCTCATCGACATGTAGATAATGGTTAAAACTTACTGTTGCCATAAACTAAGACATGTAATCACATGCTAGTTAAGTGAAAGCCTCCCCAGGTCCATGGTGTACAGCGGCAGGCCTCAAACCATCCATAACATCACTAGTCATCTGTCAACGGAATCTAACCCAAATTGGAACATAGAAACCCGTCTCCGGCAAAGGTTAGCGAGATGTCATCTGTCTCTTTTTAATATATGCCATGTCGTGTGTCAATTCAGTGACTAGTCCAGGAACCTTCCCTCCAATACAGGAACCACGCCCCCAACCCCCCCTTTCTCACATTGTACGTGCTATAGCGCAGAATGGGAAATTATGGAAGGAAGAAAAGCTGCGTGAATAACTTAATATATATCCAAGGCAGATAGTCTTGGTTTCAGACAAGCAGACTCACGAGACAAAGAACCTTTCAGCCTGGTGTTTGCTCATGTTTGCCCCATCCCCTTACGAGTCTACCGTTACCACCACAATATGAAAAATAAAGGGAGTAATTTAGCGTTTCACAACGTAGCGCCAAATCCCGAGAAGCCATCAGTGATTGTGAATGTATTTCTTCTTAAACCAATACGGTTATTGCTCGGTCGCAATCGTACCGTGAACACAGGCAGCGAGTAGAGTAGTATGTATGGATGGACAGTAGTCATTTCACTGACGTAACGATAGAAACAGTACTTGGTGCTACGGTAAACTCCGGAGTATGAGCCTCAGTGTAACGTACTGGCATTGGCGTGTGCTGTGCTCGATCAGATCCTCGTGATATCCTTGGAAGTAACACTTCCGAAACGCCATGTGCTTAACGTCATCCTATGCCCATTGTTACTTGGTGCCTAAGAATCACAGAAGACACAGCTGAGTCGAGAACACAATCTAAAGTTCCCCCCAAAAGATGACCGGAAGAAATTACTCAGAATTGTGAGAGCCAGCCATCAACACTCTAGTCACATCATGGGTGTCTAATGATCTGCTACCGTTCTTTCAAAGCCGAAAGTTGTCATGATAGTGTTCGGCATATCAAAGCGACTATGGTAGAAATCGAATGTATGATGGAAAGGAAAAAGAAGCACATCAATCTTTTCTGGTTCCATTGACAGCGAATAGTGTCACTGCGCTGTTACACCCCTTGCCCTTGCGTTCAAGTTCAAGTCATGTGAACTCCATCCGTAAGCCTTCTCATAGCTGGACAGCCCTTCCTTCATCAAGCATTAAAAACTGTCATTGGCTATTATTTCGAAGCTCCGCCAGTTTCCGATACTCTAATTCCGGCCCAGTGCTATAAAGCCCCGTTGAAGTTGGTAGGTATTACCGATGACAATACAACTCACTTGTCATATTCCACTCTACCCATATTCAAGATGAACCAAGGAAGAACTGAGGACTTCCCGCAGCTGAAAGGTTGTGTTGAACCTGTTGACGTAAATCTGAGGCCTGACGGTTGCCTAGTTTCGCAGGGTATGCCCGAGTTTCCCCATTCGTTTACTGCGTTTCTGAGACACTGCACTGAACAGCCCCGTGGAGCTGACGATTGAATTTAGATACGTCCCTGAATCTCATGTTTAATCCAGTCAATGAGGTGCCGCGCCATAGAAAGGTTGTGTGGGTTTGGGTCTGTGTGAGTCTTCAGCGTGCAGCCTGAGCATACACTACTCTCTCATTCGCAATAACCATACATTCTAACTTCTCATAGTGTATATGTGACCGCGGGGGCATGAAGATCGCCGTTGTTTCTTATCCCAACTGTGAAATCCCACGGTGTCCTAATTGCGAAACTCGTCGTTACCAAATCCGTGGATTATAAGCTTCTGAAGTAATTCGGACTTGCTGTCTGCCTAAACGAAAAATTTCTCCGGCAAAGAGCTAGGCTGGTCTATGGGAGCAAAAACGAAAACAATCAATCGTGTACATGAAGATTCCAGCACATCAGAGCCATGCCTCAAAGTGATTCCATAACAAGCGCGTCCACTCGCAGGTTTGATAAGACAGCTTGAGATGATCATCAAGCATCATGGTCAGATCTGACAATGCCTCAGGGAAAGATTGTCCATCTCTGTATGGTATCCCATCGTCACACAATGAGGCTAGAAGGGGGTCAAGTAGTACTCTGCTCTTTGCTTCTCATCATCGCAGTTCGGAATAGGGGCTACTCCACACAGAACAGATGTACTGACTGGCAAGGGCAAGGCGACGGCGATTATGCGAACAATTGGCGTGGTAGTGGCAAGTTGATCGATAGAGCGAGCGAGTGAAAATAGTAAGATTCAACGAATCACTGCAGCATCATTTGTAAACCTCCCCTCCCTCCCTCCCTGTTAGTTGGAAATACATAAGCTGATAGATATATGGATTGAAAATACTGGCTCTGGTGGCACAGATCTACGCTGATGAAAACGAGCAAGACGGCGATTCTTCATCATCAGGATACATCACTCTCGTGGTCCTCCTGAATGTCTTGTTCTTTCTGCGAATTCCGGGGTTCCAACATAGTATGTGGCCAGGTAAATCCGATCAATGTGGCATTTTTTCATTGGTGAGGTAACATCTTTGGAAATGGATTTATCAAGATGATCAGAAAAAAGACTTTTGGATTGGTTCGCGTTTCAGCTATTTGGCTAAGTATGATTTGATCTATCAAACTCACGATTATGATGTTCACAGAGTACTATAATGGGGGCAACCAAGCGCCCTGCTATAGAAGAAATACACATTTGGCAAGATAGAATGAGTAAAGATCCTACGACTGATGCATATGCTGCACTGCCTTATGGGGCATTGTATCAAATAAGGCCATGCAATTACCATGGTGTTGAAGTTTAATGACGCTCGTGAGGTAATATTTGGGCCTCTAATTCTGCATAATAAGTCTTGATTATTGTTCTCTGTAACGTATGTGATAAGCATGCGGCGCAGACGAGCATGCGGCGCAAAAATCCCTCAACTTCTCCT
>NJCS01000660.1:693-34863 GCA_002234255.1 Fusarium sp. Na10
TGACACTTCGACAACGCTCAGTATACGCCCTACGCAATCTGCCAACAATAAACCCAAGCACGGCTTAGTTTAACACAGTTGGACCCAACCGTCACACCTTTCTTAAGAACATTTCTTAACTGTGAGAGTAGAGGCGCTTTACTGTAAAGGCAGAGTCAGAGTTATAAGCTTTCTATAGAATAATAGTTAGTAAATGTTAGTTAATTTAATAGAAGTCTTCTATATATAGCAATATAATAAAAGTTATAGTATACTAGGTAGATATTAACTTTAAAGATAGATTCGTGGCCTCCTTAGAAATCCTTATTATCCTTTATATTAACGTTATAAGAAGACTCCTTTATAAAAGGAAGGATGGTTTAGTTTGTAAGGAAATATATACAGATAGCCCGTTTATTTTCTTATAAGAAAAAAGGCAATATTATCATCCACTGATACCCTTTAAATAAGTCTATTAAAAAGGGTAATTACTTATTAAGACCTTTTAAAGGCCTATTTAGCTAGAACTTTTATCTTAGTTTATATTAACCTTTATATTCTCTGTAAACCTTAATAAAAGGCAGGTTAAGGTCTGTAATATTATTCTCTATAAAGGCAAAGACCTTTTATAGTTACTGAATTATTATTAATATTGCGAAGATATATTAAAAGGATAGTTCCCTGTGATTTTGCTAAGATCTTAGATAGATTATTTTTATATAAAATTATATATTATTATATAATAAATTCGGCATATATTCTCTAAGTATAATAGATATAGAATCTTTAATAACAATTTTATTTAATTTATTTAGAGGAAGAAATCCTTTAGACTCTTTATAGGCATACTAGCATATAGTACCTCTTAATTATTATTTAAGTAACTCGATTTCTAGTACTATTAACAAAGGTCCTAATACTTCTATTAGAAGTAAAAGCTATTAATAGCTTCTAGCTACTCTGTACTATCAATAGTCAGGTCTAGAGACTATATTAGGTTATTAAGGCCTAGCTTATAACTAACGGACTTATCTAGTAAGCCTATTAACCCTAAGTACAAGGTCTTACTATAGGGTAAGGGAGTATTTAGTTAGCTAAGTAAGATAAAATTAAAGGAGGGGATAGCTAGAGACCTGCTACTATTACTATTATATTTAATATCTAATAGTAAAAGATTTATTAGCAGTTCTATTATATACTTAATCGTTATATAATAGATAAAAGAATAAAGTAGCTTTTAGACAGCTCTACCTCTAGTTTTATGCCTACTACTATTACTTAATTTAGCCCTATATATTTTAATAATACTTATATATAACTGCGTAATATGCAAGCCACTATCTACCCTAAATAATCTAGCCTGAAAACAAGGTAACTAGTTCGCCATATAGGCCGCACAAGATAATATCTTTTTACCCTGCTTTGATACCTATAGCCTTGCTGAGAATTAGTATTCTTAAACATACTATCTAACGCCTGCGTATACGGGCTTTTCAAGAGGTAATCCTTTGCCAAAGCCTGTTTGACAGTAAGCCGATCACACCGCTTGAAATCAACCCCTGCAATTATATCTAGGACTGTTCGCTAAAGTAAGCCCTATTTCTAAAGTATAACTATGGACTGGTTGCGCACTGCATTAGGCATGGATGAAAAGGAACTTGGCTGCATATTTTCAACCCCCATGCAAACAACAAGATGAGTCGACCCAACTCTCTTTCATGCATGCATAAGCCTGGCGGTGAGACGTTCCATGGTTGCCAGATTGGAGCTCGATCGTCTCTTCCCTCAATGCACAGTTACGAATTAGCCACAAGGTCTTGCTTGTAAAACAAAGAAGGGTCGCAACATTGATCATGGCTTCTGAACACAAAGCGCTAGGGACATACGCAAGTTGGTGAGGACAATCACTCGATCTTTCCCGCTTGGGAATAGCATAAAATGAGAAACTATGGATTGACGTATCAGGTACCCATTACCCCAGGGAAGATTCCTCTTCTCTCTTGCGCACACCTAACGTCCAGTCACATTTCGCGACATGGTCTCCCCGGGGTTGATTACGTGATCTTTCTGTGACTTGGTAATATTTTGCATGTGGCTTGCAGAAACTTGCATGCGCGGCTCAATAGTGCGCCAACCCGTTTCAGCTGAACCAACACACCAAGAGTCAGCCTGAGGTCCCCATCCCCTTTTTTGCCTTTCACCGAAACCAACAACTTTCACTTTCTTATTGCATTTCCCCTACCATCAGAAAAGCATAAGAACCGAGGTACAGAAGCGGCATTATAGGCTACAACTGTAACCTGATCATTGCCCACCACTTTTAAAGCCCCCCCTCTCTCTCGGCATCAATTCATGGAACATCTCAGCCGCCCGAGGGCCGACTTGGCACGAGTCGTCGGCGACGATGTAGTAACACAAAATTATGCCCATTCATTCAAGATTCGCTATTTATACGATAAGAATTTCGAATATGACGGTTCTCGATTCTCTGACTTTGCAGAAAAGTTCATTGAGACTGGTGGTAAAGCAACTAGACTCGCACCATATCTTCAGGCATGGCTTTTCTTCGGCCTCATGAAGGAGGTATTCGGGCACATCTGTGGCATCGAATTCGACTGGCGGGACTCTATCCAAGCGGAGGAGGGCCGTGACTACGCCGTGGTAACTACCCTGAAGCTTGAAATGCTCATATATCTTTGGCTTGCTCGCGAGGCCGATGAACCAGCCGCCGAGAAGTTTGAGCGCCTGGATCAGATTGTGCGTGTACTAGTGATAGCCGATGACGTCGTGTCTAAAACGAGACACCTGCCTTTAGCTATTACTGCCGAGACGAATCTGGACAACCCTGGGGCACCTGGATACCCTACCATGGCGGCGGTACTTCTCTCCATTAAAATTCTCGGAATGACTCTTTGCGAAGCACTACCGACGGTATACAGCAATTTCGTTCCCATTGCTGGCGCTGATAGCGAACCACTATTTCGCGTTGACAAAGCAAGCACCCATGAAAGACTTCTTAACAAGATAGCGTTCCGAAGCTCCTATCATAGCGACCCGATTATCTCCCAGCTCCTGGAGAGGGCCGGCTACTGCCCATATCAAGTGGAAACCTGTGATAGGGAATACATATCACAAGGCAACTTGGGTCTTCGCTGGTACCTCACCTTTCTCGATCGTCGAGGTATTCCTGGAGATCACACAAAGTGTACTACGGAGAAGTGCGTCGGGTATCAGATGGACGAGTCAACGTACGTGACGAAGCACCTTTATGACCGGGACTGCGACTGCGAACTTGTCTCGCTTAGCCACGGTTTAGAAGTTAACCTGGTACTCTCCTGTGTCCGGCGAGGCGGTACCCCCTTGATTCGGGTCGACTGGCCCGTTGTTCGCATCTTTCAGATGGGCGTGGATGAAGGTCCCACGCCCCCATACGTCGCTATATCCCACGTTTGGTCTGAGGGGATGGGGAATCCAAGCGAGAATGCACTCCCCCTATGCCAGCTGAGTAACTTGCAGTTTTCGGCAAGCAAGTCGTGCCCCGAAATTGACCACGTTCACTTTTGGATCGACACACTCTGCATACCATTTGGCCACGAGGAGGAACGGAGGCAGGAAATCAAGAAAATGGCTAGCATCTACTCGGGCGCCGAGAAGGTCGTGGTTCTCGACAAGTCGCTTATGAGGACGTTCAGCAATACTCAACGCGAGGAGGTCCTGATACGAATTTGGAGGTCACCTTGGGCGTCTAGACTATGGACCCTACAGGAGGGTCGCCTTTCAAAGTCTCTCTCCTTCTCCTTTGCCGACAAATTCTACGAGTTGAAGCACGTCGGCCTAGAGATGGAAATGTCCTGGCATAAAGCTCTGTACTATCATACAGACATCCCTACGTGGACGGACAGGTATGAGAAGTTACGAGATCCAGCGTGCTATAGAATGATAGAGCTTGGCGCCAAACTCGAAGATCCTGCGAGTATAGAGGCTTGGGGGAAGATTCAAAAACTACCGCCTCTTCCGCTCGCAGGTGACCGTAGCCTAAATAAGTATCTGCGAGCCCTACAAGGTTTATGGCAGACTTTGACCCTAGGACTGAGCCTAGAAAAGCCAGTGAGTGCGTCGGAGACACCCATCGCTCATGCGGACGAGGCTCCGCCAAGTTCGTTCGTCTCAAGAGTCGACCAATACAACAAATTCCGCTTCTTCCGAGTCATGGCGTATTCCTCACTGCATTCATTCGGAAGTCTTCCTCCTTCACATCGCTACAGCAATAATCTTACTCCAGCTGAGTTATTTCGGTTAGTGTTTACCAGTCTTACATCGCGAAACCTTACACGGCTAGAGGATGAGGCAGTCTGTTTGGCAACCACTCTTGGCATGCATATCGACACCATTTTAAGAGAGAGCTCTCTTGAAGAGTGGATACGCATACTTCTCACCTCCATCGGCACTCTGCCGTTGAGCATCCTGTTTATCAACAGTGAGAGACTGCGCGGCGATAATTGCAGATGGATTCCCCGAACATTGCTTCGTAGAGGCGCCAAAGCTGTTGAAGGTTTCTGCCAGTGCCAGCCGGATGGCCGACTGCTGTACCAGGGCCCAGCACTCGTCAGCACGCGGTCATTCGCCATAAACAAGACAGGAACTTACTTCACCATTGAAGTTGTAAATGGAAAACGGTACTTTATCGGAATCGAGCCCCAACCTGGGCTTGAGATCGAAGACGAAGAGAAGAGGTATATCATTATTCCTAGCAAGCCATCGCTAGCTAGGGATCATGTACCTCAAGAAGCAGTTATTCTCAGTCTGTCGCCAGATCAAGGGGTGCAGAGTTCACATTCAGAACGGTCAGAAATCGAAACACAATTTGAGTTCACAGCATGGTTGTTTGACTTAGTCCTGCCAGGCGCTAAAGTTCTGGTTACTGGTGGGGAAGTTGGTCAATATCATATCTGGCAACCTCCCAAGGAGCATCGGTGGCAGCTAGATGCAGAAGCAATTGATATCATCCCGTGCAATCTACTTACTGGGGAGAGTAAGATACTTATTGGGTGAGTATTCTAAGAGGATAGAGACGTATATTAAGAGGCATTCTAAGAAAGTGCTGGAGCTGCTGCCCACAAATGAAGCTCATGCCAGAAAGGCGGACGATGTTTGATTAACTCGTTGTTATTTCTCTCATAGATTGGATTCTTTTGGCTGTTTATTAGCCTTAAGAGCGGCAAAGACATGCCAGTCATGAGGCCTTAGGTCTCAGAAAACCCAGAGCAGTGGTGTAGCTTATCAAGACGACGGGCTGGTTTCCACTACCCACTGGTCCGAGATGGGGATTTTCAGTGCCAGGCAGTGGATGTGACTGCGGTGAAATGATTGGTTGATAGTGGGCACAGGCTCATTTTCTCCCCTGACCGCGATGTCTGGAGCCGAGAGCCAAAGTATGTACTGCTTATCTACAACAACGACACCAATATATAAAGCCCACAAACAAAGTAGCACAATATAGCAAGGGCAGAAGATTAGCATGAACTCACCTTCCATCATGTTCTCGAGCATAAACATCGCCATGCTTGCTCACCACCAGCCTCATCTTATGCTCTACAGTAACCCCGTTGAACCTCACTCAGATGTTTGATTTCGCTACTCTATATCACATTTCGAAAGTTTTCGCACATTTAAATAATGCGTGTCTGTCGGTTATGATTTTTCTCCGTGCTATGGGATGACGCTTGGTAACGCTCCAGATGCTGTCGGAAAATTATGGAGACCCGAAGCTTTACATATGTCAATAGAGAAGCCGGCTACAAGAACGACTACATAAGTATCACCTCTCTGGAGAAATTGAAAAATAGAAGAGGGACGCTGGGCAATAGGCCGAGGCGGTTGCATGCCAAAATTAGGTCACATAAGCCCTAAACCTGAACGTTAAGCTTGATTACTGGCAGAGTGTTCAAAGTAGACACGGAAAAGCCCCAAAAGAATGCACAAGGCATGGTTATTCCTTAGGTGACAGCCACTTGCAGATGACGAATTTACGCCTTGATGAGTTGTCATTGTTTTTTCTCACGAAGCAAATACAGCCAAGACGCGGCTTGTAATCGAACCATTCACCGAGCAGTGTCTCTCTTTGGTGGGATGGGCGAGACCTCCTGCCCTGGCCAGTACCCCTACAGGCAGTACAGTCCCCAGGGGTTACAAATGTCAGATTCCGCACTTTATCTTTGTATCTCGCCCTATAGCGGAACAGAAATAGTTGCTTCTTATTGGCTATAAGTCTGACTAATTAGTCACATATGCATATTGATAGCAATATGGTATCCACAACATTCCCACAGTGGCAAAGTACCGATGCTGACATTTATAGCCCCTGGGGGCTATATCAACCCCTCAATCCTCGATATGCCATTGGATGCTGTCCGTACCATATGATCAGCGATTCTATTGTAAGCCATCCTCTTATTGGTCCTCACACCGAGGGTGTTTTCGTCCAGAGGACAAGTGGTGGGGGGATGCTGATCATGCAAGACTAGACATAAAATACAGCGAACCGCCCTTCAAATGCAATGCCCAATAAGTCATTCATACCCCAAGGGTCAGGTCTGCAGTACATTCGTTCTGCAATTTTAGTAAGCGGCTAATTTTCGATTTTATGTTAGAGTCGTTCTTTCGTTTCTCTGATAAATTGAATCTACCGCTTTGGTTTCCAAAACACTCTTTTTTCCTTCACAATGCCGAGGCAATGGACATTACTCGCAAGTCAAACACAGGCGCTACATGGCGTTGGCCGAAGAGGGTCTTACCCGTTGCTACGACCATTCTCTAGGCCACCATTCCCGCAGACCTCATCGATGAACGCACGCTTCAAAAACATACCTCCACAGATAATGAATGGATTGACCCACGCGCGCCAATTCTCCCACGATAGACGATTTACTGCTCTGCGTTTCAGAGTCCCGCGGATCGCCGGAATGAGACTGGTTGTGGCTTTTATTACTTTCTCATTACTAGGTACATACGTTTTTGAGCCACTCAGAGATCAAGGTATATTTGCGGACATTGTCGACTCTACCATTTTCCGTATAATACCACCGAAGCTAGTTAAGCCTCCAAATGATGCCAATGACACGATCTACAAGCCAATGACCCGGGAGAAGGAGATCCGACTTCTTATACTTGAGCCAGGGGCTCCTGGCGAAGAACTCAAGTGTCGTCTTATTCATGCTGAACTTTCCTGGAACACCAGGTACGAAGCTCTTTCGTATCACTGGGGGATGGAACTGTTACTTGCCCCATAAACTGCTCAGGACATACTGAGGTCATTTATACCAACCTTCATGATGCCTTATCCGACTTGCGCCTTCCAGACCGCGAGCGCGTTCTTTGGACGGACCGGCTCTGTATCAATCAATCTGATGATAAGGAGACAACATCTCAGATGAAGCTTATGGGCGAGATCTACTCTCAAGCCTCACAAGTGCTCATATACCTTGGCAAAATGGACCCCTCCGTCGAAGGTGCCGTAGAAGCCATCCGTCGGGCCGATTTGGAATGGAGATGTTTGGGATCGAAGGATCCTCTCCGGTCCTATTACTTTTTATGGTGCTTTTTGACAAAAGATGAAATCAACTGGACTCCAATCATCAACCTACTCCGCCGTCCTTGGTTTCAGCGCACTTGGGTCTTCCAAGTGGCCGTGCTGGCGAAGCGCGGGCAAGTCATCATTGAGAAGCAGTCCATTCCGTGGCCGGTATTTGAGAGGTCGGTGGAGTACATGACCGCGCACAAGAAAGTCTATAAGGATATTTCCGCCTATCAGTCGCTGGACACCACCATTTCGGGTATATCGCTGATATCTTCAGCAAGATCAGTCCTTCACCACAAGTGGAAGGTCTTTTCCCCACGATCGTGGTTTTACCATGAACCGCAAGACATCTTGAAGCTTCTTGACTTGATCCTCGACAGCCGTTCATTTTTGGTCACAAGATCTGAGGACAAGATTTTCGGCATGCTTGGTGTGACGACCCAGGACATAAGAAGCAACTATCTTAGAAAGGATTCAACCCTATCACCTGGAGATTTATTCCGTAATTTTGTTCTCTGGGATATTTTAGAGAACAATAGCCTCCGAGCTCTTGGCAGCAGCTCAGATAAACCTGGTAGTCAGTACTCTTCGCCTTCTTGGGTGCCGGACTTTGAACGGCTTGATCCGCAAAGCAGCCTCACCGGAACCAAAAACCAGGTAAACTTCAACGCAAGTGCAAGTCTGCCTAAGCAGGTATGGACATCCGACAACGAGACTGTTCTCCACGTGAAGGGCAAAATCGTCGACACGCTCCACACAATCGGAAACGAGTCACCTGCCACACCAGACACTTTTGCCGGCGAAAATGCCCATGCCTATAACTTCGAACCCATGAGCCATCTGGGTATCAACAAGCACATGATCGAAGAGGCGAAGAACATCTGGTTGGCGGCGACAGAAAGATTGGCCCAATGCCGTGACCCCTTCATAACCCATGTTGTCAAGCGTACATTTCCCACAACACCAGTTGGGAAGATTAGCTGGGCACCTTTCTTGCGGACTCTGGTCTGTAATCGAACCCTGGATGGAAAACAGGCCCTTCGAGATTTCATCCTCGACGATGTTGCATCATTTGTCCGTCAAACTCTTGAAGTAGATGTTGTCCCAGAGTATCTTTTGCAAAGGGATCGGTCGAAGGGAATCAAAGGCCTTGAAGCCTTTACCAGCCTAACAGCGTCACGCCGCTTTGCTGCAACCGATATTGGGTTAGTAGGCTATGTCCCAATGAGGGCTCAGAAGGGAGACTTGGTATGTATCTTTTATGGGTCTGAAGTGCCCTTTGTGGTAAGAAAAGAAGCTAAGGGCAAATACTCACTTGTGGGGGAGTGCTATATCCATGGTATTATGGAAGGGGAAGCAATAAGGTTCGAAACCCCTAGGCATAAGGAGGAAGTGTTTTCTTTAGCTTAGATAGTCTGATTCAGAAGTTACCTCCATGTCAGACAGTCTCAATCTCGCGCCTGTTAACTGTATAGTTAGACGAGAACTAATTCGAGCGTGAACCACATAATGGCTTATATTACGTTTTTGAGAAGCTGCGTTAGTTCAGATTGACCAACTAAACAAGACTCTCATCTTACAATATTTCAAAACCTCAACACTTTTCAGCAAGAGTAGCACTCTATCAGATGTGCAGTGTGTCATTTGGGGGCAAATTGAGAATCATGGCAAATAACATATAGCAGAATTAAACAAATTGGCGCCATTCCGCTAAGGCAGTCAACCGCAAGAAGACCCAAGGCCAGGCACTTTCGTAGATTGGCCTTTTACACTCCACAATGACCTGATACGCCAGAAAAGGATAAGGTAGCTTGCCAAGAACTAGTTAAGAAACGCTACATCGCGTCTATATTGCATGAAACAGATTCTCGCTTCCAAAGATTGCCAATTTGCAAACGCTGGGATATAAAATAAACCTCGTTTCCTAGTTGCTAGAAATCAAGCTATGTCAGGATTTGTTTCTGCTCTTTGGCCGTAAGACGACATACGACTGCTGGATGCATTTAGCTCCCGAGCAAAAGCTAACACATTTAGCTCTTCTACATCAACTTTGAACCTATATACTTCCCTTAGATATTATACGAGATTCTGCAGCTCGAGGAAAAGGCTCTTGCCATCTGTGCAAAGCTACTAATACCTGGACCTGTCTAGATAATCTTACAAGGCTAGAGACACCTCTAGCTTTAAAGTCTAAAGCTTAGATATCTACCGCCTATGGCTCTTCTAGTGTCTCGGAGAGTTAAATTCGATCTACGACGGTACTTTTGATACGGAGATATTGGCTAGTAATGATTAACGTTTCGACTTTTTAACTGCTTCGGGTCTGCAAAATATTATCATATTGCGCCTCCTGAGATATATACAGCTCTTTGGTAGTGGTGGAATAGTCTTTATATTGCAACCTAAATGGGCCTGAATTCTTAGTTAAGCGGCTATCTTACAGATCGACTTGAGTCTGTCAGCGGGCTATTACCAGCCTTTGAAACGTAATCACCTTATACGAACTACTTTTTTTGCTTTCTCTGCTCCTCTATCTCGCTGTTTTCATCCACCAGATTCTGTGTTCCGGGCATTGAATTTATATAGAATAAGTGTCTTACACTACCTCCCAGAAGAACTCGAAACCTAGCCTTTTTGCATATACAGGACGGTCATTGATGTTCAATTAACTACTATACAATACCGAAACCTGATTTCCGGCAGAGCCCATAGCAGGTTTTACATCATCCAGAGATCGGGATTCCAGAACGGAATTTACAAAAATCATATCAGTAATGGTCTCCGGAGCCCAGAGGTACAGGCAATCATTGCCGGAGTCCGGAATACCGATTTCGAACCGCCAAGCGCGGAGTACCCAGCAGGAATTGCCGAACTCTCATTCCCAGATCGTGGGGTTCCACATAGTCGTCACCTAAGGTCGGAGTCAAACGCGGCGCATTTCCAGCATTTGCTTCTCAAGATACTGAAACCAAAGATTCGTTACTCTGCTACCGCTCGGGCGTGAGACAAGTGGACGCTGCAAGGAACATGGCATCACGACCTGACGGCAGCCGATTTAGTTGCTGTGGAACCGAAGGGTTGTTTTCATGTGGAAATGGAATTAACGCTCAAAGGGCGTTTGCCACCCTACACAAATTTTCCGACGCACGGAATTTGTATTCCGGAAATCCGGACTGACACTCCACCAAGTCAATCAGATCAGACCAAGTCGCTCAATGCTTCAGCGCTGATGTTGGTGCTTTATGCTGTGAAGACACAGAACATAAATATCCCTCACTGATCAAAGATGTTGAGCTTGTCGATGACCCGAGTGAAACCACTTCCCCGGAACCAGCATCTTTTACGTCGTGGGGGGGGGATATTCCTCTGAGATAATTGCTCAGTAAGTTAAGATAAGACTTAAATGGCCTTTGATACCACCAGCACGTAGTTGACACGCCATTTAAAAAGGCTTAGCATTAAAACCAACAAAAGCACTACCCTGATTGACTTCAATGGTCCATTTAAGGTGGCGTATTCATGTCGGGCATTTTTAAGGTGTATGGACAATTCATTCCAATGGTACTCACCTAAACACTCAAAATTATTCAAAACCGCGCAGCCCGTATCGAATTGAATGGCAAACTCATCAACCTATGCTGTTCCTGTGGTGGCCTTCACATCGCATTAAAGTACGCATAAGAGTAAGGCGAAGTGTAGTCGAAGTTGCGTGTGGTTGTGGCCCATGCACATTCCATCTTATCATACTTGTCTTATCTTATCGCACTTGAACCATTTCATCTTAGCCAATTCAACGTCTCTTTTAAGAGACGAGGCTGGGTCGACCTCTTTTGGCGAAGGGAATGACGTCACAGTCCATTGCATTGTAAATAGATTTGTTGACTTTCAGCCCGCATCGACCATTCAGTCCGTTCACTTGATTGGTCTGTAGACCGCGATGATTGTGAGCGCCTTCTGAAGATCAAAACCGCCCTGTTAAAGGACTTTTCCATAACATAGCTCTGGGGTACATTTATAGGTTTGATTGAGTCGGACTTTTGAAGAAGGCTCTGAATAGATATAGAATATAGTTTGCAGGTGACTGCTAGCAGCCTCTGTAAAAGATTTGTCACTAGTCCGATATAGCGTAGCTGTATGCAAATCTGTTCAATCTGCGACTCTCAGGTTGTGAGTTCAAAAGACAGCTTTACCTGATGTGGAGGCTACTGTAGGAAGCCTGACTACGGCACTAGGAGAAGATTGTCTCTCTAAACTCGCAGCCGCCTGTAAGGCCAAGGTGGATAATTGGGGCCCCGATGTCGTCGAATCGGTCTACCCCTGCTCCCCGTTACAACAAGGCATTTTCCTCAGCCAAGGCAAGGATGACGCAGCATACGTGGTATCGGGCATCTGGAAGGTGTCTCCTGCAGACGGAGGATCTTCAGTTGACCTGGGACGACTACAAAACGCCTGGCACCGTTCCGTCCAATATCACTAGGCCCTGCGTATAGCCTTCCGCGAGAGCGGCAGGAATGACGGTATTTACGCCAAAGCTGTCCTCGGAGAGACGGTAACAGCAGCTCAGCCTACGATGGAAGGCCGAAGATATGATGGTCCCGATGCCCTCGAGTTCCTCCACTCATCGTTCTTGTGGACGCGGGGGTAGAAGTGATATTTGCCGCTGAGACCTGTGGCTGAGAGCTTAATCCAGCCGAGAGAACCTAGTGGTCGCGGGGGCAGATGACAGGGTGAGGTCGCTGAACAAGATCGCGCGGCTCATCCCAGGCATTGAGGCCATGCGCCAGCTCGGCGGAACCCACGGCGTGTCCATTTCCAACTCCTTCCAGGGGGGGTGGGCATTCGTCTTGCGTCCCTTACGGGCTCTGAAGACGTCTGTTTCGGTTATCTCACTTCAGGACGCAATTTTTCTGTAGACCGCATCGACGAGATTGTCGGTCCTCTTATCAGCATGCTTGTGTCTAGTACAGACTCCAGCATGGGTAATGGTGCCGCCTCCGCACTCGAGCTGCTACAGGCAATGAATCGTACCTACATTGACAGCCTTCCTCATCAACACTGCTCATTGGCCGACAAACATATCCCGCGCAGACAAAACAGTAGACCTCGTCTCCTACTGCTCCGAGGGCAAGAGTAAAAGATTCACTTTCGTGCGGCGTAAGGACACTCAGGTCAAGGCGCGAGGCCAACGGATCGAACTGGACGAAATGTACCAGCGCATCACCAGGAACCTAGCTGACAACGACCCAGAGGCCGGACCTGAGAGCGCCCACAGCCCCGTAGAGCAGATCATCAGCGAGGCAGTGGCTTGGGTCATCAACCTGCCTGGCCAGGTCTCCATGCGCCACTCATTCATCGGCATGGGAGGCGATTCCATCACGGCTATGCAGGCCATGGCCCTCTGTCGACGACGAGGCGTCTCCCGACCTGTGCAGGACATATTCAAGAGCGCCAACATCACGGTCATGGCGGCCAAGGCACAGCACCTCAGTTCCTGCGATGACTCAGCCAATGATGAGGATGAACTTGCACCCTTCCTCCTCTCGCCCATCCAGAAACTCCATCTCGAGCAATTCCCCCATGGTGAGAACCACTACAATCATAGTATGCTCCTCAAGCTACGGCGTCCTACATCTGAGACTGTGCATCACGCTACAGAGTTTGGGGACAACCCGATTCAGTTGACTAGAGACGGCTGGATAGCAGCCATCAGAGGGAAATCCAGCCGAGGATGGAGGGGAACAAGACAACTCTATGATGTTTCAAGTTCATCACCTATTTATGATTAAAAGTGAAAGAATAATGGAAACTTGACAGACTAAGTCAACTATAATACAGTCTTCAGCGTGGTCGTTGATCGAGTACAAAGCCTTTACCGTGTCCCAAACTAGGCACGGATCATCGAGATAGAGTATATTGCGGTTTCAATTGATCAATCTTCTTCGACTTCCTCCTTCACGACAGCGTCTTGTTTCTTCCGCAGCATCTTGTCGTCGATGAACTTATACACCTCGTCTGATCCTTCTTCTATTTTCTGAATTTGCACCATCGCTTTGGCTGTGATTGGATTGTCATGCTGTACCAAGAACTTGATATGTCCCGCCCAATGAGCTTTGAGACAGCCACGTCTGTCATATGGGTTGGCATCCTGCATCCAGCGGCACCAGAGACGCGCAACTTTTCGCACTCTTTCCAAGTCGACTTTAAACCACTCAATATGGGCTTTGCGATGATGCTCGCACCATCTCTGTGCATACCAGCATCCCACGAGCTCGAAGTGTGTTAACAGCTCGACACGTTCTGGATGTCGCACGCCGGAAAGAGAGTCGAGGAGTTTTGGATAACCATTGCCACATTCATTCCATTCAAGCAGTCGAGTATCTATCTCCCGGCTGGTGTACCCTATCTTGATCATGCCATCGAAGGCATCGTCTGCATGGGTGTAAAAATACAAAGATCCAGTTTTTCTTGCCCGAGTATCAACAACTGATTGCAGTTTTGAGAGCAATGTTTCCTCTTCTAGAACCTGATGTTTGGCAAACGCGATGGGAACTGACGTTTTCGAGTCCTCCGTCTTCACGCTTAGGTTTCTTCCGTGAGTCGTAAGACCTGAGGCGTTTCGTATCTCATTTTGCCATCGATTGGCCAATTCATGTGCTAGACCGCTTCCCCATATTTTATTACGGTGGTGGCGAGCGCAGCAACAATCCTCAGCAATTGCCGCCAAGTCTTGAAGCGTTGATGTCGCCGCGAGGCATGATTCCCAAACACCTTTCACCCGCTGAAGCGCTCTTTGGTTATCTTTTGGCGTGGTCTTAACCAAACAGGATCTCTTTTTGTGAGGTAAATACCAAATACATTGAAATCGGCTGTTTGCCAAATATGAGGCGGTGTCCGTGAAAGATGGCAATTGGTGAACAGTAGGCATCGCTGTCATTTTGCCTAGCCTGTGGACGCCACAATGTCGGTTTTCGACTCCGGAACTTTAGATCGCCGATCGTATGGACGAGTTCACGATCTGAAACAAAAGGCGTTAGCATTACGTCGCACAGGATCTTAATTAGTGCAGTCTTGGCTGACCTGGTAGAAATCCGCGGCGCTCAGCGTAAAGAGGTTCTCAATTTGTGCTTGCATTTGTTGCTAGTTTAGTGTGAGGAGGACGTGAGGAGCACATATGAGGACTCCTTGTTTATAAAGAGGTGGCGGAGTTTGATGGCAAACACGCCAGGGAGTCATCGACTGGGCCGGTGGCCGAAACAACCAATCAGGTGCTTCTGCGTGGCACATCTAGCTTGGCGGCACAACCATCTTTCATTCGGTCACAACCCAACGAGATGAGACGGGCGAGTCGCTTAAGCGCTGACACCAAGCCCAGCTCGATCTTCAGTTCAAGTCAATTTGGTGATTGACCCCACTTTGGACCAGCAATTGGGGCAAATTGGGTCGGGCCGGGCCTGGCGCGGCCCAGTAATGAGCTGCAACCCCAGCGACAGCGACATCTCCTGTGCCGCGCCAGCCCCCGTCGTTATGACCCCAATCACCCCAATCACGTCAATCGCCAGTAGCATACGCCGGTGCACTTTGTCGTGCACTTCGTATTGCACGTCATCAATGGCCTGCTGGCGATCCCTATCGCGAGATGTGGCGTGTAAGAGCCGTCCAGCCTGCGCCCGGCGCATCGAAGATATCCAAATGGGTTGATGCATTTCTGGCAACGTTGGCTGACAAAATACCACATCCTGTCGGTTTCACCCGCCTTGTCTGCTGCAGTACTCGTGTGAGGTAACACATGAAGGTGCTGTTGTGGCTGCAGCCGGTCAAACAAGCCGCCAATGGGGCTTCAACAAGGGTTTTCCATCAGAACCAAAAACCGCACAATGAATCGACGCGGTTTTCTCTTTCTCCAGAAAGGAGAATCCATCAAAGTCTATGGTCTCTGAGCTTTAGAAGTTGGCTAAGGGCATCTGAACGATGGTATAATTGTGAGGGCAATGATTTCTGAACCAAGCCATTATCTGACAATTCTCTTCCATTTTAGAAATTCTTTTCTACTTATGCCATACACTAATTAAGCTGTATTTAAAATTATAGCCACTATAGGCTGAGTTTCGATATCTTAAAGCTATTTAAATATTGCGATTTAAGATGAAAATTAGTGTTGCACTTACTTGTTTGTTACACTTGCTTACCAGGTACGTTATTGTTAATTCTGATATTTTAGTTAGCTACAACCCCTCCCTTGATTGACATTACGTTGATCGCTGCCCTGCTCAGCGACATGTTCGGATAATAGCGACAACGTTCGGAAAAAGCCTGGTTTTGTGGCCAGGCAAGTAGGGTAGATTGGAGATTGGAATAGCTTGGAGAAGATAATGATGCGAAGTTCTTGCAGGACTCGGAAGAGCGTACTCTTCGCCTGTGGGTCAGCTTTAGAGGGTAGTTGGTTCGCAGTATTCGAGTGCAATATTGGGGCCATGATGTATGTGCTTGGTGAATGGTTGTTTAAGAATCCCTTTTTTTTTTTTGTGTTTTTTGTACACGGGGAGGTACAGGGGAAAATGAAAGACGGCTGAAGTTTCTTCACTTTGGCACAACTTCACGACAATTTCATTGATTGACCCATCGATGCATCACGTGGCTCGGGCATGGGTACCGCCAGCCCAAGACGAGAAGCCGGCCAAAGAACTCCTGCTTCTATAAAGATCATTGATTCGATTATTTGCCTTTGGTTTCTGAGCTTTCAAATGGGCAAACGGTGAGAGGGGTAATCCCTGTTGACCAACACATGGACAGCATTGGTCACACAAGATTGGTCACAAATATGCGGTCACCTGTGGGAGGCCAACCATTGCGATGGCCTGACGAGGCATTTTGGGTGTCTATTGTTTTCACCTGCGGCCCGCCAAATCATCATTTAAGACGTAGCTCACGACCTAAGCCTCGAGCTGTACTCTCAATCACCATTTCAACCAACGCAGCCTCAACTGATCAACTCTCAATCCCAACATGGATATCAAAGATGTCTCAAACGAGAGTAAGTACATCGGCTATCTGAAGCAACTTCAGGGCGCTGCAGAGCGAGCAGCCCGAAGAAAGGGCCAAGCCGTGCGAGATCACCCCCCTTCTCAACAACTCGTCTCGTCCTTCTTGATGAAACTCATGGCCGCCTCATATGGCCCTCGGTCGGACGAAAACACAATCGCTACCACGCAGGTCCCAGCGCCTTATCCACCTTGCATTGATTCCGTCAACGACCTGGAACCCATCATGATCTCCGACATGAGACTCGAAACCCATCATCGAGGGAAGAAGGTCATGCTGCGCGTCCTCACGCCCCCGGACCGCATGACGGCTGTGATGGCCATTGTGGAGGATGAGAAGGGAATCGCTGTGTTGCTCCAGCTCTATCACCAACCTGAAGAGACCATCGTTCCTACCACTGAGATCCTCAACCCAAACATGGTCTGCATCCTCAAAGATCCCTTCTTCAAATGCGCCACGGACGGTACATACTCTCTGAGAGTCGACCACCCTAGCGATATTATCCGCCTGGACGGAGCTGACGATCGCATTCCCTCACACTGGAGGCCATCGACGGTGATCTCAGGCGAGAACAGCACAGACCTTCGAAAGCAAGGGAACGACGCTGTACAGGCCAAGAAATGGGCGGAAGCACTGCGACTGTATGTTTCTCACCTCGGCTTGTCTGACTCTGAAGATCAGGCTAAGCAGTTGGGCAGCCGAGAGCACATAACTGACGGCCATCTAGGTACTCTTCAGCTATTCGAGCGGGTCGAAATTTGGAAGAGAGACAGCTCGCTTTCCTCAACCGCTCACTTGTAAACCTGAACATGGACCGACCGAAGCAGGCCTTGTTGGATGCCGAGAAAGCCACCAATCCTGCGATGCCATCCGAAAAATCTCTCTTCCGCAAGTCTCGGGCATTATATGAGCTCGGCGACTATCAGCAGAGTCTCGAGATGCTGGAAAAACTCACTCAGTTGTTCCCTGAAAACAAGGCAGCCAGCTCCGAGAAAGATCGGCTCAACGAGCGCCTCAACGAACAGCGGACAGGCGAGTACAAATTCAAGCACATGTACAAGCAGGCGGAAAAGACACCTCCCTTCATCGACTGTGCCACCTTCTCCGCTCCTGTAGAGATTCGCGAGTCGCCTGGCCGGGGTAAAGGGCTCTTCACCACCAAGGCGGTCTCAGCGGGGGAGCTTCTGCTCTGCGAAAAGGCATTCTCCTACAGCTTTGCCGGCGATGAACAATCCACAAAACAGACCAAAATTCTAATGAATCTTGCCACCAAGAGGGTGGTAGTGGGTGGCCAAGCACGTCTCTTGTCCCTAATTGTACAGAAACTGTACCACAACTCATCGTTGTCCGCCGACTTTGGAGACCTTCACCACGCCGATTACCTAAAGGCTACGGTCTTGGAGACTGACGGAACCCCAGTAGTCGATTCGTGAGTTGTCTTCTGCCACTTTGACTGGTAAAGCAGTTGAGCCAGGCGGCTAACCGAGACTCAGATTCCTGGTAGAAAAGATTGTCTCCCTTAATTGTTTTGGAGCTCCGAGGACGAGCCGCGAGTCATTCCTCAAGGCAACATCCAGCAGCAGAGATATGACGGGTGGCGAAGACTTCAAGTACACAACCTCGGGCATTTGGCTCCTCGCTTCCCGTATTAACCATTCCTGCGTGGGCAACTGTCGACGCTCCTTCATCGGAGACATGCAAATCGTGCGCGCGACGAGGGATCTCCCTGCTGGCACTGAACTCTTTTTCTGCTATCGTCTTCCCGTGCCCTTCGAATCTTACCAAGAGACCCAAAAGGGCTTGAATCACTGGGGGTTCACGTGCGACTGCGGGCTGTGTTTGCGTAAAAAAGTCACATCTAGGTCCGTCCTCCAGAGACGCAAGGTGCTTGCCGACGACCTCCAGAGGCTTCTTGATCACCCTGGCTCCGGTTACGAAGCCAAAGCAAGTCGGCTCGTGAAGGCTCTCGAGAAAACCTACCCGGCAAACAACGACTGCGCCATTCGGCTAGAGCTCTGGGGACCCTACTTCGTCTTCGGCGCCTACCTCCTGAAGAATAACCAGCTGAATATTGCGGCCAAGATGATTCTCAAGGGTCTCGAGGCTCTGGGACACAGCATCATTGCATGTCCACCCAATGACATTGCGGATCGGCCGCGACTCCAAGTTGAACGATGGGGGGTGGCGAATGACGCTGTGCCATGGTTATTCAACAACCTGGCGAATGTGTATCGCCAACTTGCTCCTGAACTATGCTTGGCAGCAGAGCATTACGTTGAAGTGTCTTATACCATGGTTGTGGGTGAGAAGGAAACCTGGCCCGAGGTGTTTTCGAGTTCTTTGTGATGGATTTAAATGCTTAATTCATTGGCTGTTAAGATTTATGCTATTCTTCATAATTAATACCTACATCTAGGATCATCTTTTACTCAGTCCGACCATCTTCCTCAGTCGTACCAAGCCGCCGAGCCTCTGGTTGGCCATTGTCCTCCATAATCTTCTCCATGCGACGAGCTACCTGTGTGGCCTCGTAACCAACGCTGTCGTTACTATCATCAGACCCAAGCTCTCGAAACCGCCTCAGCTAAAACCGCCATCTGTCCATGCAAAGTCCAGGTTGTCCTCCAGTTCCAATGTACAGTGGACCCGGTGCCGTCGCTGCCAGCCCCCCCCCACATCGAGGTTATCGCCCTTGCGAGCGTCCTTGAAGAGCTTGACACCGCCTGTGAGGATCCAGTTGTTGGCAGTCCTAAGCTTGAAGTCTCGCGTTGGCACGGATGGGGGGATCTCTTTCTCTAGAGCTTTTGGAATCTCGATAATGGCATAAAGAGAGCATTCCACGAGGCCTTTTTTCGTGATTCGACCCGCAAAAGCATTCAGACTGACCCAGGCAGACGCATCCTCTATATTGGCTGCGTCCTTTCTGGAACCTTGCATTGGGTCTGTCAAACCGTTGGTTAGCTTGGAAATATGAGCGGCGTAATAAAAATGGTTGGAAAACTCAGAGTAACGAACCAGACCAGGCTTCACGTATGGAAGAAGAGAGCAACGGGAAGTCTCTCTCCAGAGTCGTCTTTCCTTCTGTCACATTGGTCAGAACCTATCGTTCCACTCGGCATCCTCAGCAAACTTCAATGTCACGTACTCCCCATAGATCAACTGTAGTCTTGGCTCTCAATCGTAGAATCCCGAGGACGGAGACGATCCGGTCCCGGCCGGGATCGTCGTATGGTATAATGCGGACGACACAGAGAAGTATTTCGCACATACTCATAAGGAAAGACTCCGCATCCTCAAGGTTATCTGTGCACAACTCGTCAATCTTATATGCGGTAGCTCCAACGAACTACAAGTCTGCCGCAAAGGGTACTAGATGCCTTTTCCCTTTGTATTATAATTAATCTATTTTGTAAGTGAGATAGCTGCAGGCTAGACAATACAATAAAGAATACAGTATATAAAGCTATAGAGATCAGTATCATCTTTCATATGTTCAGACTGCCATACCACTCCAACGGATAAGAGCCATACATAACATATTTATGTACACAATGCACTAATATATCCTTTCTCAAATGTTCCTAGATGGCTGTGTCGGGCGTAAGCCAGATCCTTGCAATGCCTCATTGCTATTATTTGAGCCATTTCCTGCACCCAAATCAGCCATAGAAATTCCTGGCGAATGTAGAAGCGAAAAACGACGTCCATTAATCCCATCACTTATGCTTTCCTGTGATGAATGGTTGCTAAGAAAGTCTTTGGCTCGTTGGAGCGCATGGGAATAGGCGCCTATGCTGGCTTTTTTAGAAAGCCAGTCCCAGGCTCCAAACATGGAAAGAAACGCCCCAATCAGCTTCAAGGTCAGTGGACCCCAGACAGACACCGCAACGAACTGGCCAAAACTCCATGAGTACTCACCACCATTAAGTTCCTTGATCCGGTTAAATGTGGCCACCACATCAACCAGCCCAACGACTAATGGAGCAAATCGAGCAAGAAGAAATAGATAAAAGGCGAATAAACACCAACGGTATTTTGAAGAGTTAGGCTGCCATTTGCTGACAAGGCGCATAATAATGCCTTCTATTGAAACCCAGATGCAAAGGACATAGACAGCATAAACCATGTGCTTTGTAAGAGTAAAGGTCTGCTGGGTCTCGGTCAATCCTTGAAACCGGGCCCCTAAGCAAAAAGACATGGGGCCTGGATTGTTTCCGCATTTCTCCAATGCAGCGTTTCTCCTAAGGTTGTCCAAAAATCCTTTAGGCTTCGCCCATGAATCTTTGGTATTAATGTAGTGGGCACGAGCGAGCATTGCCATATTGCTTATGACTAAAAAGAGAGCCTCAAACCGGTGCATACCAGATCTGCATGCGAAATAGTGGAGAACGGCCACAGAGGAAGTGCCAATGATCATCAAGCCATAGCCAATATTCCGGTTGATAGTAAAGGAGAGAAGTGTTCCAACGTTAGATAAGCCGATAGTGTTTCCATCGAAAGCGATCAGATACACAAGGCTGACTGCGAACACAAATGATCCCTGGGCCTCTTGGAGGTCGACGATGAGAGATTCAACTTTGTTTTGGAGCTTAGCACAAGGGCGTTGCGCCGAATCTGGAGAATATGTGGTCTCCTCCCTAGTTTTGATTCGGCACAGGCTGGAGAGGCAGAAGAGCGCAGATAAGAGGAAAACCAGGGCCAATAGCGTCACGTACGATACAATAATGCCAGGCCCTGCAATATCTGAATCGATGCCCAATGATGTACTCTGGCAATATGGTCCGTTGATAATACTGGCAAAGTCGAGGATGTTGTCAGCATTAATTGGTCGGCTTTTGTATGGTTCAAATTCTGGCGTACAGTTCCCGAACTTTGAATCCGTACAAGACTGCGAGAAGCACCCTCTGACCTGTGCGAAGATACCCAGCTTGTCAATGGCTCCGAAATCAGAGCCACCTAGATTGAATCTCTTGTCCATCGAAGCAACATTTCTTTCATCAAACGATTTGTTGCCTTGGATGACTTGCGTGGATACCGTCGCCAGAGCTATGCAGTTCCAAACATTTGACTCCTTGTAGAACATGCTAGTGGCGTTGCTACAAGCTCGGGTGCAATTTGGTGTCTTGTACTCGGGCATGGTGCATCCATCGTCCTTAAGCCTGACCCATTCACCGTTGGCCCCAAGCACGCTAGAAACCCGACGGAAATATGCTTCATTCCACGCCTGCCACATTTTTGGAGTGTTGTAGGTATAGTTGTATGTGTCGAAGACGCGAAATCGGTAGGGTGCTTCCATGGTGGATAGTAGATTAGATTGGAATTGTGTTGAGATTTGTCTGATTTGAGCCTCTGTTAACGTCAAGAGCCACGACATTCATGTGTTATATACTCAGATATGTAAAATAAGGCAGACATTCGAAGAGACGTGGAGGCGGTTAATGGGCATGTCCCCTTAATTAATTTATATCCAGGATAAGGCGGCTGAGACGCCGAAATGCAAGACGGACCAACCAGTCTTGAAAGATTGCCGCTGTGGCGTTTGACATGCCCTCTTGGCCGAGGACAATTCACAGATGAAAAGCATGGTCACTTCATCATCTGACACATGGTAACGTACATCTTTGCTCCGCCTACCCATTCGCGTATGGCCTGCGACATTCTTCGCTTGTGTTACATTCTGGCAGTTTCTGTATACCTCTGATAAGCGCCAGCCTAAAAATGTCCTTTTTCAGCCGGCCATCACTACTTAGGTGGTCCAGGGACAAGTCAGTTCTGTAATTGGTAGCGGCCTTACACTGTGAGACCGGCGGGTTAGCGCTTACCACTGCCTGCAGTTCTAGGCAGAGAGCGGCGGAAACGGGTTCATTCTATTGGACACCGCCCCTGTCTTCCAAGGTTTCTCATTCTTCAGCCGTTGTGGAGTCCTCAAAGCTGAGCTACCTTGGGCAGATAACTGAAAGTTGCCTGACATGGCTCTGCCGTGTGTGGGAAGGACTGATTCAGGCGCAAACCGAGTTTCTCATCGTCACAAATCGGGCTGGAGAGTTTGTCCATTAGAACTGGGCCCCTAGTATATCGGCTTGCTGCGTCCCGCAGCTTACCAGCCTACCAGAAAAGTTTGGCATGTTGCGGCAAAGGACAGTGTACCAATTTCTGTATTCATTGATCCCTAATCCCAGTAGTGCAATTCCCTCATGACCTGAGACAAGCCCTGTTTCCAACCCATACCGCTTTCACCTCCATCCATTCTTTCTATCCATCTTCGACTATGGCTGACTTAAACCGCCATGCCCAAATATTCCACCGCTTTGAGTTGTGTATGATCAAGAGGTAAGGCCCCCCTTGCTAACAGCGTCTTGAGCAGCCTGGACTAAGTTTATAAGAGGCAGCGGTTGAATGCGGACTATGTGAAGCCGCTGCTTCCCACTGCATTCCACGGCCGGAAGACCGAGGCCTCTCTCACCTTGAACAGGCACAGGCGAAACAGTTCAGCATCACCCACTTCTCACCGGAATTCTGTTCAAGCTCTAGAAGCGACCCACCTATTAGACCTGCAATCAATGTTCGAGGTCAGCTATCGACAGGCTGCAGCGAGTAGTTGATAACGATTAACCGCAAGCACGATGGAAAGCACCGCCACCATGACATCTATTTTCAGTCTGCTATCTGCTGTCAGTCGCATTCGCCGAGCTTCGCCTGCATGGCCTTTGGACCTCCACTCGCATGCCGAAGTAGTTGGGTGAGCTGAAAGCCTAGCTATGGGATTCAGTGGCTGAAATTCCTCGGAGCCTAAAGTAGGAAAGTAGCATTGCTTGCTAGCCCATTAAGTTTTGTTAAACACCAATGCCTAAAAGCCTTAAGAAAGAGGCACCATTCACACCGCTTGATAGAAGTATTGATATACTGTAGTACTGCTAAGAGACTCTGGGGGCTTTGAGCTATCTTAAGTAATATGATAAAAGATAAAAGATGTTCCTATTTACATCCTGTGAAGAAGGGGTCTTTTGAACTAAATGATTGAGATTATATAAGACCTTATTATGTAAGAAGATAGTTCAAATAAGAGGTTATACATTATCCTCCATAGTAATCATTACTCATTGTCCAACTTTCCTCCCATTCTTGAAACCACGGAATGATCTGGTCGTCTGCATAGTCCCACGTTTCGGGCAGTTGGTACCCAGCAGGTATACGGACGCGATACTTCCCTGGTGCCATATGGTAGAACCCTTGTGGCTGTTGGTCACGATCCATTTTGGCTATCTCGACATAAGTCCAACGGTCTAATCGGTCGCATAAGAATCTTTCCCAGTCTTTGCAGCCATAGCCTACTTCGCCATTTGTGTGTGCATAACGAAGTGCATAGGAAACAGGCGCGGGTTTCATAGTTACAGATAGGCGCCGACAAGTATCCGGCAACGACTTCCATACCACAGAATAGACGCTCCCCTCGAGGACATAGTCAGGAGTGTAGTCTCCTGGCGGTGCATTTCCAAGTTTGATGATTAGAGAGCTTGGTCCGCCAATTTGACGACATTCCTTGCGAGAAACGAGTCGAGTTGTCAAATCAGGCCAAAGCATGTCCCTTGTCGTCCAACCCCATTTGGCCCGTTGGCGGAGTGATTTTCCAAGGGCATTGTCGATGGGTTTGAGAGGGTAAAACTTGTGAAACACCACAGTTGGAATCGGAAGTAGGCAGTAGGCTTTGTTCCAGGATATAAAATTCAAACCAGCTGTCGTAACAGCTTTGTTGATAATTTCCACGATGGGAGAATCGGGCGTAGCTATGATGGCAATATATATATCTGGGGTATTGGAGCGGCGGAATATTGTGGGTTCCGAATAGTCTCTGTATCCTTCATGGTCAAGTAGATACTTAATAAAACCCTGGTGTTTAGGTCCCTGTTTAATGTATAAAAGCAGGGAGCTAACCTCCCAACGATTAAACTCGAAGAAGTTGCGGACAGAGTCCCCTGCAATGAGCCCGTCGTGTTTGCCAAGCTCCTGTCGGAAGCGTAACGGGTCGTGGACAAAAGGTTGTAATTGCCTCGCGATGTTGAGCAAGCATGGCGATTCTGTCATGTAATCTACTAACCAGCGCAGAGATCGGCTTGATGCGTGTAATGAGTATATATCTGCGATGCCTAGATGGAGTAGAATTGTATCTACTATAGTCAAATTTGGGCTCTGTGACTTATCACTTAGTAATTCGATAAGCTTTGAGGCAGGTCTTGCATAGGAGGCCATGTTACCGCGTAATGCGTGGGTTTGTATTTTTATGTTGGAGGATTTCAGAGTGTTTGCAATAGCGGGGTAATAGGCGTTGAAGGTGCCTGAGGCACCCATCTCGTATATTCGCTGGACCACTCGGCCCGAGACCTGTTAGCCGCAGTCAATTTGTACACATCCCTCTTGATATAGATATCCTCGATGGCCCCCGAAGGTATACTGCTCTGCTCTTCCATAGCCAACTAAACCATCTCTACAGTGTAAGGACACATAGAGAATGGTTTTATGACTTTCGACTTAGCACTAATATCTAACATCTAATAAAAAAGCCATACTAGAAAGCTATAGGTATAAGAATATGTCTTTCAAGGGTAGGCAAAAGCCATATCTACGCAGGAATATAACCAAGAGAATAGTATACTATAAGTTTCGCTAAGTTTAAGAAAGTTGCTATTAGCGTTTAGTATCTCTAAATTACAGGCTAAAACTTCTATCTAGGCTATTATAAGAAGACGTTCTACTAAGATTGTAAGTAATTACAGGGGTAAAGGGGTTAAAATAGATAGTATTTTGCCTTATTTTAAGTCCTAATAATATGTCCGTAGCGTAATGTAATCTATCTTACTAGACCCCTTTTAGTAATTATTAGATATAGGCAGAAAGACACTAGGGTTAGTATATAAAGGAAGACTTGTACCTGGTTAATCGAATATTAGAAAAAGAATAGATACTAGCTCCTTAGGTTTCCCACTACTACGCAGAATATATAAGGTAATAATGTTAGAAAATCTAAGTTTAATACACATAGTGGCAGCTAGAAGCGGCTGGTCATGGTCCTTTACAGCTAAAATAAATCTTAATTCTAGACAAGGTGGCAGGTAACTTAAACCACGAAACTAATCTATAAATACGGGAGAACATTAAACAGGAGTCCCGTAGCTACACCACTCTTGCTATTATACACTAGATAGAATTTATCGCTAATTATAATAGCATTAAAGTGCTAAAAGACAGGGAGCTGGCTGAATGGGGTTCTCCGCAGGCGCAACTCACAATGGACCCCATTTTGCCAGCCTGCACTCCGCTATTTTGGCCACCAGTCAGCTGAGACGTAGCTAATGATATTTTCAAAGGTTTCCCTGTACTCGGGCTTCGTCTGCGTCAATATACCAGACGCGGTGAGTGGCGTCACCCCGAAGTGACGTTGGGCATAAAAGTCATAGCCAATCGCTCTCAGTGCAGTGCATCGATATCCAACTGGCTAAATCATAACTGAAGTACTATGACTGAAATCATCATTCTTACAAGCACTTCCCGAGTTCGATATTCTGCCTGCTCTATATACAAGTCCTCAGCTGATAAATAGGAACGGGCATGCTGTCTGCTGCCACTCCTCTCAAACCCAAGAAGTAACCCTTTTCCCGTAGCTCGACAGCTATAACCACTGGAGAAAGTGCATTCAACTTATCCGAACCGCGTGCAGTACCTCCGTGGCGATCTTCGCCCGACTTTCGGCATGCTGTAGTTACACGCTGTCTATCAGTCTAGCTTTGATCATATACTCAGTGCCATATCGATGCTTCAAGCAATACGCTGTGCTGTCCCGCAGCCGGGATAAACATTTTCTGGAGGAATTCAAGTGGGCGTATCATACCACCTTGCGGGGAAGTCGTCAAGACCGAGGGAGACGACGGGAATAGTGTCAGTGACAGAAGATAAGGCAAAGAATCATATTTCACGCATACCTGCATCTGAATTCTAGATAGAATGCCGTTTCCGAAGTTCGTATTCCGACCTTGTAATCGGCATTAGTGGCTATCTACCTTTCATTAGCCAACCAGTTACTGCTTTTAAATCATGTTAAATATATATCCGACTATCCGGAACCCCACTTCATCACAATAGGGTTGTAACGATTGCGGGTAATCCTTGTAGTATGAGAAACAAAATGTACAAGGGATACGGATGATGCGGAGTAGACACAGTTTGTGCACAGAGATAATAAATCTATAGCCAGAGAAGGATACAATCCAGTATCCTCGACACACAAGTTCTAGTTGACCGCTACCAGGATCTCTGAAAGCAGACTTTCAATATGCATCTGCTTCTCCCATTGTTTCTGACTACTCGAGTAGTAGCCGGCACAATTGAGTTAGCATCGAGATCGAGTGCATCCGACAATAACTCTGCCTATTCTCAGTCGGCCAGTTCTGCTCTTACACCACTCGGATATGCTGCCGCCTTTGTCAACACCGATGTATTGGCTAGTCGAGAGGGTTATCTGGAAGATTTCACATTAATCGACTACGACGTTGACGCGTGTGCGCAACGGTGTAACGCCAACAAAGAATGTGTTGCTTTCAATATCTACTTCCAGCCCGATCACCTCAAAACTTCGTCAAGTGATAAGACAGCGGCCATCAAGTGTGCTCTAGGGTCTAATCCACTAAGTCTTCCGGATACAGAGATTGGCAGCGATGTTGTGGCCGGAAGTAATGCTTATAATCAAGAAAAGGCTCTAGGTGGTGCAGGGCATGGATCAGTACAGACACTGCCAATCAAGTTTCCTAGCGTGACGAAACTTGGGGATACTTACTATTCCGTGGAGCTGACATGCGATGGCCAAAGGTTTCCTGTTATGCTTGATACTGGCTCTGCTGATCTGCTTCTTGTATCCAACGAGTGCCCGAACACCCCCACTAGTGGATGTTACAACAGCACGCCTTTCGAGATCCAGATAAGAGCTCCTCTGCGAGAACAAGGAATCATGCTTGTGTGGCTAGTAACTAATAAGCTTACATATATATAGCCAACGACAAATATGCCAGGAAATTAAAGTTTCTTTACAATTGTTGGGACCGGGCCAGTATTCGGCAATCAGTCTATCTTGGATGTCCAATTTGGTACAAAGGACATTGTTGCAAGAGACTTAGGTGTTGGTAAGCTATTTCCTTGTTCCTGATACAGCAGAAAAGCATAAAAGGACGAAATCTGATATAAAATGAAATAGGTCTTGTTTATAATGCTGTGCAGATGGAGTTTCAGAATGGAATCTTTTCTGGAATACTAGGAATGGGTCTCCGAAATGTTTCTCGCCAGTTCTACCAGTATCAAAACTTACCACCATTCGATACCTTGGTAGCACAGGAAAGGGTACTTGCACCCAAGTTCTCAACAGTGTTCCCGCGATACGCGGATCCAACAGTCCGAAAGAAGGTCGTTTGACTATAGGTGGCATTGACAAGGAAGCCTCGAATGGACGGAAGACAACATACAGCGACATAGTGGACAGCCCCAAGTAAGGATTTACTATATATCTTGAAGAAAATGACTTGCTAAATATTATTAGTTATAATTATCCAGGGGCCCCTCCGGCACCGCAGCTCTGGTCTATTACGGTTGATGGGATGAGGTTTAACGGCAAAAACATTTCCCTACCGGCAAGTGGTACGTCCTCTACAATCTTACGGTTATTCATATAAATTGCAAAGCCAGTATTAACGTGAAGTAGGTATTGTTTCAGGATCGCCGTATATTGCAGCTATAGATAGTGGAACGTCATTTATGGCTGTTGGTGGCATAGCATTCGACCAGATCGCAAACAGTATCATTGGACCATCGCAATCATCTGGTCTGGTTGTCTCATTCGATTGTTCAAAGCAACAGCATTTGGAGATCAAAATAAATGGCCAATGGATTGATATCAACCCCCTCGACTTGATCACTCCAGGAGACTGGTTTATCCTAAATGACACACAAATGTGAGCATGCACTATATAATGACGAGACCAGGCCTAACATTGCTCCAGGTGTCGGGCTGCTGTCAACGCGCAGAGCCTTTCATCGGCTGACTCGATATTGGGCGTGCCATTTCTCCGTAACGTTTTAGCAGTTTTTGACTACGTCTCAGATGATATGTACTCCGTACAACCGAGGTTTGGCATCGCTCCTTTGACAAATTGGTCCCTGGCTTTGGAGCAATATAAATTGTCGCACAAGGCGAGAGTTGGCACGCAAATACCCTTCCCTGGCTTCTAAGAACTCGCAACCATTAATTTCGGAGACTATAGTTCGCTGAGATTGAACGCGGCCTAACGAAATTAAGACCGCGTGACGATAAGAAAGCATACTATCTTTAGATATCTTTTAAGCAGGGCCAGTCCCTTGATTAACGATATAAGCCAATATCAGCTGAGCACATGGAGGTCCGACACTCGGACTCCCGATAGATAACTAATTCATTTATTGAGTTTTAAGATCAAGTAGTGAACAGAAATGAGTTTCTCTTGGCTAAAGACAAATGGAGTCATTACACACTGAATCCAGAGGCCTAGTGGAACTCAGCAATACTAAACGCTGGTAACGATGGAGTTGTTATTGGTGAGTTTTATGTTAACGAAAGAGTAGTCTAAAAGCCCAGAATATGGATATCCAAGGTAAGAGCTCCGTGGCTCGGAATTCCAATATGGTAGACTTAACATTATAATACTAAGCTCTACGGCATGGATTTTAAACACAAGAGCCTCCAGCCTGGTTACCTTTAGGGACTAAGTTTCAGAGCCCGGACTTCGTGCCATAGGCATCTCTGTTCCTGCGTATCCGTGCTATTATCCCAGTAAAGCGGAGTAGATGTCCAAGGGGCACCAGGCCATGCAGCTCCGAATGGCTTATTCCATGGCTCGGGATTTCTGTCTGAGAAAGTATAAATTCGGAAGTTCTTACGAAGGAGCTCAGTGGCCTGGATCGTACTTTCTATAATCTCCAAATCGTGCTAACTCTTGCTATTCGCCCCGTCAAACAAACCTCCTAAGAGCGCAGCTCATGTTAACTCTATTCCAAGTAAAAGAGCTACCCCTATGTGGTTCCGTTGTCAGGACTTCATCCCACGGACACGCAGCAATAATTCTCAACAGATAGACCAAGCAAACTGTCAGCACTGGAAAATACACTCATAATATACAGATAACGTCTCTTTGTCCATTTGTTCACATATGTTTCCCCCTGATACGGTCCTGTACCAGGTCTTCCTCATCTCCGTCTTCGTCCTCGCTCTCCTCGTCTTCGTCCTCGCTCTCCTCGCTCTCTCCACTCTCCTCACTATACTCATTGTCCTCACTATCAGCGTTCT
Organism: Fusarium sp. Na10; assembly: GCA_002234255.1. Lineage (NCBI taxonomy): Eukaryota > Fungi > Ascomycota > Sordariomycetes > Hypocreales > Nectriaceae > Fusarium > Fusarium sp. Na10. Next base: position 30,645 of record NJCS01000660.1, read on the forward strand.
TCAAGTGTAACCTCTCAAGTTCTTCCGCAATGATTTGGTCTGTGTCTTGGACAAAGGCATCACAGAGGTTCACTAACCTCCGCTTGGCAGCGCGACGCAGATCATCGTCAGCATCGAGGTCGGCTTCATCACCCAGAGCAGCCAAGACGAATCGAAGTGTTTTTCTCGACAGCTCCTTTCTCTGTTGTTCACGCTGCATTGCTGCAGTCGCAAAGCTACGGCCAGCTTGAGAGTAGACAAAGTTCCATTGACGAACGTAGGTGTTCATCATCGGTTTAAATACCTGCGTTGCCCAATCATAAGTATTTTTGAGTATGAGTCGGAATTTCTTGACGTCCTCGAGGTCTGTCATATCTCCAGTCCAAATGCATTGCATCATCTAGGAGGAATAATCAGTAAGGATCAGCCCGGCAGCCATGTATCTCGGATTTTGTACTAACATAACCTTGATCGACATGGTCAAGACACTGTCCTCTCTTTGTATGAAAAACATGTGCGATGAAGTCTTTGGCAAAATACGTAATCCAAACCTTGACTTCGCTTCCAGCTGTAGTGACGGCTGGGATTGGGGGGATTTGCCCTTGCCCGGGTAGTTCCACAGCAAACTTGGCAGCGATCTGGTTCAGTCTTACAGCACATCCACTACCATTCACAGCTTGGCAGGAAGCCTCCTCTTTTGACTTATTGATCATCCCGCGTTGGGTATGTTTCTTTTTCATCTCGATAACAAGCCAAGGAAAACATCTCAAGTGTTTTTCTGTCAATTTCTTCTTGAAAGCATTAAAAGGAGAGGGTCGTAGGCCGTACTGGTATAGCTCTTTCAAGGTAGAGAATGAGAATGACGCTGCAGAAGATAGCGTTGATTCTTCGGGTGGCTCTAGAACTCTCTTGGTATTGTTGCTTGGCGAAGCACTAGGAGTATGTCGAGATTCATCAACTCTAGCCGTCAGCTGACACATTGGAAAATAAAAGGCGTAGTCCGGTTTGGGTTTGCTTGCGTTGCGGAAGTCATCAAGCATTGAATCGCCAAGCTTATCGCTCTTGGTATCAAATGTTGTCCATAGAGCCTCGGAGTCCCTTTTTATTACTTGTGAGCCTGTTGCTCCTGTAGTTGTGGTTCAAACGACTTACCCTATAATATTGTTATTGCTATTATTGTATAGAGCCACTCTGAGATAATGCTTGTTAGTAAAAGTCGTCTTATAATAAATCTGAACCTACTTGCGCGAACCGTCTGAGGCAGAGGTGCTTTTCACAAGCGGAGTAAAGAAGCTCCTATTAAAAAAGACTTTCCAGTTTTCCTCAGAGACATCGCCCGTTACACAATTCTTAGCTCGATCTTGGATTCTTCTATCCCTTTTATCAAGCACTTGCTCCAACCCATGGTCCTTAATGTTAAGCATTGACTCTCGGAGGGCCTTGACATGGCCAGGCAAAGCTTTGGTGGAGATGTTGTCGTCGTAGAAGAAGCCTTTGCCAGATAAGTTCAAGCGCGTCTTCCAATCGGACTTTTTTTTGTTAGATGTAGATGCCATATTGAGTGAGTCGCAAAAAGTCAAAGAAGCTTGGTTGAAGATGGAAAAGAAAAGTGTTGGTGGACGAGCCCATATATGCACGACAAGGTTACATCTGTTGGTTGTGATATCTACATCCCTGCTGGGCATGTTTCAGAATGCAACCCTCACCAACCTGAAGAATGACTCAGATATTAGTACCGCAAACCTGGTTCTTCCAGTAATTTCAGTTCTGCGCATTGGATCCTTCGTTTAAATTATATTCATCTATATCGCTTTGTTACTGTATAAATTATCTCCAGATACTAGGTCGCTAACGTTCTGATTATCTTTGTTGACCTGCAAACAAACCGCTCAGCCATGGAGCGACCATCAGCTGAAACAAGGATAACCCAGTGAACGAATCACAGACCACTGGTTCTCCAAGGCTAGACCTTAATAGTTAGGTCCGGGCTACCCGCGTGACCATCCGCTACCCGTCCCGAGTTTAGCGTCTTGAGCTGCGCTCACCCTAAAGCCTCGAGAATCTGCAAGGGAAATTACAGTACATAACTCTTTATCCTCTCAAGGGCTCGAATGCTGCTGGGTCCCGGTGACGTGACAGCTAACCAGTACTGCGCATATTTTCTTATATGAACTAAGCCATTTGCTATGATCCCTGTCTTGCACTTTAGCGTGGACCCAGATTCGAGCCGTCGAGGAGGTAGGGTGCGGAGTGCGGCTAAATATTATCGGATAACTTCTCCTTGGACTTCAAGAGGTCCAAGTGCAAGCCATATGCAGAAGAAAGGAGACTACGTTATTATCAATCCTCCCACTTTCACCGAGAGTGGACGATTTGCAATACTATTGGCAGATAATCCCTGTAGATGTCTTCGTATTCCACTTTCACCTGAAAGACAACTCAGAATAACATACCCCCCAGCAAAATGTAAGCCAAAGTCATCCTATCGACTATCTTACGCGACCAGGTGACCGGGTTGATCTCATACCTTGGATTGTTTGTGAGATAGAGCTACATTGCAAGACTATCCAAAAGCCCTCTCCACTTGTTCTTCCGCTGCCCGATCTCATTCTTGAGCTTTTCTACCACATGGGTCTTCTCATCCAGCTTGTCCTTAAGCTGCTTGACCCCTTCTGTCTTCTCCTCGAGCTTTTTCTTGAGCTGTTTGACCTCTCGTAGCTTCTCATCAAGGCTTTCCTCCAGCTTCCTGACCTCCCGTATGGACTCCTAGGCCTTACGAGCTTGGAACTGCTCAGCTTGCATATTGGCGATCTATATGACATCAGGAACAAAGTTATTGGGTTACGCTGGACAGGGAAGCTCACAAGTTGAGGTGTGTTCTTGTCCTCGTCTTTGGATGCCTGGAATGCTTTGACGGCGTGGATTAGGTTAACGGCTATACAGGCTAGCGCGGATCTGCTAATGATCTGGTGCGGTGGTGAGTGGGTTGCAAGGTCTTTATGTCCAAGGCTGCAGAACTTACCTCAATACACAGACTGTAGGTTTCAGGATGTTGGCATCGACGGCAGCGCGCAGCTCCTGGGGCTATCGCGTGTATCAGTCCAAGGTCTGCCACTTCCTTTGGGCTCACTTACGGCTCTCCAGGCAGAGATTGTGAAGTCGGATTCTCTCAGGTTCAAGTCTCGCGAGGAATAACATGCACTCGAGACATGGTATGGTCCTCCGCGACCAGGTTTCCTGAAGCTATCCAATATCAGTCAAGGATCAATCAGTGGCTAGCTAGTGCGACATATAACATCAGAGGCCATCTTGTTGCGCGAAAGGGCCAGCGTGGAAGGGCGCCTAAATCTAGACAGGTAAGGGCGTGGTTGAAGATGGAGGGGGAGAGAAATGGAATGAGGAGAGACTTTGCATTGAAGAAGGTAAAGGCCTGATGTGATGGGTCACGGGGGTCCGTGATCAAGAGATTTAGCTGTTTGGCAGTGCGTTTGACTGCACACCTGTTTGCAGCTTGTTTGCTGAGCTTAATCCCCACCACCTTCGATTGACGATCCATTAACAAGCCGCTTTTGCCTAATATTGATTGTTACAATAAAACATGGTCAAGTCAGCTGGAAGAAATGCATTTAAGAACTGCTACCTGTTCTCCAGTACGCTGTGAGAAGCTCCAGTTCTCATCATACGGTTCAGAACTCGACAGCAGCCGGGTCATATGATCCTCCCGATACTCCTTTGGATACTGAAAAATCTACATGAAGCCTTATCTAGTAACTAAGTTCTGTCTGCTGATTTAAGGTCTTAGCTACAAGCCTTAACTATAAATAACATATCTAACTAATAACTTAGACATTATACCATAATAACTAACTAATTACTACAGCTAAAGGCTAATATTAGGAAAACCTATAAATATAATAACTAATTCCTTATTAAGCTATAAAAGATTAATAATAAAAGCTATAGGCTTTATATAAAAGAAAGCTTTAATAATCTTTAAAGTATATAAACTAAAGTTATTAATTATAGCACTAAAGGGAAATATAATAACCTAAATAGTAATATCTTAATTTAACTTACTATTTTTAGTACCTATAGCCTTACCTATAGAGTAATAATCCTAGAAATCTTTTTAAAAGTTATTAAAGTTATTTAGTAAAAAAGAAAGTATAAAAAGCCTTTAATATAAACCCTAAAAAGAATAAAAAAAGGAAAAAGAAAATTAAGTGTGACGGTTGGGTCC
>NJCS01000666.1:0-13271 GCA_002234255.1 Fusarium sp. Na10
TATTATAAAGGGAGACTTTTTAGAATATACTATTATACCTAGAGAAATTAATATAAAAGAGAAGAAAATCTTTATAGTATTAAAATAGAAAGTACTTAATAATATTAAAGAAATATAAGCCTTTCTAGGTTTTACTAACTACTATTAACAATTTATTAAGGATTTTAGTAAAATTACAAACCTGCTAATAAAACTTACTAAAAAGGATAAGCCCTTTAAATAAAACAATAAGGTATAGATAGCCTTTAAACAACTTAAAGAAGCTATTATTAACTAACTAGTTTTAGCTATCTTTAACCTAAATAAGGAAATTAAACTAAAGATAGACTTATTAAACTTTACTTTAAAAGGACAAATCGGTTAATAAGATAATATAGGAAAGTTATACCCTATTGTATTTTACTTATATAAACTATATAGAGTAATCGCGAACACGCTGCTGCCGCCTCCGGTTTAGCGGCACTGCCTAAACAGGCAAGATACGCGTGCTGCACACCTGCCCGGTTATATATTACGTAACTCCCTGTATATAAGATAAGAACCTCCTCTATCCCTGGTAATATATATCTTTAACCTCTACTTTTTCCTATACTCTGCCCCTTTATATCTGCTATTCTAACTTTTCTATAAGTATTACTGCCTTCAGACTAGCTCCCTTTACCTATCCTGCTACGTTATTGTTCTAATTTGGAATGAAGTTCTCTTGCTAGAGGGATTAACCAACTATCACAACGCTTACATCGCCCCCAATGCCTAGTTACGGAGAGAGTAAGATATATTCTAGTATTCGTTTTTTATTCTATTTTCCGATATTATTACTAACTCTAATCTATATCTTGTACAGCTTCCTTTCCTGTCCTCTTTTAGAATCTAACAATGCTAACAGTCTAGAGAACGTTCCCTAAGTTAGGCCGCCTTATAGCGGTATAATGCTTCTTAGGCAGTAGAAGAGTATCTTACGGTAATATTTTCCCTTATAAGGCCTTTAGTTAATGCCTATCTAATGGTAGAAATGCTATAGTGGCTTATTAATACCCCTTACTATATAATAGAGGATAGTGCTATCTTGGACTTGCCTCCTAAGCCTAGTATAGGTTATACTAGAGGCCTTTAGCATAAACTTGTTCCCTGATTGGTTCCCTCAGCGGGTAGCGCAGGTAAAGCGTTTGATTACAGGTTACTTGACAGGGCCTGTTACTAATTCCCTATTTAGGGGTTGCTAAGACTACCTGCTGCTTAGGCAGAAGTTCCTTGATTACTTCCTGTTAGTCCTTGGCTTACCCGTTTCCATATAGGTCAGGATAGCTTAGCTGCCTTAGAAATAGGGCAAGCTAGTATACTAAAAGGGATAATTAGGTAAGAAGGAGGAAAAGGATAGGCATACTATAGCAAGCTATTAGTATTATATATATATAACCTTTATTAGTCTTGCTATTATAGGATTATAAGATATTTATAATAGTATCTTAAGCTCTCTAAATAGTTTAAAAGGTTCCTGGCTATAATAATTAATATATACAGGCGCAGCGTTAAGCTTCCTTATGGCCAGATAGATAAGCTAATACTACTAGGAACTCCTATCCTTAATACTATCTAACTAACTAGAGATTATGCATTTTGTATAAATAGCTTAATAGCTATTAAGATCTGCTTTATATAGCATCTCGAGGACCCTGCCTTGCTGGCAAGTAACGTGGATCCTTGATAATATGCAAGAAAAGGAAGTAAGGAGGGATTTATATATCCAGTGCAGTTATATTAGTGTGGCCTGGCAGTGGAATGATTAGCATAAAGGAGAGCGGTTACGTTTCTACCTCCATTTAACTTAACCTAGACTTAGAGAAAAGGGGAAATGGCAGTAATATACCGGGCTAAGCTCCTTTAGATAATAGGACTTATATAGTTTAGCTGCAAGTATATAAGCTAGATAACTCCTGCCTATTTTTAGCTTTATTATCCTATCAAAGCAATTGCCTTATTACTTAACTTCTAAACATATAGTAACTTAAATATACTTTTAATAACTTTTAATACTAGGCAGGAGATGCTACTACAGAGCTTTACTCCCCCTGCTTCTTAAGTAGTTGCTATATCCCTAAGTAATAACAAGGCAGTCTTATTAGCTAATAGAAAATCCAAAGGCGATGCTATTTGGATTTCTTTTAATAATAATTCTAATACGGAAGTTAAAGGTAATAAGGGTCAAGATCTTAACCACTTGCAATTATATATAACACCTATAACCAGCATTGCAGACCATTTTAGTAAGTTTTTTAACACTATTATCCTTTCTAGCGTAAGCCCTAATAGCCTGTTTATAGATAGCACGAATACTAAATACAGTCTAATTAAGTCAGAGGCTACTATTAGTATAGATATAATGCCAGTAGTATCTTTAGCTTTAAAAGAGGATAACCTAGATTAGGCATATAACTTATATATAGGCTCCCTTACTGATCCTAAACTAAATTAATAATCTCCTTATTAGATAAATTATATATCTACTGGAGATACAACGGCATATATAGATACCGGTTTTAATGTCTTATTTACTAACCCTAGGAGTTAGCCATATTAGGGCGTATTAGATAAACAATAGCTTATTACCGGAGCTACTAGCAAGCCGGATATTATAATGGTTAATACTCTCTCTAATGAACGTTCCAGTGATAATACATAGAGTACTCCCACGTCCCCTTTGATACATATATACAGTCATATTACTGCAGACCCTGGAGATCTGGCTCACACGCCGTTATACGATAGTATAGAGTGTGCAAGCATATTACACGATAATGCCATTTCTAGAGCCTAAACTCTATCCCCTGCAAAAAGCCTATTACCTGAATCACAATATGAGCAAGATTATGGCCATACTAGCTGCAAATCTACCGATGCTAAGTCCAAGTCCTCAGAGGCTGAACCCAGATTGCCATTTAGAGTCTAACCCCTATCTTAGGAGTTATTACCTTAGCGCCGTTTTTATTATAGATCCTTATATATATATAAAATAGTATAAGATAAGGGTATAGATATAGGTACTAAAGGCTTTAGTAATAAGGGTAACCTTAATATTCTAGAATATATATATAATAAGGACTATTACCTTTTATTAAATTAAAGATATAGTTTTAAAGATAACTCTAATAATAGATAGTATTATTATAAATATTATAAGGTACCTAAAGCTTTTTATAGCCTGGCCTGCAGTATCCCTACCAGTGCTTAGGATTTTTACTAAAGGAAGTAATTTATAAAAGCTATTATATAGTTATTAAGGGAGCGTGGTATATTAGTACTTGGCTTGTTAAGTTAAGCATTATATATAAGATCTGTTCCTTTTAATACTAGTGCATTTCTTGCTTAGTTTTAGGAATAGTAACTTAAGAATGTTTTAATAAAATATATTAATAAAAATAGCTAAATTATATTTTAATTCTAGTTTAAGTAACCCTTTTATATAAATTATCTATAGGCTACTAATATAAGTTTAGATTTATCTAGCTTAGTTATAGTAAAAAGACCAACTAAGTAAGCTTCTATAAAAGGGGTAAAGTATTTAAATAATAAAGATAACTTCCTTATATAATTAAAGGAAAAGGAGTAGCTTAGGTGAGTAAAGATTTATTAGTATTTTTCTTAATATTTCCCTAAATAAGGCAGCTTAGGCCTATAAGTATACTACTATATAAAGCTTAAGGATTATAGGAGGGCTTGATATTATAATGCTATTCTAAGTAGGGGACTTTAAGATGGGTAGGATGTATGTTAAATAAGCTAAAGAGTGCTGCAATATATATATTTCCTGCATGTTCCTGGCTATATGCGTGCACAATATAATTACCAACGCTAGAGAGTTTCCGTTTAGTCTAGCAGGTCATAGAAGGCAAGAACGTCTCAGTCCCTTCCAAAACAAATATACCCTAGCTAGAGTGGCAAACACTCTGTAACGTTACGTTAGTTAACCTATTATTAATAGCAGGTAATAGAGCTAGGAGATCTAGGTTTAGAAGTCTAATATTAGTAAAAAGAAGAGAGTTTGTCTTTAGGTTAAAGAAAAGATAGGTAATTAGCTAGCTAACCCTAAGCATTTATATACACGCGCCTATTACTATATCCTAGATCTTAACTATTCTATTATCCAAGCCTAAGATAAGCCGCTAGCTATCTGCTAAAAAGGCTACTAAGTTTACCAAATTATTATAGCCTTAAAGCGTCTATAGGTATATATTCTAGTCTAATTCTATGCTTAGCTTAAGCATAATTTAGTTTAGCTTTTCTTTTTTAAAGATTTCTCTAACCAGGCTATAGGTAGGACTAAACATAAGTGCTAATATATAGACCTATAATAAAGCTATCTTAATAGCCTGTTTATAAAAAAGAATAAAGCAGTATATATCTTAAAGTAGTTTTATTAGTTATTGCGCTTCCTTGGTTTTCTATTAATATATTAGTCTCTTTCTAGTTTATATATAAATTTATACTAACTTACTACTAAAGCTTCGAGCTTCTATAGTGCAGAATCTGCACTGCTATAACCCCCTCTAATATGCTGTATAATAAACTAAGAGATTCTAACCAATAGAGATATTTCTTTTAAAGAAAGTTATAAACAATCTTTATATCCTATAGGTCCTTATTACCTATCTTTACCTAGGGTTTTAAGTTATTAAGATAATCTACTTAGAAGATATAGGTATATTATATTGAAGCTAATAGGTTAAGGTTAGGTAGTAAGACCTAATTAATAAAAAGCCTTAAAATACCTAGTTTATAAATATTATATTTAAAAATCTTTAAGAAAGCCTTTAGTAACCTTATAAGGATAGTATAGTACTAATATATAGCGCTAAAAGGTAGGATTTAGTTAAATGCCTTATTTAGAGGAAATCCTTAGCTAATTAATATATAAAGTAGATAATACTTTCTTAAAGAGTTAGGAAAGAACTGCAGTACCTAATAATTTGGGGTAGGTTATTGTAGTTATTTTCCTTAAGTAACTTAATAAAAACCTGCAATTCCTCCAAGGTGATAGGTCAGTATACGACCAAAGCAATAGCCAGGACTTCCTTATAAAGGCCCGTATCCTTTAAATTACCAATATGCCCTATCATTTGGTCATAGAGCAAATCAAGCCCTAGAAGGAATAACTTTAACGTATTAAGCGTATGCCGTTTTCAGACCTTGGGATCTGCAAGCTCTTGATAGACCAAGGCCACCCAGAGAAACGTGCTATCAGTATTAAAGGTTAAGTAATTCTCGACAGCGTCCCTTGTTTCCTTGTTGTATTTCTTATGGCATGCTAATCGATCCACCTTGTAACTAATGTACATATCAATAGCCTTGGAGATTAAGTCCTTGTTTAACTTGAGGGGCAACCTGACCTTCTGCTTTGCACTGTTAAGTTTATCCTTAATATTTGGCCAGTTGCGACTAGATATGATCTACTTGACGCGGGATGAAGGAGTTAACGATTAGATGATGAAATCAAGAAGCTAAGGTCGATCAGTAATGTACTCTTACTTGCCCATTTTCCGAAGCACAAGTGCCAGGTTGTTCATACTATCCAGTGTAAAAGGATATCTCTCTCCAAGCACTTTCTTTCTTAGATCTAGCGTCTCTTAGTGTATCTTCGACACTTCCTTACACTTGCCCATCCTATAAGCATATTTGCCAGGTTGTTTATATTCGCAAGTGTTTCCAGGTGCTCCTTCCCAAGTACCTTTTCCCTTAGCTACAATATCTCTCGATGTATTCTCTCTGCCTTCTCATACTTTCCCACGCTACTTAGAATAAATCCCAGATTATTCATGCTTATAAGGGTATCCGGATACTCTTTCCCATTCACCTCCTTAGTAAGGTTTAACTCTAGTCGCGCTGCTTTCCATTTTTTATTACTTTGTCCTTGCCCTTATTTATAACGTTTCTAATTATACGCGCCAATAAAGCTCTACACGCCGTATGTACGAAAGGTTCTTGCCTAAGCTTTAAGATCAACGTCAGAAGAAGAACAGCTTAAGCACTTCTATTAGGACTTTCAGAGATTCCAAAATATCTAATACTATTGGAAAATCCTGAACTAGGTAAAGAGCATTATATCAGATAGTACTTGAGGGTTTGGCGAATAAAGCCTGTAGGCCATAGAAGTTAAGTATAGTAAGAGCCCCCCATGCTAGTAATAAGTCATCTATCATTATATAATAATTAAAGTACGCGAATTAAGATGCAGTCAGGCCATATACATCTTCTGCAGCCATATTAACCTTGCCCGTATCGATGAGCAACCTCACCATGACTTCGTGGCCGCTCTCGGCGGCCAACAAGAGCGGCGATTGGCCATTCTTATCTCTTGCGTTAATATTGGCCTTGCCTATATTAAGAAGTATCTTAACTACTGCCTCATTTCTATTCTTAGCGGCCTATAAGAGCGGCAATTGGCTATTCTTATTTCTTAAGTTAACCTTAACCTTGCCTATATTAAGAAGCATCTTAACTACTGCCTTATATCCGTTCTAAGCAGCCTAAGAGAGCGGTAATTAGCTATTCTTATCTCTTAAGTTAATATTAACCTTGCTTATATTAAGAAGTATCTTAACTACTGCCTTATATCTATTCTTAGCAGCCTATAAAAGTAGTAATTAGCTATACTCTATATCTTTTATATTAATATTAGCCTTACCTATATTAAGAAGTATCTTAACTACTGCCTTATATCTATTCTTAGTAGCCTATAAAAGTAGCAATTAGCTATACTTTATATCTTTTATATTAATATTAGCCTTACTTATATTAAGGAGTATCTTAACTACTGCTTTATTTCTATTCTTAGTAGCCTATAAAAGCAAAGATTAGTTATTTTTATCTCTTTAGTTAATATTAGCCTTGCTTATATTAAAAAGTATTTTAACTACTGCCTTATTTCTATTCTTAGCGGCCTATAAAAGCAGTAATTAGCTATTCTTATCTCTTAAGTTAACCTTAACCTTGCCTATATTAAGGAGTAGCCTGACCACTGCCTTGTTTCCGTTAGCAGCCTATAAGAGCGGCATTCCACTATACTTGTCCTTATGTCCCTTCTTGGTAGCCCACAAGAGCGGCAATTAGCTATTCTTGTCTATTAAGTTAACCTTAACCTTACCTATATTAAAAAGTATTTTAACTATTACCTTATTTTTATTCTTAGTAGCTTATAAAAGCAGCAATTAGTTATTTTTATCTCTTAAGTTAATATTAGCTTTATTTATATTAAAAAGTAGCTTTATTACTACTTTACTTTTATCCTTAGTAGCCTATAAAAGTAACAATTAGCTATTCTTATTTCTTAAGTTAATATTAACCTTACCTATATTAAGAAGTATTTTAACTATTATTTTATTTTTATTCTTAATGGCCTATAAGAGTAGCAATTAGCTATTCTTATCTCTTAAGTTAATATTAACCTTGCCTATATTAAGAAGTATCTTGACTACTGCCTCGTTTCTATTCTTAGCGGCCCACAAGAGCGGTGTTCTGCCCTAGCTGTCTTACACATTCAGAGCTCCGATTTCACCACAATCCTGTAGCAGGCATAAAGCCAGCTTTATTAATCCGTACCTCGATATAACGTGTATAAGCTTGGTTCCGCTTTGCAGGCAGTCAGCAGTGACGGGCTCCATTTGCTGGTATATATGTACCTATAATTCAATCAGCAAGTCTCTTGGCCATCTAAGCAGGTCAAAAAGACCTCTTAGGGATATCTCTGCCACCTTGCCCAACACTATGTAAGACATCAATGATTTCATAGCATAGCAAATAAAAGGGAACTTGAATGTATCTAGCTGGCTGAATGGTTAGGAGTAAGAATGCGCAGCCATCCTGAAATAGTGAATGCAAGTTCAGGATAGACAGCAGTAAGCAACAGGGACCACCAGGTTAGCTTCTTTCGTGGAATTGTTAAGAGCTATTAATCCGCGCTCGATAAAAAAGTCCTTAACTAACTAATAGATAAACTAAACGATACAGGCATTATTAGACAGGACAATCTCTGTGAGACTGTAGCTAAGGACTATAACTCTTATATCTATATTATTATTATTAATAAAATCTTTTAAGCCCTAGTATTTATTAAGTGATTTATATATCTGGTTCGGGTTAACTGCTATTGCCTATTACAGTTCGCTTACTGTTAAAGGCTATGTGGAGAAATAAATCCATTGCATTAGTTTTAAGGTAACTAAGCGATTCTCTATATCCTAAATAAGCCCATAATATAGGTTATCTAAATTCTAAGGTATCTATGTAATTACAGCTTTAATCTTAACTCTCGGTTCTTTCCTGCGCTTTATCCATAGTACGCATTCTACGACCAAGTAAGCTTATATAAAAACGCCTTAAGTGCAGTCCGATATTAGACTTTTGATATAGTGGTCTAGATCTATAGAAAAGTAATCTTAGATATACATAGTAATATCTGCATTATTCTTTATATCAAGTAATATTATTAATCTACTATCTAGCTCTAAGATAGGGTAGTAGTAATAGGAGAAGATAATACTAAACCAAGAGCCTGTAGGCAGGAGACTTGAAAGTAAATACTTAAGGTATCCAATTAGTTTAATAGCAGATTGTTCTTTGCATTTATTGAGCGCATTGATAAAGAGGATAACAGGAAACCTCCTTAGGATCCTTAGAAGTGATAATTTAAGGAAAGCCTACAGCGGCTGCAGATGCCACTGCCACTTTTCTCCATGCTTACCTACTGTTTTGCTTTTTTCTTCAAAATTCTTGATCAGGTCAGGGAGTACACCCAGGACTCGGCAGAGTAGCTAGTGGAGAAGGGATCGGAACAGACCAAGCAGAGTTTTTTGCAATTTATAGCCGCGGCTATGGAAAAAGAAGGAAATTGCAAGCGTGTCGGTTCTGTAAATAGAAGGAAGTGCATCCAGGGCATATTTTATTAGCATTAACTTACTAGATCTGGGTTTTCCCTTAATCTACAGAAGACCTTAATGCTAACGGGTCCATTTGATTAAGGTTTTATAATTAAGAAGCCATTTATATATGCCTTCGGCAGCATCGTCGATTTTAACTTCCCGGCCATCTATGTCCTTAAAGGCTAGTAATTTCAGACAGGCTTTTGTATCTAATTAGGGCTGGTAGAGGTCTACGCCATAGAATCAGATGATGTTAATAGGATAGCGAAAAGCTACATACTATGCTCGGCAAATCGTTTAGTAACCTCTAGTCTTGCCTCATTAATAAGTCTTCTTAGTCATTCTCTAACAATAGTATAGTCACCCTGGCTCCTAGAATTATACTTAACGAGCCCAGAATGATCTGTATTAAGCGCAATGTTATCCTCCTTAGCTATGGCTACCAAACCCGTACTGGTAGTTGATTTTTCTATAACTAATAAAAAGAGGCGGCCAGTCTTGCGCCACTTCCTGTTTTGATAAAGCTGTGGGATAAGTTAGCGTTAACTTAAGCGTTTCTAGTAATATATTTAACCTCTAGGGTTAGGCTAACCCTACGCTTAAAGAAGGTTATAACCCTATAGTGGCCCTTATAGCTCTCTGAAAACTGGTTTATAAGTCTTTTTAAAAAGGTTAATAGCTTAAAGTCGCCGTTAACAAGGAGATTGTAAATTAAGGCCTTATTAAGCTAGCCTTAGATAAGAGTCCTTAGTTAGTCGTTTTATAGGCCAAGGTTAGGTATACTAAAGAAAATAAGTCTATAAAAGGCTTTAGATAGGTTAGAGTTTATATTACTATGTCTTCTATATATATAAATAAGCGCCTAAAGCAATTAGTTAAATATTATATTATAATAGCAGGATACCTTACCTCTTTAATAAGTAGGCCGCTAAGGCTATAGCTAGTAAAGATGATTAGGTAGTGAGAGGTCTTTAGGCATTAGTTTAAGCCAGATAGTATAGTAAGTTACGTACCCCGTTACCTATATAATAGGCAATAATTTATTCTAGCAAGGTACTACCTAGGTCCTTAATAGACTACTTTAAGAGGCTACCTAGCAGCGTAGTATTATAGCTATAAAGTAGTACCTAGATATTAGGTATGTCCTTAGATAGGAAGTTATATAGCTAGATATTGTTACTATTTAGGGATTTCTAGAAGCTAAGTGTATAGCTTCTAAGGCTAGGTACTGCTATAATACTAAAGGAGTTAGTATAGGAAAGAAAGGTTAGTAATGGCCAGGCTTACTTAATATTTACACTATTCTTGTCCTTATAGAGCGGCGTGATTCTTTCGAATTTATAGGTATAGTTATATAGGTAACTATTCCTGGCTTGGCGTAGCTAAGCGGACAGGTTATCTGCGGAGAGCGATGTAATAATCGAGATAGTAGTATAAAGGGAGTTGTTACTATGTGGCACTAAAGAGCGACGGACTATAGTATTGGCATCTCCCTGCAGGTCCGGAACCTTCTCGAGAATAGACTTTAGGTTGCGGTCCAGGTTATCGGTCTGATTGGCAGGGATGTTATTGATGCGCAGGGTTAGGCTCTTTTTGTCCTTCGGCGCCAGAGCGTCTCTCTGCAGGACCGGATGATGCTTGGCAATTGATTTCGGGTTGCGGTCCAGGTTATTGGTGTGATCGGCTGGGATGTTATCGATTGGTGTTAGGCTCTCGGTCTTCGGCGGCTTCAACGGCTGTCTAGGGGACCTGCAGATAAGGATCGCCGTCACTAGGACCACGCTGGCGGTCGCAAAGACCGCCACGAACAATTCAGGCACAGTGGCTATCTCGTTCTAGGTCTTGGACGGATTCCGATGCAGGAAGTAGACAGTGTAATTGAGTGTTGCTCAGGCTCGATCGGGCAGCAAAGAGGCGAGATGGGCTATGTCGTGAGGGGTCATCACCTGTATCTCACCTGCAGCTAGCCACGTGATATAAAAGATAGTTCTATCTGGTCCCAGCCTGACCACCAGACGAGGCCGTG
The DNA here is from genome assembly GCA_002234255.1 of Fusarium sp. Na10. Taxonomy (NCBI): domain Eukaryota; kingdom Fungi; phylum Ascomycota; class Sordariomycetes; order Hypocreales; family Nectriaceae; genus Fusarium; species Fusarium sp. Na10. The sequence goes on from NJCS01000666.1 coordinate 10,939, forward strand.
ATTCTAGCAATATTGAGTTTTGCTTCCTCACCTTCACAATAGTATCAATAGCTCCGACACTGCCCTTCGCTTTAGAGCATCAGCTAACGCAGGAGCTAGATAAGCCGGCCCGGCACGTGCCGGGACACCCCTACGTGCCTCTAAAGGACCGAAGCAAGGTATAGGACTTGCTAACCAGTAAGTTCTGCTCAGACAATCTAGACCGGGTTACTAACAGGCTCTGGTAGATATCAAAACAGGACAGCAGAAACATATTACCTCTCTACCGGCAGGTAGTAAAACGGCGCACTATCATCGTAACGGAGGACCTGAAGCTCCACTTAGCGTAGATCTACGATCGTATCTTTATCAAGCCGCTCCCGCGGTATATCATATCGTACGCATTCTGGAGGGACTATCTCTGCAAAGAGGCCAGCAGCGGAGGACTTGAACGCATTCGACGAGCAGCGCTGGGCTACCTGCAGACATACTACTATCTCGTGAAGCACAAGTCCGACTTGCGCATCGCCCAAGACCCCAGCCTATGCCTTATCCTGCCGGATATCACCTGGGAGCAGTTCTGCGACTTTACGTCAAGCCTGGGGAACATTACAGACCAAGATATCTCCCTACGCTACGCCTACGGCGAGATCCGCCTAACGCGGCTTAACTTGTACGCTCCGCTCCTCCTTGGCAAGTCGCACTTCCAGAGGGTCAAGCACCAGTACAGGACATACTTTGCGCGCTTCTATAGGCCGACCCTGTTCGTGATCGGGATCGCGTTAGTGGTCCTAAGCGGACTGCAGGTCGTCGTGTCGGTCGGAAAGGACGGCAGGGGCGGTTGGACAGGGGCGGCGCTCTGGGTCAGCGTTATGGCAATCGTGACGTCCTGCATCCTACTATTGACTCTAGGCCTCCTCCTGGTATACAAGGTGGCGAACGAGTGGAAGTTTACAATCCGCGACTGCCTCCGGTTATTAGAGGAGAAGCAGGCGGCGGAATAACGATGTTTATACCTGTTTAAGTCTAGGCTAGCGGAATGACACGATTTCGTTTGCCTCTACCACTAATCGTGCTGTCTATGCGTTCCAGGATCAAGAAGCTCAATGGCCCAAGCATGACGGGAAGCGGGGCTGGCATTTCGCTTGGGAAGACACGCCTCCGCAATCAACCTCGTCTCGCGACAGGGACGTATCCGTATTTCTTATACCATCTGCGTACCCTTCGCCAAGTCGGAGGGGATGAACTGGGGTGACTGCGTCCGCGCCACCCAGAAGTCCGCTTGTCTCCGTGCGTTATCTTGCTCACTTGGACTGCGCGAGCCCCGCTGGCTTAGATCGCATCATGGTCCCCAAAGCGTTACGATTCTTTCAGTAACATCACTACCATCCCCTTTCCAGTTCTGTAGGTGCAAGTAACCAATCTGCCGATATTCTACCGGTGTCCCACTTTGTGGCTGTAGTTAAGTCCTGGTCGCTTTCTTCTCCATGCGGCATTTACGGATGTAATCGAAAATCAAGGCCCTGATCCAATCGATTTATCCGTTGCAGTCGATCCGTTGCAAAGTAAGGCTATCCCTAAAAGGGCCGACTTTTAGTAAGGAATATAATTGTTGCAAAGTTAATCATATGTATTCTCACTCCTTTCCCCTCTTTTCAAAAGAGGGGAGATTTTATCTATTTCCCTTAGATTGCCAATAACTAGCTAAGGTACTACCTAGATATAAGTAACCATTCTATTATATAATTTAATACCCCTTTTTAGTATAAAAACAATTCTAATATTTATATACTAGTCTTATAGATCTTTAAGTATTATATTATATTATAGCTATAATAAATCTTTAGTAAAGTATTATAAAGTAATCTATACTTAAATTATCTTAGTAACTAAGTATTTTATATTTATTTTTATTCCTTTAATTATTTTAATCTTTAATAAGCATTTATTAATATCTTACCTATCTCTCTTTATATTTTACTATCCTAATTTCTAAAGCTTTTTATTACTATATCTTATATTATCTTTTATATAAACGTTTTCTAAGAGTTTATCTATAACCCAGAGATTTAGCTAATTAACTAGTCTTTTAGTAAGATTCTATACTTTTATTATATCTATAATATTTACTGTAATCTTACTTTCCAATACTATACCAGCCTTTTGCTAAAGTATTATATTTTCTGTAGTAATAATAAGAAAAAGTATAGCTTTATATGTATTTTTTTACTTTAATTTCTAGCTTTTATTAACATTTTACTGGTTTTTTATAAATACTTTAGTATAGTTTAGGCTTACTACCTAAACATTGAATATATCTAGGATTACTTTATTGTTACGACCCAAATGGAAGA